>OX030951.1:117718185-118273185 GCA_943735915.1 Pherbina coryleti
TTAAACTAGAGATAACATTTTAACTAATATATTCTTAAATATTTCTCCATTCATATTGAAGGCCACATGACTTGCAACAGAATTACACAGGCTAAAACATATAGAGATAACCTCATTTTGGCTAAAACTAGATTTATGGAGAAAAATACGAAATAGCGATCTTTGCCTAAGATCTCCTATTGACGCATACAAATAGATAAGTTCCAGTAATTCTGGACATTGGATCTTGTCATAAGAGATATAGATATATGCAGGCATGTCCTGATATGTGTATTTGTAACGCAAAGCAAAGCGAGAAACCCTTTTTTGCACTTTATCGACTCTGATTACATCAACAGCATATGAAGGGCTACAAATAACGCAAAAATATTCCAGAAGGGACCTGACCAAGTTAAAAAAAAAAATTCACTCTGTGTAGATTAAAGAACTCCTTGGAGTTTTTTTTTTTATAAAACCTAGTTGATAGTTTACCTTCGAAATAACATAATCTCTATGAGAGATTAGGATCAAAATAAATGCCGAGATCTTTAACGGTTGTTGGTCTTTTGAAAAAATTGTTTTGCACTATATGAATATTGGTGCGTAATGCAAACAGTTTTTCGACAAAAAGTTGAGATATTTTGGAAGAATTTAATTTTAAACCATTTACCTCGCGCCAAAGCAGAATAGCGTTAATATCTGCTTGAAATTTCAAGCAATCAGAGTCATTTTTAATGCATGAGAATATTTTCAACTATGTTGGTGTTACACTATGACTAGTAAGAATGTTGCTATAACCTGGACTAAAAAAACTAAAAAAATATTACAAAAATAAAATTTTTACATAATTCTAGTCCGGGTAATAGAGGGATATATAAAAAAGGCCCACACCAAATTTCAAGTTAATCGGTTTATTAAAACTTTAAATATCATTTCAAACGTGTTGGAAAAAGTAGTTTCAAGAAAAACGCATTTAAAGTTAAGAGTTGCATCACTTAAATAGCTAAGAACTTCGTTAATAATTCGAATTTTGAGAAATCTTTTAATGACATATTTTTGAATGTTTAAGATATTGAAAAAAATATTCGATTTTTTTCAAATTTCTAGACTCGAATACAACCCTAACCCTCACTTTGGCACTATTTACATTTGTAAATATGCCAATTTTAAATTTGTCATACCTCCTTTCTTTTTTATTCGATTTGAATATGGCTTGGACTCTGTGGCTATTTTTTCGTTTTCTTTCTGAGAATGTCAAAAGTTGTTTTTAATTTTAGAATTTTCTGATACTTTTTGAAAATTTTTCATTTTTATTTATTTATTTATTAATTTGTTTATTTATTTAAATTCAGTCTGCTGATGAAAAAAAAATCTTACAGACTATTTCATAATTACAAAGAATATATCCACCAATAATTAGAGATAAATAAGATTTATATAATACTTGTGAAACATTTCAATGTAAGTTAAACATTTCAAAAACATTACTTCAAAAACATTAAAATTATTACTAAAATCAATATTATTAGCAATTAAGTTACAATTTACTAAGCATCTAGATATCGGCTCATTCATGCCATAATTAGTTCTATGAAATAGAACCTCAAACAAAGAACTCTCCCTCAGTGGTCGAATCGGAGCATAGAACGGAACTAACTCGAGTAATTCAGGATACTTTATGCTGCTATCTAAAATGCACTTGATAAATAAAACGCTCTGTGCTTGCCTTCTTTGCGACAAGTTTTGCAAGCCTAAAAGTTTGCAGCGCTCATCATAAGATGGCATATTCTCAAATGAAAAACTACGGCGTAGAGCGAACCTAGTGAACCTTTTTTGAATTCGTTCAATACGACTGATTTTACATTCATAACAAGGGTCCCACACAATACTCGAGTATTCAAGTAGAGATCTTACTAAACTAATATAAACTGTTTTTGTCGTGAAGGTATCTAAAAATTCTTTAGAATTTCGTTTTAAAAATCCAAGTAGAGAACAGGCCTTAGATATCATGAGGTCTCTATGGTAGCTAAAAGAAAGCTTGGTATCAAATAGTATTCCTAAATCTTTAACAATATTATCTCTTAGAAAAGCGCTATTGTTTTCATAAGAATAATTATATATAATTGGAGAATTTTTGTGGGAGTAACTCAAGATATTGCATTTAGAATAATTTAAATTCATTCCATTATTATTACACCATAAGAGAAATGATCGTATGTCATCTTGCAAACTGCAACAATCTGAAATATGCTCAACTTTGATAAAAAGTTTCAAGTCGTCCGCATATAACAAGCATTTGCTGAACTGAAAAATTTGAGGGATATCATTAATAAACAAATTAAAAAGCAAAGGGCCTAAGTGACTACCTTGGGGTACGCCTGAATTCACAACAATAGGCTTTGAATAATGGTTATCTACTTTAACAATTAATTGTCGATTTGATAAATAGGAGGAAATCCATCTCAAAAATACGGAATGAAACCCCAACTTTTCAAGTTTTAGCAATAAAATCGAATGAACCAGACTATCGAACTTCGAGACCATCGAGAACGCTTTTACGAAATCGGTATAGAGTACATCAACTTGCAAGCCATTTTCAACAGTATTCAGACAAAAATTCGTAAAAATTGTTAGATTGGTGGAGGTTGATCTACCCGCGAAAAAACCATGCTGTTGCGTTACATTGTAATTTTTAACCTCAGAAAAAATTCGCATATTGACAATCTTGTCTAAAATCTTAGTTATAAGAGATAGATTTTATAACGTAGTTTGGCACCATTGACATATGTAAATATTTTGTATTTTAAAGGCTTTATTTTAAAAGGTTTTGGGAGAAAAATAAGGTACGCAGAAACGAAACCGTGAAAAAACAGTTGTCAACGCAGTGTGCTTTTGAAATGCAAAAAATACGCAAAGTGCAAAAACCCCCTTACAGAGAATATATGAAAAAAGGAACAATTGAAGTTGTATGGAAACAGCGCGATTTTTTATAACGATATGTCATGTTTTGATATTGTAGCTGGAAGTACTAATTTAATGAAAAAAAGTATATTTTTTGTTGAAATTTGTTTTGTTTATTCATTGGAACTAACAATTTTTTGACGTAGAAAACGTCATTCTCGGAGGTAAGTTGGGTGGTTGATAGTAATCAGGTGTCGGTATTTAGGTCACTATTTGAGCCTTTGGTGTGCCTAAAGTACTGATCGTACAATGTTGACGTTAGCACTTGTTGGTCTGCTTGATCCTCACTGGGAGAAAAATGTATGTTTGAACTCTCTAACTTATATAAATTTTACACAATTACATGAAATATAAAGCCAAAAATGTTCCTTTTGCAAAAGTAATGGGGGTCGGTCATACATATAACCCTCTCCGGCACTCTTTTAAAGGTCATATGCTCAGGTGTATGGAATAAATATTTTGCTAAATATTTTTTAAAAAAGATGTCATCAAAAGCGAATTGAATAATTCTACGTCTAGTGGATCTTCATACTTACATTTTGGTTATTTCGTAAAGAGCTGGACCGTCAAGTGTGCATAATATGTAAACTGCTATATCTTAAAAAGAATGCATAGATTTCAATGGTTAATATCTTTTTGAAAAGGTTACAGAATAAACTTTCTGTTGATACCCATAATGCTAGATTTTGTTGGAAATTTAAAAAAAAACACGACTTTTCCAGGCCCATTTTCCCAACTTGCGAACCCTATAACTTCTAAACCACTTGAGAGCGGTGTGAAATTTTTCCGGAATTGGACTTAGAAGGTGTTAATACATATATTTCACCTAAAAAATAATGTAATTTTGAGTTTCTGATTATCTTTAATAATGCCAAAAAAATATTTACAAATGTAAATAGTGCCAGATTACGTAGTAAAAGATTGGTGCCAAAGTGAGGGTTTAGACAAAACGACCAAATTTAAAGAAGCAAAAATGAATTTCTTTGCATGCAATGCTCCATCTCATAAGTTAACAAATAACGCTTTGAATTGCTTCACTTTGCTCCCAATCTCAAAAAATAGCTCCCAGGAAAAAAAAATTTTACATCAAATGTGATATTTCACAGGAAAAGTGATCTTATTTTCCCGGAATCAAAGTTAATTTTTTGCGTGTCTTAAAATTTTGAACAAAAAGACACTTCAAACACCAACAAATTTAAAAAAAGAGTTTACTTATAGCATTTTGAAGTTCTAGCATGCAAATCTAAAGTTTTGAGATATTGATGTTCAAAGTTTGACAAATAAAGGGGAACTAATCATAACTTCCCTTTCATCATAAACCTTATCATAAAGATAAGGTTTACTTTTCTTAACCTTTTCGCTGCTTCCATTTTAAATTTAATAATTCAATTTTTATTTTTTTTTGTTTTAGCATGGACTCATCTAACGGTATATGACGCGAATGTGTTTACTGCTTCGGAGAAATATTTTGCATATCAATCAATCAGTTGTTTGCCAATTTTAGTGGAAGGCTATTGCAAATTTAATTTTTTTATAATTTTAGTCGTTAATATATTTAAACTTTGCTTTTTTCACAATGTGTGTGAAAATTGAGGTTCAGATAGATGGAGCAGTCACTAAAATCCATATGTCCCTTACGATGGCCATGAGTAACAAAGAGTCGCAAAGTAAGTGCAAATAATAAAATTTTCCATAACGAAAGCGTAAAGGATCGACGCAAGCCATTGTCTGAAAAACAGTTATTAGGTTCCTGAAAGATTCTCAGATCTCGAGGATGAATCGGAGTCAAACCTTTTGAGAGGCATCAAATTGAATAGGATCAAGGTGAAGGAATAAGTTGTGATGAAAACACAATGGAGCTAAATATGGAAATTATCGACCAGTTTGCATTAGCCACGCGTTCATTGGCTCCACCAAATAGTGATGAAAATGCTTTTGAAAATTCGGTAAGAATTTTCGGTAAGAAAAAGCGTTCGATCGCCTGGGATATTGAGATAAACCAGAACAGAAGATACAGCAAGATATGTATGAATTGAACGACTTGGAATAAAGTAATATATCCGTGGAAAGCCTTGCCCATGGGGCAAAAAGCTTTATGTTCTCTGCGGCAAAAGTGGAATGCCGTACGATTTTATTCCGTATCAAGGTTCATCCACTGAAATAGAACCTGGTATTTGCTTGGTTTCAGCGCCTCCAGTATGCTTTAATTGTTAAAAAGAGTACCGCGTCATTCAGTTGGCCACAAATTGTATTCTGACAATTTCTTTACAACCTATCGCTAGAAATTCTTGAAAAAAACTTCCGGCTTCTGGCAACACATGCGTAAATCGTTTTCAGAGTCCACCTTTTTCCACTGGTGCGGCTATGCGAAAGAAAGGTCGCGGTTCTGCTGAGGACATAGTTAGCAGTGATGGAAAAGTAATTCTCACAAATATGGCGCCTCGGTAGTCGAGTAGGTAGCGTGCTCGACTGCTATCCCAGAGGTCCCGGGTTCGATTCCCGGCCAGGCCATGGTCCTTCGCTTTAAAAACCTTTCTAAATTTTCTTTTCCTCTTTCCTAAATCAACTGAAACAAATTTACCACTGAAACAATTAATATTTACCACTTGAAATGAAATTATTGAAATATATTTATCACCAATGTTTACGACTTGAAATGAAACTATTGAAACTATTGAAAATGTATATATGAATAATTTAATATAAGTAGTCTGTAAGAGTTGATTCTCTGTTAGATAAAAATAAGTAAATAAATAAATAAATAAATAAAAAAAATAAATAAAATGGTATGACACCAAAGGAGTTAATTTAGCATCAAACATTATTGGAAATGGCGAGTCACATAAATTTCAGTGATATGGATAAAAAAGTCGGATATTGAAATTGATGAACCTGAAGTTGTTCAGCTATATAATAATGGCATGGGTGGCGTAGATCTCTTGGATCGATTGTTGCACTACTACCGAATACTTATCAAATAAAAAAAAATGGACTTTACGCGTAGTTTTGCATTTTTTCGATATGGCTGTAGTTGCAAGTTGGTTCGAATATAAATCAGATGTTCTCAAGAATGTTATACCTCAAAAGGATCAAAAGTTCTTGAGTTCAGAAAAGAATTGGCTTATTCTCTTGCGATTCTTTCACCAATATCTCAAGCTACCAACAAACGTGGCCGTCCTTCAAAATTTTCGGATCTTGATCTCAATATACTACTTACTTACTTACTTATCTGGTGCTTACAACCGTAAGTCGGTTTTGGCCTCGTATAAGAAATTGCGCCAGCCATTTTTGTTCTTCGTTTGCTGGCGCCAGTTGGAAACACCAAGCGTGGTCAGGTCATCCAACACCTGATTCATCCAACGAAGATGTGGGCGTCCTCTTCTGCGTTGACCACCACCGGGCACTGAATCGAATATTTTTTTCGCTGGAGCGTCGTTTTCCATTCGCTCAACATGACCTAGCCCGCGAAGCCGCTCGATTTTAATGCGCTTAACTATCTCAATGTCAGCGTACAGCTCATCAGATCGTGGTTCCATCGAATTCGGCCATTGACGAAGATTGGACCGAAGATCTTGCGAAGGATCTTTCTCTCGAAGGCTCCCAAAGTCTTTTCATCAGAACTGCTCAACGTCCAGGTTTGTGCTGCATATAATAGGACGGGCATGATTAGTGACTTATAGAGCGTGAGTTTTGTTCGTCGCAAGAGGGCTCTGCTTCTCAATTGCATACTCAGCCCAAAGTAACACCTGTTGGCAAGAGTTATCCTTCGCTTTATCTCAATACTGACATCGTTGAAAGAGTTTACGCTGGATCCCAGGTAGACGAAGTCCTTAACAACCTCGAAGGAGATGTTGTCAACAGTGACGTGGTTTCCAAGACGCTGGGACTGTTTATTTGTTGACACTAGGTATTTCGTCTTATCTGCATTCACTACAAGACACATTCGACTCGACTCTTTCGCTAACCTGGAGAATACTGCGCTGACTTCGCGCGTATTATGGCCAATGATATCGATATCATCAGCATACGCCAGCAGCATAATACTTTTGTAGAATATCGTGCAGCTCGGATTATCTTCTCCATCATTAGGTTGAAAAAGTCGCACGATAAGGAATCACCTTGTCTAAAACCTCGTTTGGTATCGAATGGAGGAGTGAGGTCCTTCCCGATTTTAACTGTGTTGCGGGTGTTGCTCAGTGTCATTCTGCAAAGGCGGATGAGCTTTGCAGGAATACCAAATTCAGACATGGTGGAATATAGATGATTCCTTATTGGACTGTCGAAGGCTGCTTTGTAATCGACAAAAAGATGATGTGTGTCGATTTGTTTTTCTAGGATCTTCTCCAAGATTTGTCGTAGCGTACATATCTGGTCTATGGTGGATTTGCCAGGTCTGAAGCCACACTGATAAGGTCCAATCAGCTGGTTTACGATGGGCTTCAGTCTTTCACATAGTACGCTCGACAGGACCTTATATGCGATATTAAGAAGGCTTATCCCACGGTAGTTGGCGCAAATTGTGGGATCGCCTTTCTTGTGGATTGGGCAGAGCACACTGAGGTTCCAATCGTTTGGAATGCATTCTTCTGTCCATATTCTGCATAGAAGCTCATGAATGCATTTAAATACAGCTTCGCCTCCATTCTTGAAGAGCTCAGCTTTTCGGACCTCATTCCTGTCCATGCATCTCAATTTTCTCGCACTCACGCATTTCCGCTTCCATTTTCTTTCGCCCGAAAATGCGTCTCTCTTCCCTCCTCTTCTCTTTGTATCGCTCCTTAGCAGCACGCGTTACAACCGACTCAATGTAACCTCATTTTAAAATGACGATGAACAAGATGAACAAAAAGAGAAAAATATTTCAACCAACCATCACTTGACACGTGTTATAATCAAGTTGGTCACCTACCTAGATTGGATTCATCACAAAATAATGAAGTGCGTCCACCTCAATGGACATCTTATATTGGCCACATCCATTGAAGTAGTAGGGTTGTTTTTTTTTTTCAAAGTGTTGTAAGAAGTTACAACAACAAACAAAACTGTAAAAAAATTTTAGGACCTCTAGTTAACGGGTGGTAGTGAAAGGGTTAAGGAGGCAGAGGTTGGAGAAAATATCTTTTTTGGTATTTCTGATTTAATAATCGACTTAAAACCGAATGTAAAATGCTCAAGACATGTCTGGGCACTATTACCAACCTTCAGCTGAAAACCGCTAAAATTTACCAAAACGTCTATTTTTAGCTCTTCTGAAAAATTTGGTATGGGAAGATGAGGTACCTTTTTCTGTGAAACATCACAAATAAAGTACTTGAATTGGAAACCGATACCGATATTTGTAAGAGTTGGACAAAGCGTTTGAACAAACGGTATCGAAATGTTGATACATCGTTGAACTTAGTGTATCGAGCTAAAAGGAAAGTATCTGGAATAATACAAAAATTAATTTTTCCAAAAAAATTGCGTTTTTTCCTAATTATATCCTAGAGTCATTGAATAGCTTATTGAACACTTCTAGATGATTTTTACAATTTTGAAGCAAGAAGTTATGAAGTTTCTGTTTGAAAGTTAAATCATGTATCACTAACTCCTTTACGAAGAAAGGAGACTTCACGCTAAGCAGAAATTATTCCCTAACCATACTAACCACATGTTGTGTGCGTAGATTTCAATACAAGATAACAGAGTTGCCACAACAATTGCAGCACAAATGGCAAATGGTGCAGGAGCAGCAACAGCAGCAAGAGTATCAGGAAACTAAGTATTTAAAGTTAAATATAGTGAAAATTAAAACAAGTTCTCTAGCCGAAAATATAAAAAAAAAAAAATAATATACATATATGTTAAGAAATATATGGCCTATGCTTCCATGTAAACAGCAAGAAACCCATTGAAGACCATGTAGATTGGTGCTGCTACAGTCAAATATGACTTTTTAATATGACAGAAAATATGCAGAAAACACAGTCACAATTCTATAAACTAGAAAACTGCGCTCCGGAAAACTGAAAACTCATCAAACATTCAATTAAGACCAACACTTGGTGGTCCACAGGATTAAAACCGCTGCCAGAACGGAATTTCTAAGCAATGCAAATAAGCAGACAAAAAAGTGATCCACACACCTGACGTTGTCAGTTTGACAACAGTTTCTCTTGCCGAGAAAAGTTTTCCAACTTTGTGAATTCACTTCTTCTTCCCATATGTCCTCAAAATTAGAAATTTTAAGCAGATTTTAGAAACTCCTCTCTACGATCGCTGAAGCAAAGAGATTTAAATTGAATTATTTATTATTTGACAAGGCGGCAAGACAGATCGCACAGACAGACAGTCACACAGACAGAAAACACAAAGCCAGACAGACCCAGAGACAGACAACCATACAGATTGAGAGATAAACAGACAGCTACAGCCCCAGCTAGAGAGAAAAATTTGTAAATTATTACCACTGCGATTAATCACAGCGATTAAGGCTATAAAGACACTGGCTAGAAGTACATTAAGAAATTTTTATCGTTTTCGTACATTTTTTTTTTTTTTTGTAGTTGTTAAACAATTAAGTCATCTCTGTAGCAATTTTTGTCTTTTTTTTTTTTTTGTTTTTGCTTTCAATCATATGTGAAGATCGCCGCCGCTAACTTGGCGATTAAATGTGGGCGTTTGGGCCAACAATTTTGTTGCATGTTGAATTGCTTTTGAGTTCTTTCCTTACATGCCAAAAAAGAATTCCTGTTTTCATTACAATCACTGCTTCTTTTAACGCATCAGTACAACAAGTTGAGTCAAGCTGTCAGTTGAGCTGTCAGTTTTCAAGATCTCGTGCTTAATATTTAAACTGTTGGCTATGCTAGAGATTTCAGTCGTGTTGAATTTTAATCCACCACGATTAAGTTGTTGCCTAGCTTGGCGTGTGAGAAGCGTAAGTTTTCAAGTTAATTAAAACTTGTTTCAGGAGCCAATTACGTTTGGACGTCCTGGTTAATTGAAGTAATGATGTATTTTGATAGAACACAACTGGAAGACGTTAACTCATGGACTTTGATTGGTAGCATTGTGGGGAATAAAAAGCTTCAGACGGGTCGAGACATTATTCGGACTAAAATTCTTCTGACGGAATTATTTGCCGAATATGAAGGTCCTATATTAGGTTTAGTACTGCTAGATATTAAGGCTTAAAGAGTCGCTCACTGTGACATCTTGAATATATACAGGCGTGGCACAAATTAAATTTTTGACCAGTAAAGCTTTAAAGCTATTCTCTGTATTCTAGTTATAGTACACAGAGAAGCTTTTTTCAAGCTCTTCTTCAGTAAAGGCAATATAATAATAATAAAAATGAGGAATGCCTGTGTCGTAAACACACCCGTAGGTTTTGACGTGACAGTGTATCCTTTGTTCCCAAGCGTATCCTCATCCTTATCCTTGTTCTTATATTGTCCTTATCCTTGTCCAAATTGTTGTTTAAACCCAATTCCTGACCCATTTCTTGTTCGAATCCCTTTCGGTAGTCTTGTCCCACATATTTTCAAAATTGTTGTCCTAAATTTTGTCCTTAATGTGTCTCTGTTCTCTTCCTCACCCCAATCCACTCGTCCATTTTTCTTGCCCTAAATATGACTTTACGTGTATCTTAGTCCTTGTCCCAAATCTTTTCCCAATCCTTGTCTAAATCTTTGGCTAATTCCATGATCTAATCTCTGCCATCTAATAATGCTGTCTTTGTCCTACTTCTTATATTATTCATGGTCCAAATCCTTTCTAATCTTTGTCCCCATTCATTTTTACACATTTACATTCTTGTCCTAATTATTATTTTTATTTTATAATTTTGTTTTTGCTTTCGTGTGGAACATTAACATCTACCTTAGAGTCATGCAATATATCCATGCAACGTTGGTGCACTTAGGTACTTTAAGTGGTTCTCTGGAAGATCTCATGACGCCATTAAGTTTTGTTTTATTTTTATCAAGTGGGAGAAAACCTAAGCTTTACTATCGTTCCATAAATTTTACCGTAGTGCTTATAATCACGGCGTTATAATTCCATGCAACGTTTTTTTTATTTTTGTTGCATTTTGAATTCAGCGGGTGCTGAAGCTTTATTTTTTCCTATTTTCTTTATGAGGTCAAAGAACTATTTTTTGCTGTTGTAAGTTAAAATTTTTCATAGGACTTCCACTCAGCGAGTAATATGTAATTTCATGCAACAACATTACAGTTTTGTTGCATATGCTTCTACCTCCGCGACCTGACGACGTCATATTTTTTATTTTTTTATTTTTGTCATAAGGCCAAGTACTTTTTATTTATTTGCAAAATTTAATGTTGCGCATACACTCGACTAGTAATAATTTCATGCAACGCCGTTGCATGATTAAATATTTTCATTCTTCATGAATTTTCGTCTATTTTTCACGTAAGGGTAAAGAACCAGTCTTTAATGAAGTCAGTGGCAGATCTAGAATTTACCAAAGGAGGAATCCTGTTGAGCTAACACTTTTGTAGCCCAAGGGGGGCTGAAACGGCTTTTAGGACTTTTTCATTGTTTTCCCATACAAAAAATTCTCCAAGGGGGGGGGGGGGGGGGGGAAGCCTGTATGTAGATTCGCCACTGGACTGAAGTTTAATAATTTTTACCTTATCACCCATAAATTATAACGTGTTATAATTCCATGTAATAACTTTTAGTTGCTTTACTTAAGCAGCTCCTTCCGCGTCCCGACGACTTCATGCATTTTGTTTTTATTTTTGTCAGAAAGTTAAAGAATTAGCCTTTACTATCCTATCATTCTTTATGTCTTAGCACTCAATGAGTAATACCATGCAACACCGATGCATTTTGAAAAAAATCATTTTTTCAATTTTTTTTGGAAACCTATGCGGTAAAACGTAACGTTGTGACATCAAAATATTCTGTTTTATAACCGAACTGTATTGGTACCGACCAACAGCTAATTCTGTTAAAATAAATTAACCAAAAAAGTTCACAAATTTAAATCATTTCAGTATAAGCTGATAAGTCTTAGATATTTTTCGGGGAGTTAGCGGGGAGCTCTTACAGCTCACTGACACTGGGAATACTTGGGATGCTTAATGTATCATATCCAAGTTTTCAAGAAGTTCTATCTATTTTCTGAGAAAATAAGATATCTTCAAAACTTTGGTGATTTATGCTATACAACTGGGACTATTTCGCTACCTTGGGTGGTCTTTCCTAATTGTAGAAAGTCTGGACATTCAGTGGAACATGTCTAGATAATTATTCGTCTTTTAGGTAGAGCCCACAAAGTGAATCTACTGATGGGTTCATTTGTAATATATGATCTTCAAACTTCCAGTATCTAGTTACCGACATCATCCTACGATCGTTTTTATCTTTGTTTATTAGAAAATTAGATTTATGTGAAAGTTCTGGAAATATGTGCTTAGTGTATTTTACACTTTTGCATTTATCCAAAAAGCATTTCATTTTGCTTTGGTTATTGTTTTGAACAATTATTTGAAGCCAGTGCGAAAAACTCTACAAAACGGTTCTGGTCCTGTTATAGATGAGGTAACTTCTAATTGTTGTTCCCATCATAGCCAAAATAGTCAGGAGTATAATGTAGGATTATTTTAATATTATAAACATGGACGCTCTAAGAGTCTCTAAAATTTGATTTTATTTGATGAGAGTTTGAGCCCTTAAGAGCAGTTCTGGTATCTGAGAAGATAGAAATGGTTTTACCATTATGGTGATTTGAACGGTTTAGCCTGACACATCTTTTATGGCAAGTAATTTCGCTTGAAAGATTGTGATGTAAGAACAAATTGAAAAGAGTGCACTTCAATGCCCTCCTCCATAATCCAGGATCCGTGTAGAAACAATCCTAAATCATCTTAGATTGGAGTCAATCTCTTGTAATTCCAATTAGTTCATAGAGGGATTATTATGGAGGAGTTTTTATTAAAGCAATACTTGGGAAGCATGTTGTTTAGGGCCATTTAGGTCCCATAACATAAAAAGTCCCATAAAAAGAAGTAAGTACCAATTCTTATCAAATAAATGAGTAAAGGCTGAGCCTGGAATCCACTTGGTATGACAACCTTGGAAGTCGAGTGGCAGCGCCGTTGACTACCATTCAGGGGTACCGGGTTCGGAGCCCGGGCAGACCATGTCCCAACGTTTTAACGTTTCTTTTCTTTTCGTGTGGATTGCTTGATAATATGAACTGACAGGAGTAATGGCGGCTTCTATACTGTAGCAGGTAGTGTGCTTGATTGCCACCCCAGAGGTTTCGGATTTGAATCCCGGCCAGGCCATGGTGCTACGCTTAAGCCTTTCTGCATTTTTTATGCTCATTTTTAATGAATAGATATTAAAAAACATCAATATTTACAACTTGAATTTGTAGTTGATGGCAGGGATGTTTACGGATAAGATTGCATAATAATTTGAATTAACAGTCACGTGTTTCTACGGCTTTTCACTACGTTTAGAATATCCTACACATGTTTCAACTAATTGCACATTTTTTCCTAATAATCTATCACCCCACTTCGAACCAAGGCAGTCTTGACTACCTATCGAATAGGTATTACACCTGAAATCCTTAGTTCAAAGCTAAAACCAAATATTCTTCTTCAAAAAAAGAAAGTTTCACAAAAAGTTATGGCTCTCCTGATGATGTGGTTTTTTTGTAGATTTTACATTTTACTCCACAGGAAAACTTTTTAATATTTGCCTGAATAGAAAAAAATTATTTTTTCCCCATAGAGGATATGGCAGACAAAAGTAAGCTTCCGTCGCTTTGTAAAAGAAACAAAAAATTTCTGTTAAGGAACTCTGCCTGGCAGAAGACTGACTGTGCATAGTCAGGACATAGAGGGATGTTTGCAAGTATAGGGTGAATTGCTCCTGTTATAGCTGAGTAAAAAGCTTAAGGCCAGCCAGGAGCCCAGAGTCGGAGAAAATCTGGATAGCGAAGCAATATCAATTACGAGATTAAATTTGGTAGCACGGGAATAATTGTAACTCCGTAACACCGGTATTGTAACTCGCTTAGGGTCTAACGGGAGTTTTTCGAAAAAAAGAAGACACTTTTTTAAATTTTTAAGCTCTATTTTATATAAGACCAAATATTATTACACATTATTAAAGTATAACTATTCAAGATTTATCCCTGAAATTTTCGTTCAAAACTATTCATCGATAAAGTAGAAAACTGCAATGCCGTGAAAGCCCTTAAATTTGCGATGAGAAAGATATTTGGAGACTGGTTCATCTGGGAAAAAAAAAATTTTATAATCGAAAAAGGCGTTTGTTGATTTCTGAAAAATCTTAATTTTTGACAAAATGGCGGACGTAGAAAGTAAATTTTAATTTTTTACACAAAATTAAGGTCGTTTTAGGTTATAAATCTAAAAATATGTATAAAAAAAAATAGAACGATTAAACGCCCAAGAACTCTTTAGTTCCAGATGAACCAGTCTCCAGATATCTTGCTCACCGCAAATTTACGAGCTATCGCGACAAGGCGGTTTTCTACCTTTAAGTTTAACTGAAAGCGGTCGAAATTTCAACAAGTTATTAATTTTCAAGCATTCACACTTTTATAAAAACCCAACACAGGTCTTTTCTTCATTAATAAAAATTTACTGCGTCAAAAGTTCAGCCACCACTTTATAGAAGCTTTAAAACAGCTAATGTTTTACTAAACAGAGCGAGGCTGTTCATGTGAGAGCGAATTCTCTTTAGGGCACTTCGTAAAGCCATAAGGGAAGCACCTTGTCTAAGCTTTGATTAGCTTTTAAACATTTTCTATATTACTTGTGAGAGCGAGGCAGTTTCTTACGACGGAACCTCTAAAGCAGTGGTGCTCACTACATGGTTTCCCATAGCCCGCGGGCATCGTGTGTTGTTGAGCTTTTGCACTCGAAGTAGCAATCGGCTCGCTGTGTTTGTACCAGTGTTGCCAGTCTAGCCTTTTTGAGGCTAGATCCAGCCCTTTTTACTGTCGTCTAGCCTCGAAAAATACCATCTAGTCTCAAGCCTTTTTTTTTAGCCTTGTTTTGTTTTGTTCCAGCTTTTTCTAGCCTTTTTTGATATATTGCTTAAGATGTATGGACCAGAGATCTGCATGAATGGAGTCGAGGCAGGGAAACAACAAGTTTGCGCGAATCATAGGCAGCAAGAATTAAGTCACCAAATGTAGAAAACTGGAAATTTAGAAACTTGAAATGTAGGGGTAAAGTAATTATTTTCAACTCTGTTTACGAAGTTCGAGAAACTAACTTCGTCTCGTCAGTGCAAACTTCGTTTCTTGAGTTAAGAATACAGTTTAACTTTAAAGCAATGGATTGAAGTATGTTTGTGTTCTTTTTGTTGTTTTTTTTTCTTGCACCTGAACAGGGGAGCTTTAATTAGGGCCGGAGGGGGTTAATATGTATGACCGACCCTCATTACTATTGCAAAAGGAACAATTTTCCCTTGGAGACCTTTTCCCCTACTCCGTAGGGGTTAATTAATTTCGTCACTTTGTATAGAAAAGTATAAGTAGACGCTCGTCAGTGGCTTTCTACGGCAGCGCAGTCGCTTAGACTTGATAAGTAGAAAGCTTAATTTTTTCTACCAATTAATGTAGGGTAGAAACAAAATAGAATCAGGTCTCAGTTTTTTATGATTCGTTTTTCAAAAGCAAGTCAAAGCTTTTAGGGTAGAAATATATCAAGTTTCTACAAGTCAAGTCAAAACTTGATTTTTTTCAAGTTGCTTGATTTTCAATTGACTCGTGGTAGATCTCTGGTGTGGACACAGTGCAACCCTATGCTCTAAAAATAATATATTTGGCAGCACTTCATAAATCTAACGTTATTTCAGCTTTGGATGGAAAAAACTAATATTCTTTGCAATTCTGGTTTCCATTTACTAGATATTTCAATAAAGTTTAGAAACTTAGAAATTCTTAGAAATGTAGAAATTCATACAAGAAATGAGTTAGTAAACAGGTGATTCTAATGATGAAACTGAAAGTACTTCCAGCTGGTCTGATTAATGGAATTTGAGGAGCCGAGCACAAGCAAGAAAAATCTGAAAAACTCGAAAAATACGGTTTTTACACTTCTATATATATAAAAATAAGTTGCATTGTGTATGAAATTGATGTTCTCTGTAATGCGTGAATCGATTTTGCTTCTGGAAATTTCCGATGAAAAATGACGTCAATGCGAAGGTTTTTTTGTACAAACGGTACACCATATATTGTGTATATGGGGAAATATTTGCAAGGCAAATTGGAAATAAATGGAATATTGGAATAATTTGGCAAGTCTCATTTTAGTTTGCATTTGCGCGAAAAATATAGACATTGTAAAAATTTTCAATACCCCTTTTTTCCATACCCCCTTTTACTGCCCACAAATCAATAAAAATGCTATATTTTAGACGGTTTTGATCGTATTAGACTAAAATTTGATAAATAAGTTCGTATGATTACTGTCGGCAACTATACTAAAACTGGGCGTGGTCTAACTATATATACGCCCACTTTTTAGAAATCATTGTCATTCCTGAGTTGTACATGTTTTGATAGTGGAACTTGATATGTAGACGTTATGGGCCTAAAAGGTAGTTACTATGTATTTGAGCAAACATTAGAGAAGGGTGAATTTGGCCACACAGGCCAAATTTATGATATCGAATTGCTTTGGAACTAAATGTCGTATAACAATGAAGGTCTTTCTACTGAAAAACTGGCACGGGCATTCGAAAACGGGGCGTGGCTGCACCCATATAAGCCAAATTTGCGATGCAGAATAGCTTTAGAAGTAAAAGTCACAAACCATTGACTGGTTGAAGGTTGATTGGTGAAAAGGTGACATGCATTGGACAAGGAGGTGTGTCTCCACCAATACAAGCCAAATTTATGACACAGAAAAGCTATGAAAGTAAAAGACAAAGAACATAGAAGTAAGAATGAAGTTACTACTTGGTAATATCCTGCTACTGGGAAATGAAAAATGCAAAAAATTTACAATAGAGAACGCTAATATAGACTCGAAAACTACTGAGCGCAGTAACTATACCATAAATTACGTTAACAAAATAAAAAACTCGAAAAAATTTCAATTAATAAAATTTTTAAAAAATGTTTATAACCCAACATTTCAAACCATTTTCATCCTTACATCTTCAAGTTTGGACGTCTAAATTAACTGTTAACTATTGGCAAGTGCAGTAAGGGCATAATTTTTCTTTTCTTGCTTTTCGACAGTTATTTTTTCTATTTTCGAGTATTTTTTAATGAATTTATTTTTTATTTCATATACTACGTTACTTTTTGTCGGTGGAGGGGAGTGTTTTTGAAATGCACTACGAAGAGTATCGGGGGAAAAAAATGAAAATCGGTTACGTAATTTATGAACGACCCATATGTTTCGAGAACGAGTTGGTTTAGAAATAATAACGCTGAAGGCATTGCAACATTTTCCGGTACTTATCTAGATAAGGTGCAGCAAAGCGCACCGGGAAAAAGCTAGTATTATATATTTGAGCTTGAAAGACTGAATTCAATTTTAATCAATCTCAAATATATTTTGTTCTTGGTATTGTTGTATATCATATTCATATAGTTTGTAAATGTATGTATATTCACAGAGTAAAAAAAAATAATGTAAACAAATGTAGCCTTTTTTTAGCCCTTTTTTTAAGCCATCTAGCCTTTTCTAGCCCTTTTTTAAAGCCCATCTAGCCTTTTTCCCCAAAAATTTCTGGCAACACTGGTTTGTACACTGCGTAAAAGTCTGTTTTTTCTACTGTGCTTTAAATTTCAAGTCAGTATGCTTTGCGCGTTCATGTGGTGAGGGTGTTGCTCGCTGTTTTATTTATGAATATACGTAAATGTATTGCAATGTTTCAGGAAAAGCATTAATACATTTTTGCTTGATGTTTTCTATTTTAAAAAAGCGAAAAACAAACACAAGAATAAAAAAGAAATTATTATATTGAAAATCCAACACTCGACAAGAGTTCCTTGCACCAAATGTTGTGAGAGCTTTTAACAACTTCTTGTTTCAGTGTAAAGCTGTGCACTCGGGAAGCTCTCTTTGTTGTTGTTTGAACTGTGCGTTGATCACCACTGCTCTAAAGAGCTCCAAACGAGCTTCGAAGACACGTATTAACGAGAGAAGGGAAATGTTCCTCGCAATAACTTCATGGAGTTCAATTGTTAGTTGGTTCCCTTAAATACCTTCTGAATCAATACAAAAGCTTCAGTTTTGAAACGTTAGGTATTCAGGAGATTGAGATTTAAAAGATTGATGTTAAATGCAAAAGCCTTAGAATGAACTTCACAGCTTTAAAAAATAAAACAACTATTAAACTGATGTGAACAATCAAATGTTCATAATATTTGAATTGCATTATTAAAGACACTTATATGGCACCATTTCTTCCAAATTCTCAGACTAATGGTAGCCTATTTAAAACTGATTTTGGCCACCACAAGTGAAATAAAACAAACGTTGCTACAGTGCTCGAAGTTTTGTATTTTTTTTTACGCTGAACATTATTACGTACAGAATTAATAGCTGATATAATTTTCATGAGACGCCTCATGAAGAACGCCATCAACTAAGCGCTACGTAGCTGTCACCTACAGAAGTGCCAATGTCAGAAACAAAACGGAGATAATAAAATATTTCACAAAATTTGAGACAAGACGAAGATGGAGATGTCGACGGTAGTAAGCAATCAAACGACCATCTTGCAGCATTTTTGCGACTGAAATAGAAAGTAGTTGGCGACAGAATTTCAAAAAACAAAAGCAACACACGCTATAAAGTCAAGCGATAAAAGATCCACACAAAAACTGGTGAACTTCAGCAGATCAGCTAGGAATAATAAAATACCGCATAAAAACTATTAAAACCAACTAAGAACAGTGGGTAGAACAGGAACCACTGACAAAAAAAAATAAAAATAAACCAACATGCGATGAAAATCGTTCAGTCGCAACTTTAGCCAACTGAGCCAGTAGTTGAGCTACTCTAGTCTAGGGAACCAAACTCCATACTCGATCATAACCAATGAACCTGAACCTGAATCTGAACCAACGGCGAGACACACTCACTGAGTTTGGAAACTGCACGCGACGCCAACTTTGATAGCACTCAAGTCATAGAAGGGCATGGCACGGAAATACTGCTTGAAGACTTAGGCAGAGACTGCGAACGTTCAACAATTGCCGTTCCATCATCGTCATGATCATCAAAATTTCCCACTTGCTCACATAGTTTGCTGCTCCAGCCCAGGCGCAACAACAGTGCTAAAAATAGCCTTCACCTTGCAACGAGGCGTCTTGAAGAACAGCTTTTGTGCCGGCGAAATCTTCGTCGTTGTTGTTGTCGTCGTCGTCGTAATCATGTGACACGATTCAGTGAGCGCACACAAAGCAACGCTCTCAACTGAGCATTGATAATGCGAGTGGCTTCCTTGCTGCTCCAGCGCTTAAATGCCAAAAATGAAGACAAGCAAGAAATGAACCACCAACCCAGCGTTGATCTCCACACATATGGTGAAGCTACAGCGCCATATCTTGCACAGTGACGTCAGTTAGCATCGTGCCGTAGCATAAACGTTGCGTCGTCTGCTTAGACCTGACAGCGACATCGACAACGACGGCATCGCTCAATGATCTTCAATCGTCAGACTTTGGCTGCGTGGCCCGACATGCCATGCAAAGCGGTGCAATGGTGCATGAGGCAAAAGCGCTAACATTTCGCACACAACTCTTCGGCAATTGTTGATAGTGTGGCTCCAGTCTATGTGTGTGTGTGTGTATATGTGGGTTTGTGTGTGAAAATACTTCTTCTTGGCATAGGCGTTGGAGTTGCTCTTTAATATTTATCATATGTTCGCAATAATTTTGTGATCATGAACTACGCTATGCAACAGTTGCTAGATCAAAGTTCAATGATCGCGTAGGGAAGGGAATTTTGTGCAGTTCGGTAGGGTTTGATATCAATTTATTTTGTTTTTTAATGAACTAGAATGAAGACTTTGTTTTTCTTTTGTGTGCATTTGCTTAGTTCCGACGGAACGTTTTCATAAACTTATTGTTACATGCCTAAGTGTTTAAGTTCTAATCGTGGGAGGATAAACTATAGTCTTTAAAACAGTATTAAGACTAGCGAGGAATAAAGAACATTATTAGGAAAAAGCTTATTAATATGAAGAGAAGCCCGTTATTCAAGGAGAACCCTGGACAACTTTCAAATAAGCAAGATTTCAAGGCTCTGTAGGAGGGTTAACAGAGGGAAAAAGATTGCGATCAGTGGATATTGATCATGTACTACCAACAATCACATAAACAATAAAAAAGTGGTTTCATTGGATATTTTTCATGGTCCAACAATAAAGCAACTCAATAACTCACCATTCTAAGTAAGTTTTTGATATTGATATAGAAGAATATACGATTATAATACAGTCTCTACTTATTTCTAAATATCTTGTCGATCTTTGACAATTTCATTCCTAAGTCAAAATGCTGAACTATTAAAGTGGAAAAGTTGCGATGGATTTAGTCATGAGCAATAAATGAAAAATAAACCTGGAGATATTTCTCAATATCTGGAGATTTTACCTGAAGATTTCATCCGAAAAGCAATGCTGATCCGACAACTGCTCCTATTCTGGACGTGTTCCCAACGAATTTTGCTGAGAGAGGAGCGACAACCGATAGCCACTTTGGTTCTATTCGGGCTTATGCTCATCCATACTCATAAAATACCTACCATATTCATACGCATTCGACTGATTTTTCTTGAATGGGATATGGGTTAAACTCATACTCATCGTGTGCCACTACTCAACAGCGTTAGATTTATGTGATGAGAGGGTAAGTGATAGCCAAGTGTTATTTTAACTATCTCTCTCTGATACAATAACAACAAACAATAAGGACATCAAGGAATAAACAATAACAAAATAAGGAACTTCCTCGAAATTATGCCCCACTACCGGTACTCAAGTGATTTAATTCTCCCAAAAATATTGGGATGAGTATCGATGAGTCATTGGGTAAATTGAGCATGAGTATTTAAAATATTCATAGCCGAAGCCAAGAATGACAGAAACAAGATTACTCGTTCCGCAAATGAGAGAGAGAGAGCATGACGTCACAAGTGATATTGTCAGACTTTGGAATAGTTTTACTTTAGGGCGCACGCCTAAATATTTTTTTTTTATTTTAATAATATGTACATGGACCTCCTAAGCCTATTGGTGGTATACAATTTTGTCGGTCTCGAATAGTTGAAGAGATAAAAATCTTGAAATTTTAAAAATTTAATATTTCTCTCAAATGAAAATATTCATATTTTTAAACAGAAAAGTAGATATTTTTACTACACTTTTCCGAAAGAATTTCTTTTCAATTTCGTCAATTTGCACTCTGTTGAGAAAGAAAGCATTAGATAACAGGACTGCGGAATGCGTAATCTTGTTTCTATCATTCTTGAGCCCAAGCCAACTTTATTCTCTTGGATACGGAATCATGAGTAGCTGCTTCCCTAATAGTCTCCTTTGTGTGAGTGGATTGAATAAGTCTACGTTGAGGGTTAAATATATAGGTACTTATACTTATTTTTGATGAATATACTCTGAGTAGTGAAAATGGATTCGCTGCAGGTTTCTGGTGTGGACCACAAACATACAACTTAATCTCAACTAACTGCCAGATGTATGAAATATGTGTGTTTAATTTTAACGAAATCAATTCTTAATCTACATTTTCACCAAGCTTAGGGCTCGTCCATAAGCTAGGTTACCAATTTTTTTGGTTTTTTTTTACCCCCCCCCCCCCCCCTCCGTTACTCTTTCTTAGTGCATTTCAAGCCACTCCGTTACTTATCGCAGTGCTTTTCAAAGCCCCTTCCCCCCCTAAATTGGTAACGTAATTTATGAACGAGCTCTTAGCGAAATTCCATGTTCAAAGAAAATAATTTATTCATGCCTTAGGAGTCCACTTAGCCTAAAATTAACTCCAATTACACTTAAAGTATACGAGAACAATCAAAGATGCATGAAGATTGTAAAAACGTGAGCACGAAATCACGTAAGCACCTGAAAACGTACTTTTGCATCGTCAGGTGTTGTTCATAACCTATAGTTCACGTTCGTGAATTTAGTAAGAACTCTTACCAGAACTATTTCCGTGCCCCAAAATCGGAAGCTAATAAGAACCTGTCGGTAAGTACTTATATACAAGAATTTTGAAAGATAATTCTTAAAAAACCATTTCACGGAAATTTCAGGTAACAACATAACTTCAGGTGGCAGTCACTTTAACACTTTAGTGGAAATTCACACGTGGGCATTCCCACGGAGAGGGCAAGGCTTATGGAGGCCCAAACCAGCATTTTTACATCCAAAACTGTTGCAGCAGTAGCATACGACCCCGAAGAGACGATATTAAACTTTGGTTTTTGGTGGATCTCACAGCTTAAAAGTCCAGCGATCAAATTAAAAAGGCACACCTGGCTTAGCTGCAACTGAGAGAGTCTGTGATTATGTAGCTCTGGAAAGTAGAAGCAAGCGCTTGATTTAATAACCCCGTCAGCGCAATGTATGTGAACAAAATTGATTCATTGATGATCTGGCAGAGAACGTGAAGAGTAACACCACTGTTCACCATGAAATAAAGAGTCTTAGCTTGTATATGCAGACAAGAAGAAGGCACACTCAAGTCTTGGAATTTCATAAAATCGAAACCCTCCTCTCAAAAATAATCATTACAAGCAGCACATAATGCTAGACCGCGGGCCAAGTTTAACAACAAAGCTAGAAACGCAAAAACCTTTTGTATTGGTTAAGCCCGTATGATACTTCTTTAAATTGCTCATTTTTTTGTCATTAAAAATGAAAATAGAGCAGTTGAAATAGTACTAATGCATTTATTCAATTGGTGTGAGTGAGTACGCATATAGTATGAATTGGAGGAAAAAATGTGGGACGGACTGCATTTTTAATGCATTATTTTTGACGTTTCTCTCAATTCGCTCGTCGTTAAGTTTCGATCAAATATTTGCTGTCAACTTCTTGTTTCAACGCAACTTCACCCAAAAAAAACTTGTTGGTATTATTAACAATATCAGTGCTGTTATATTTATTTTAGAAAATGCTATTAATAAAAAATGCTTCTCTTTATAGCAACCATATAACAGTTTGAAAAATACTCAAATCAAGATGTCTTTATGGTTGTTTATCAACAAGATTCTTGTTTAGTTAAAAACAATTTTATTTTAATATACCAGAAGATTTTTTGTGGTTGTAGCTCCTTGCGAGAAAAAAAAATCAGCGACAACTAGCAACGTCACTGAATAGTCAAAATTGGTTCTTGCCACTGAATATGTTTCTATCCTATTCTCGCACAATAGACAAGCATAATGTTGTCTTGCCCACCCGCCACTTGTTTTCAGATTTTAAAATTGGACAAAAAAATGAAGTATCATACGGGCTTTAGCAAGACCGAGCGCGGAGAGTACTAGGCTCGCATTGGCATCGAGTGGTTTACACACTGTTTAATGCAATCGGCCAATGACGCCACAATAAAAAAATGATAGAAAAAAAAGTTTGCTGTATCGTAGACACACCCGTACAATTTTACGTGACAGTATTTCTTTATCCTTGTCGTTATTATTGTCCCTATCATTATTCCTTTGTTCCCAAACTTATCCTCATACTTCCGTTATTCTTTTCTTTGTCCAAATAATTTTTCTAACCTCTTGTTTTCATCTTTTTCCAAATTCTTGACTTAATCCTTGACTGAATCTCTTTCCTAGTTTGGAAAATTGTGTTTAATCTTTATCTAAATCTTGTCATAGTCCTTCTCGGGTTTCCATTGATGGTTCCACGAAAAAAAAGTTTTGTTTTCAGCTTGTCGAAACTTTGTTAGATTTTTGTTGTTGTTATTGTTGTTGTTGTTTTTTTTTTTATTTTTTTTATTGTGTGCCCGAAGACCTCACCTTTATTTTTTTTAAATAAAATTATCGTTGCGCCAGTAAGCACCGAGTTAAAATTACATGCAACGATTTTTCTTTATTATTGTTGCTTTTTTACTGCAATAAATGGTTTCCATACTGAAGTCATGACGATAAAAATATTTTTAATATTTTTGTTGTAAAGCTTAATAGCACATCTATACTGTCGTAAAATAAAACTTACCGTAACACGTCCCCTCAGCGAGTAATAATTACATGCAATAACACTACATTTCTGTTGCATAAGCTGATATCTTCACTATATTATTTTTGTCGTAAGTCCAAGTATACATAAGTCCTTCATTTTCGTTTGTAAATATTTACCGGAGCTCAATTTCTAACGGAGTTATAATTCAATGTAACGCCATTGCATGAATGTTGCATTGCCGATATTTGAGAGGCTCTCTCTGTGTCTTTATGACGTCAGAAATTATTTGTGTAATTTTGTTGTGTGGGCTTAAAGGAGACCTTTTTTGGCATATCATATTTTTCACTCTAGCACGAATACTCAGCGAGTAATAATTCCATGTAACAAATTTTCAGTTTCGTTGCTTACGCAGTTCTCTCTAAGTTCGAAAGACGTCTTTAATTTTGTGTTTATTTTTGTTATAAAGTCAAAGAATTAACCTAAACATAAAAGCCGCTCTCCCTTCATTCGACAGCATACATGTTCAAATGGTTTCGTTCGGGCTGAAGTATATGGCATACAAGTCGTGAGTTAGGAAGACTCTAGAGTGTAGACGCGATAGCTGAGAAAACGGGAGAGCTCCAACCCATCCTTACCGCATGTGACTTCCATTCATGGGCTGGAACAGTCAGAATAAAACTCAGCGAGGTGTTGAATTTCCTGAAGCGTTATTGGCACTATTTAATCCTAGCACCCAATTAACAGTTACCAGTTCTAAAAATGTTGTTCCTGGTAACTGCTAACCCAATTAGCAGTTCACAGGAATTTCCAAAATCGACCTGCTATTCTGCATTAATGAGATAAGTACGAAAGCACAGTGTCATGTAAGCGATTTTTTAGACACAGCGATCACCAAGCCATGATATAAAGGCAGGATATACAATTGCGTAGCCATTAACCCTTTGAGGAGCACTGTGATATATATGTCCCATCTTACATTTTTCCTTTATATTCCGTTATTCCATTATTCAAAATATCTATTAGCTGTTAAAAAAGTCCTTTTAAAACTTTCAGACCTCACAGCCAAAGCAAGCTATTATTTCGTAAAACAAATTTTCTTTGGGGACCATTTAAAATATAAAAAAATTGAAAACTTTTACTTGTTTAATTTTTATGCACTGTGTAATTATGAACCTTAATCATAATTAAGCCTACAGCCAATGTCAACAGAGTCCTTGAATACTTTTTCCCATACAAATATCAACTGATCGCTTAAACTTCAAATTGCTGCTGTTTGCATAAGTAAATCTGCTGCAGCCTTACCATGCAGCAATCAGCAGCAAAAGTAGCAACAAATGTTTACACAATCTAAGCCAATATTTAGTCACACAAAAACAACAAGTACTTGCGAAAAAAGTAAAAGGCCCGTAGATAAACAACCAAGCCAAAGAATAAACAAAGAAGCAAACAACAAATTGTTGCAAGCAGCCATTCGCTGATGTTGCAGTCACCTATTGTGCGACAGCAGCACAGACTGCTCTCAACTACTGGCTACATCTGGATGTTTCTTAGCTACATGGATGTATGTAGCTACAGCAGATCAAAGAAATTTGCCAACAACTTTCAGTTTTCTTATTTGTTATGCAGAACAGAGCAGTTCCAAGCAGATCAGAGCAGAGCAAAGAGTAGATCAGTGCATTTAAGCCACAGAAAGCAGTGGAAGTCAACAACAATTGATACCCAGGTGACTTTGGTTCGAATTCATAAATTAGCACATTCTTAGATGCCGAAGAAGTTAAGAAAAAAAAAAGCAACAAAATTCAGACAATACATAGAATACTGATCAGTGATGATCTCAGACAGAGACAGTCGAGCACAGACAAACGCAGCGTCAGTCAACCAGACAAGGTAGCACATTCCATTACAACAAAAAAAAAAAATAAAAAAACAACGTCAAATAAAAAATGCAACAAAAAGCAGGCTACGCAAATCGGTCGAAATGTTGCGCTTACGAGCTCCTGTCAATCATGATTCATGCAATACACTTCATGAGGTTTTGTGCGCCGCAAGCCAACAGCTGCATATCGACTAAGCTTATTCTCTGTGTTCTCTAAACGGCTAAAATGGTTTCGTACACAAAGCATAAGTTTATTGAACTTGGCTTTAAGCTTTTGTATTGTTCCGGCGGATTATTTCTGAAGAGTTGCAGTGTCTCAGAATGCGATGTGAAGATCACTTAAAAGATGTAGAATTTGAACAGAACATTGCTAATGTGCGGAAATTCTTAAAATCGCATTATTATTGCATAAAAAGTAAGTTTAAAGAGAATGAGAGTCGGAGGAAGAGTTCTTGAAAAATATCATTTATTGACCGGGCCCGGAATTGACGAACTGTTATAATTGCGTTAATGCCATTGGACAGCTTCGGTAGTCGAGTGGTAACAGGATTGATTGCCATCCCAGAGGTTCCAGGTTTGAAGTCCGGCCGGGCAGAAAATCCTAGACATATTTCTAGAGTCCGCATTTTCAAACAAAGACAAACTTGACTGTATAGGTCTAACCCATAACATCCTCCTTTCAAACCTAAAAAAAAACAAAAAACCAAGTTATGTCATTGTGCTTTTTTTTGCTGAATTTTCTGCCCATCGGCTCTGTACAAGTTACACTTCTGCTGTTCTTTATCTATTTCCTTATGATATATCGGATACCAATGTCAATGTTCTTCCGGGCAGCGAAAAAAATAGGCCATCTCAACCCTTCAAAGGATTTTGAACGCGCTTCTTATGATCAATTTTATTTTGTACGTGTTGTTAAAATTTTGTACACAAATGATCGACAACTGGGCCTATATTCTTTGGAATAATAAGCAATCCGCAACCTATTTAACCTCTAGACCGTCGGAAAATGTATACAAGATCCGCTCAGTAGACTTTAGAGTCATCCTCTTAGTTCACTAAAACTTACTAGTCTACCTTTTGTAGTTTACTGATCACCAAAAAATAAAGCAGTTGACTGTGCCATGGAACACACCTGAAAGTATTGGGAAAAAAACCACGCATTTTTGCTCTTATGCTTTTCATGATCTGTATCCTTTCTTTTGTCCCTAACATAGTCCTCATACATAACCTTATTTTCGTAATTCTTGCCCATTGTCTTAACATCTTAATATTGTCGTTGTGCTTATCATTGTCGAAACATCTTTTTTATTTTCAATTTCATTTCATTATCATTTTAGTTTTAATTTTATTTTAATTTTTATTTAATTTTATTTTCCATTTTCATTTTCATTTTATTTTCATTTTGTTTTCATTTTTATTTGCATTCTTATTTTCATTTCCATTTGTCTTTTCATTTTCATTTGTCCTTTTCTTTGCATTTTCTTTTACATTTCCAATATCATTTTCACTTTTATTTTTATTTTCATTTCCCTTTTCATTCTTATTTTTATTTCCATTTAATTTTTTAATTTTTTAATTTTCATTTGTCCTTTTCTTTTTATTTTCCTTTTAATTTTTATTTTCATTTTCATTTTGCTATAATTTTCAATTTCATTTTTATTTTTTTTTTCAATCTTTTTTTCTTCCAACTGTCTTTTCATTTTAATTTTCATATTCATATTCATATTCATATTCATATTCATATTCATATTCATATTTATTTTTATATTCATTTTGTTTTCATTTTTATTTTCATTTTCATTTTGTTTTCATTTTCATTCTTATTTTTATTTTTATTTTCATTTTCATTTTCATTTTCATTCTTGTTTTCATTTCCAATTATTTTTTCATTTTAATTTTCATTTTCATTTTTCCTAGCTCTTCATTTTCTTTTTAATTTTTATTTTTACTTTTCATTTTCATTTTGTTTTTATTTTCATTCCAATTTTCATTTTCATTTTGTTTTAATTTTTTTTCCTTTTTATTTTCATTTTCACATTCATGTTCATTTTCATTTTTATTTTGTTTTCAATTTTATTTTCATTTTTTTTTTTTCATTTTCATTTTGTTTTCATTTTTATTTTCATTTTTATTTTAATTTTATTTTTATTTTTATTTAATTTCTTATTTTCATTTCCATTGTTTTTTCATTTTAATTTTTAATTTTCATTTGTTCTTGCTTTTCATTTTCTTTTTCCTTTATAATTTTTTTTATTTTTTTGTTTCATTTTCATTTTTATTTTCATTCCTATTTTCATTTTCATTTGTCTTTAAATTTTCATTCGTCCTTTCCTCTTCATTGTCGTTTTCATTTTTTATTTTATTTTCATTTTGATTTTCATATTTATTTTTCTTTTCATATTTATTTTCATTTTATGTTCATTTTCATTTTAATTTTCATTTTATTTTTCATTTTTATTTTCATGTTCGTTTTCATTTTTATTCACATTTTTATTTTCATCCTTATTTTCATTTCCATTTCTTTTTTCATTTTAATTTTATTTTTCATTCGTCCTTTCTTTTTTATTTTCCTTTCATTTTATTTTTTATATTTATTATCATTTTCATTTCCATTTTTCTTTTCATTTTAACTTTAATTTTCACTTGTCCTTTCTTTTTCATTTTCTTTTTTATTTTAATTTTTATTTTTATTTTTATTTTCATTTTCTTTTCCATTTTTGTTTTTATTTCATCTTCTTTTTCATTTTCATTTTATGTTCATTTTATGTTCATTTTAATTTTAATTTTCATTTTGTTTTCATTTTTGTTTTTATTTTCATTTTTATTTTCATTTGTCTTTTTATTTTAATTTTAGTTTTCATTTCCTTTGATTTTTGTTTTCGTTTTAATTCTTATTTTTATTTTAATTTTGATTTTAACTTTAATTTTTATTTTCTTTTTCATTTTCATTATTTCCATTTTCATTTTCATTTCCACTTTCACTTTTAGTTTCATTTCCATTTTCATTTTCATTTCCAACTTCATTTTCTTAATTATTTTTATTTTCATTTATTTTTTTTTTTATTTTTGTCTACTTTTTGCTTGTCCAAAGTATCCCACAGTGTCTTCTCCACAGACACAGACTCCACAGAAGCCACAGTGTAGGTATAATAAAAATATGTCATCCGTAAACAAAATTCTTTTGGTGGGCGTTTTTCGCGTACTGACGAAACAACGCCTTATATTTTTAGTTGCGTTTCTCTTTTAACGTCATCATAAGAAGAATGGCCGATGTATCTTTTATAAGCGACTTCGTGCCTAAGCCAGCTTTAATGATCCGTGACATGGATGCCGAAGGAATGTTCAGTTCAAGAGACAGTATTTTTTGCATTGGGATCGAATTTTGACGCATTCAATTCTCCACGGCTTTGATGACCTTGGGAGTTCTAAAACTACTAGGGCGCCCCGATCATGCTCGGTCTATTACTCCACCAGTAATTCGTATATCCCGTAACCAGTAATTTATGGGCTAGATATACAAAATTACGAGTGCCTCCGAGCGGTCGTTATGTCCAAAAATATCACCCGCTTGCATTCCACATTTTTTTAAGCCAATAACGACAGTACGATTTTCTATAATACCCCATTCAATGGATACATACGTAATACTCAAACATTTTTCGCGAAAAAAAAACACGAAAATAAAGTGCAACGTAACTGTCAAAATAATGTCAACAATACTGGTGGGTATGTTCAGTAGCTTTCTGAAAGCAGGGATGTTAAACCGTGTACTAGAACTAATAAAAGTACTGAGTACATTGTCATTTATTTTTACTTAATTTTTTTTTTAATTTTTTTTTTAATTTTTTTTTTTTTTATATTTCCATTTATTTATAAAATTTTTATTTTTCTTTTGATTTTTGGTTTAGTTTTCTATCGTTTTTGTTATATTTTTTTTTTTCTTTTAGTTTTGCTTTTACTTTTGATTTTGTTTTTGGTTTTACTTTCACAAAACTAAGGAATCTATCTTTTCTGTCAGACTTCATTATTACTCTTCGTGGCCAAATGTCGTCATTATTATTTTTATTTTCTTGGTCGTGAGGACAAAATCCTGAACTGAGATCTAATATTTTAACCGTATGACTTATACTGAGCGAGTAATAATTCCATGTAACAAATTTTCAGTTTCTTTGTTTAAGCAGCTTCCCCCACATCCCGGATATCGCCATTAGTTTTTGTTCATTTATGCCATTTCATTTATGTCATAAGATCGAAGAATAAACCATTAATGTCGTGCTATTACTTTAATCGTATCACCTAAGCGAGTAACAGTTCCATGCAAAACCTATGCATTTTGAAAAAAAAATGCTCTTTTCAGTAAAATAATGAAATTTTGAACTGAATTTTATGTTTCCTAAAGATCAATTGAAAATTCTGACAGCATCGGAAGTATCGTTAGAAAAGGTACAGATAATAAATATTACTAAAAATTATCATAACCTCAAAAGTTTGAAAAACCTTCTAAAAGATGGAAGTGAAATGAAAAAGTTAAACATTTATTTTTAAGAAGAAATACCCTTTTTATGCTTTCCACTTATTAGATTGCAAAAAAGCACAAAAAGTAAGGACACTTCGCTGTTCCAAGCCATTTTATTTATACAGCACGCATGCGAAATACATACTTACTCTGCTAACCATGTTTATTTTCTGCATATTAAACACAGGTGATCCGTAGCCTACACATATCCAAGCACATATCCAAGAAAACAAACCTTAAGTACCACTCCAAGTGCTATTATATTCTCGATCACGTGTTGCAACATGGAAAAAATATCAAATGTCAGAACATGACAGAAGGCGTAAATGATTAAGTAAATAGGTTGCGATTGTAATGGCAACAGAAACATCCTCGCAACTCGAAGCTGGCCTGGCCAATTGCCATTGACAGCCCTGCAAAAGATCTAACAGCTACAAATGCACACACGATCAACTATGTTACATGGCAAAAGATTATCAAACAATCTATCTTTGAGCTTAAGTGAAGTCAACAAGATCACTTCAATACCGTATAAACCAAGTTGAGCCGAAGCGCGTTAAGAACAGCGGCGCCGTTAAGAGGGGCTCTAGCGAGAGTACTCGTATCGAAGTAGTCTGGAAGCCAACAACGTGCAGTGCTTAAGAATGTGCAATTCAGGTGAAGGTGCTACGACGCCACTGTCTGTAGCGCCACAATTAATTTGCATAAACTACTTGTCTATGCTAGGCAAACGGTTAAAAGGGGCTGCTGCTCCTACTGCTGCCTAATGGAAGTGCTGCCAAAATGTTTAACTTGGTAGTTCGTTCGACGTTTTGTTAACATTTACAGTGATTTGCATGGAACGGCATGCATGACGGTAACGCTCAATTGAAGCACTCTTAACCGATGCTGATCAAGCTGAGCAGGCTGATCATGTTGATAATGCAGAGATTTTGAAATGCATTTGGCTACCTTTGGAAAGGTGAACGAATGCGTTAATTGCTTTAATTAAAACTAGCAGAACGTGTTTTCAAACAATAGCAGTGCGATTCGTTATGAAGCTGGAAGAAAAGAACATTCCACTTGGAAAGCACTAAGATATACGTATACACTAAGGTATAAGGCCAACACAGGCTGCTTTGATGTGAAGGATTTTAGTTGAAACTAATTCTGATGATGTAGTGAGGATAATGTTGTTTAAACCTATTCTTCAGATGTTGAAGTAAATCCTGTGAAAAATCAAAAATCTCCCTTTGGTGAATCTCCGAAAGTTATAAAGTCAAAGCGTAAATGAAGCGACACATAATTTGATGAGATTCATGCTGTCCATTGAAAAGGAAAGGGCTAATAACGGGTGTTTTTTAATTCGCTGTAGGATTTCTTTTTGGAATATAAAAAAGAGCTGGCTGTGTCGTGAACACACCCATAGGTTTTGACGTTACAGAGTTTTTGTCACTATTCTTTCTTTTGTTCCTAAACTTATACTCATCCTTCTGTTATTCATTTATTTGTCCTTATAATTTTCCTACTTCAAATACAAACTCTTGTTTTAATCCATGTCCAAATTTTTGACTAAATCCATGTGCAAATCCCTTTCCTAGTTTGAAAAGGTGTGTCTAAATTTGTATTCTAATCCATATCCTAATTCGTGTCCTCTTCCACTGTCGTTGTCATTGTCATCATCATTGTCATTGCCGTTGTCGTTGTCGTTGTAGTTGTCGTTGTCGTTGTCGTTGTCGTTGTCGTTGTCGTTGCCGTTGTCGTTATCGTTGTCGTTGTCGTTGTCGTTGTCGTTGTCGTTGTCGTTGTCGTTGTCGTTGTCGTTGTCGTTGTCGTTGTCGTTGTCGTTGTCGTTGTCGTTGTCGTTGTCGTTGTCGTTGTCGTTGTCGTTGTCGTTGTCGTTGTCGTTGTCGTTGTCGTTGTCGTTGTCGTTGTCGTTGTCGTTGTCGTTGTCGTTGTCGTTTCGCTGTCGTTTCGTTGTCGTTGTCGTTGTCGTTGTTATTTTCTTTTCCTTTTTCTTTTTTCTTTTTCTTTTCCTTTTTCTATTTCCTTTTATTTTTCTTTTGCTTTTGCTTTTGCTTTTCATTTTTCTTCAACTCTTGCATTTGCTTTTGCGTTTTCACTTGTTTTTGATTTTGATTTTGATTTTGATTTTGATGTTGATTTTGATTTTGATTTTTATTTTGATTTTGATTTTGATTTTGATTTTGATTTTGATTTTGATTTTGATTTTGATTTTGATTTTGATTTTGATTTTGATTTTGATTTTGATTTTGATTTTGATTTTGATTTTGATTTTGATTTTGATTTTGATTTTGATTTTGATTTTGATTTTGATTTTGATTTTGATTTTGATTTTGATTTTGATTTTGATTTTGATTTTGATTTTGATTTTGATTTTGATTTTGATTTTGATTTTGATTTTGATTTTGATTTTGATTTTGATTTTGATTTTGATTTTGATTTTGATTTTGATTTTTATTTTGATTTTGATTTTGATTTTGATTTTGATTTTGATTTTGATTTTGATTTTGATTTTGATTTTGATTTTGATTTTGATTTTGATTTTGATTTTGATTTTGATTTTGATTTTGATTTTGATTTTGATTTTGATTTTGATTTTGATTTTGATTTTAATTTTGATTTTGATTTTGATTTCGATTTAAATTTCGATTTCGTTTTTGATTTTGAGTTTATTTTTCTTGTTTTTGCTTTTATTTTGTCTGGAATAGTTTCGAAAAGTTTTGATTTTGATTGATTTTGATTTTGATTTTGATTTTGATTTTGATTTTGATTTTGATTTTGATTTTGATTTTGATTTTGATTTTGAATTTGAATTTGATTTTGATTTTGATTTTGATTTTGATTTTGATTTTGATTTTGATTTTGATTTTGATTTTGATTTTGATTTTGATTTTGATTTTGATTTTGATTTTGATTTTGATTTTGATTTTGATTTTGATTTTGATTTTGATTTTGATTTTGATTTTGATTTTGATTTTGATTTTGATTTTGATTTTGATTTTGATTTTGATTTTGATTTTGATTTTGATTTTGATTTTGATTTTGATTTTGATTTTGATTTTGATTTTGATTTTGATTTTGATTTTGATTTTGATTTTGATTTTGATTTTGATTTTGATTTTGATTTTGATTTTGATTTTGATTTTGATTTTGATTTTGATTTTGATTTTGATGTTGATTCTTCGTTAGTTGTTCTTTTCTGTGGTGCATTATTTTTACCTTAACTGCATGCAATTAATCCATGCAACAATAATGCATTTTGGTTACATAAGGGATTCTCAGAGGAGCTACATTACGCCATAATTTTTTTTTTTTTTTATTTTTATCATGTGCCCGAAGACTTCACTTTCATTTTCGTTCCATAAAATTTATGGTTGCGCCAGTAGTTACAGAGTTAAAATTCCATGTAACTTTTTTTTCATTGCTGTAGCATTTTCACTGCATTATGCACATCTCCTAAATAAGGAATAATTCCATGCCACGATATTAAATTTTTGTTACATAAGCTGCTGTTTCTTGATCTGACAACGTCAGAATTTTATTTTTTATTTTTGTCGTAAGGCCAAGTATAAATCCTTAATTTTCCTTTTTAAACATTTATCGTAGCTTATTAGCTCATCGAGTAATAATTCAATGCAACGCCGTTGCATGAATGTTGCATTATCGATCTTTGAGCGGCTCTCTGTGTCCTTATGACGTCAGAAAAGACGTTTTTGTCTAATTTTGTTGTGAGGGCTTAGAGCAGACCTTTATTGGCATATCATATTTTTTATCCTAGCTCTAATAATCAGCGAGTAATAATTCCATGTAACAAATTTGTAATTTCGTTTCTTAAGCGGTTCCCACCGCGTCCCGATGACGTTTTGAATTTTTTTTTTTTTTGTTTTTAATATAAATTCAAAGAATAAGTCTTTTCGTTCGTATCATTTTTTTAATCATAGCACCTATACTCAGCGAGTAACAATTCAATGTAACGCCAATGCATTTTGAAAAAATGCGCTTTTCAACTTTTTTGGAAACCTGCGCGGTAAAATGTAACTTTGTCACGTCAAAACTATTCAGTATGTTTACTGTCGCTCTTCAGCTTTCCAATTAAATTTCTGTTGATAAGCAAGCGTTAAACACACCCCAAGTGATGTCTCATAGCGGTGGAAGACCTTCACCTACTTTTGTGCAAAACTTTCAACTGCACTTAAGATTACTCAGCTGTACAATTGCTATACTTTGACTGAATATACATATTTATTTAGACGGGTATTAATATAATCACTTCAAAAGTCAAGGTTTAAACTAGTGATTTCTTTATTATGCATAAACATGCAAACCCAAAAAAAAAAGAACACAACAATAACAGCAAATTGTGGTGTATTGGAGGTTTTGTGGGTCATTAACACTCCTTCTACAAAAGTAACGTCAAAAGTTTTCCCAGCGCCATCTAGCGGTGTTAATATGAAAACGATGTTTATGCAAATTCGAAAATTGCTTTCAAATTGAAATTGTTTGCAAGGCAAAAAATTGAAATACATTCGTTGTAATATTAGCATAACGTGCGAATTTGTTGCTCTTTGTTGCCATTGTTGTTATAATGGCAGCTGAAGTTGTTGTTGTTGTTCTCGTGGTTAGTTGTTGCGGGCTGCCAATGCAATTGTTTGCCACTCCGCGTTAAATTCGCGTGCCATCTAAAAAAGCTTGCATGCGAGGAGTCCAATACAAGCAACGTGACTTAACCGACTATTTCAATATAAATAACAATAAATAAATATTCAATTGAATCCATAGCACGACGACTATTTCATTACTTGATTCTGTTTTCCATTTCGTTTCATTCGATTTCAGTTGCATTCGTTTCACTTCAATTCGTTCCGATTTGAACCTTTACCAGATATGAACAATTCAGTTTACTTTGCTGCAAATTTAATTAACTGTCGGTGTAAAATACTCAAAAGTGCTTCCCAGCCAATGGTATTCAATGGTAGTGTCTGGCCTTCCAGAGTCGTACTCGACGTGCTTGTGTGCCTGTGCTTTGGGAAAATGAAATTTTCTTCATTTATTAATGCTTTGCGGTTTTTCGCATTGATTATTTTCCCAGCTACTGTTTCCATAGATAATGCGATTTCGTAGCACCAGCGTTGCCAGATGTGTGCACCAATGCATGTTTTTCACTGTATGTTTCTCTGTGTATTTAACTGTTGTGGTTGTGGTCAGTGTTAATCGAATAAAAATTTCAATTTAATGCTGATTTGGTTGTAAAATTTAATGCGAAATATAAAGTGGAATAAAATTGTGGCAATTGAACTGTCGCTGGTGAAAATTAACCATTGCAATATATTTAAAGCTTGTTTCAAGAATATGCAGGAAAATACATAACAGATAATATAAAAATGTAAAACGGATAAATGAAAAACAAGTTTGCAATGGACAATTTTATAATGACGTCCTGTCATTATTCGCTACGCAGATAATATGAACTCGTCTTAAACTAACTAAGACTTTGATAAAAAAATATCATGCTTTGAGTTGGCTATATACCTATAGGTGTAACTATATACCTATAGTATGTACCTATAGTATACCCGCTTGAAAAATTTGATGTATTACGTTTAATATTCTTTTAAATCGATATTGGACAGAAAGTGGAAATTTTGTTTTGTAAGATAGACTATACAGAAGATTCTTGCAAGATATATTGTATAAATATCTTGTGTAGAGTGGGTGTAATCTTTGGTAAGGCAAGAGCAGAAAGTAACTCGAAATGAAACTTAAAAATGCAGCAAAAAATGAATTATCTCCACTAAAAGAATGAAACTTGGATTGTAGGTAAATAAATTTCTGACGGATGTTTTCTAAAACTGGAATTGACTCACCTTCTCAAGCACAAGTGGGTGTCAGATACTCGAAAGCACTACCGCAAAAAACTAGTAATTCGTAACCTTAGTTTTTATGTTTAGGGAAAGCTTGTTCTCGGTAATGAGAACGATTCATCTCCACAATGAAAAGTGGACATAATTGCTTTAAATCTTGAAATAATTTAAACATTTCAACCGAAAATTGAATGAAAATGCAAATTAAAAACCAGGAACGATTATTGCTATCAATCAATCATTTAATAAAAATAATTTTTTATTGTAATTTTTGCCATCAGACATAAAAGTTATTTTCTGATTGATATTTTTTCAAGCAGAAATAAAAATAATTTTGGGGTCGGTATATTTTTGATCAGAAATGAAAATTATTTTGTGATTGTTATTTTTTCGTTTTTCGATCGTTATTGATCGTTATATGAATATTAGTTTTAGAACAATTTTGAAAAAATGATGTAGAAGGTGCTACAGGAATGCGTACAGTTCATATATAATAATAAAAAAAAATCAAAATAGAAAGAAATAGGTATATATAACTATAAAATAAAAATTCAATATAGAAATAAAATATACAAAAACTAAAAAATGAAATTAAGGAAAAAACCAAAAAGAACAGTAACATTAAAAAATTATTGTAAAAATAAAAATACAAATAAAAATAAAAATAAAAATAAAAATAAAAATAAAAATAAAAAATAAAAATAAAAATAGATATAAAAATAAATATAAACATTAAAATTAAAATAAAATTAAGATTAAAATAAAAAAAAAACTAAAATAACAATTAAAATAAGAATAAAAATAAAAACGAAAACAAAAATAAAATGAAAATGAAAATGAAAATAAAAAAAAATATATATATAAATATCGACTCATAACCGCCAAAATATCTTAAGCGACATAATATCCGATTTATGTTTTTTGATGAAAATCGATAATTTGCGATGGTTTACATCGTCTGTCAAAATTTCATAGGTGTACGAAATTAGATTATGAATTTAAACCAAAAGCAAAAAATTAAAAAGCACTAAATTAATAGCAAAGATAATTAAAAAAACCTTCTCCTGTAAAATTTTCTTTTTGGCGCTTAAGATATTTTGGCGGTTATGAGTCGATATAAAGAAAAATACAAACAAAAGCAACAAAAATATAAATACAAATAAAATTAGAAATAGCATTAAAAATAAAAATAAAAATAGAATTCAAAATCAAAATCAAAATCAAAATCAAAATCAAAATAAAAATCAAAATCAAAATCAAAATCAAAATCAAAATCAAAATCAAAATCAAAATCAAAATCAAAATCAAAATCAAAATCAAAATCAAAATCAAAATCAAAATCAAAATCAAAATCAAAATCAAAATCAAAATCAAAATCAAAATCAAAATCAAAATCAAAATCAAAATAAAAATTAAAATCAAAATCAAAATCAAAATCAAAATAAAAATCAAAATCAAAATCAAACTCAAAATCAAAATCAAAACCAAAATCAAAACCAAAATACAAATAAAAATAAAAACAAAATTGAAAAATAAAAATTAAAATATAAATGAAAATAAAAATAAGAATAAAAAAAAACAAAAAAATTACAATCAAAATACAAATAAAAATACATAACACTGAAACTAGAAATAAACACAATAATAAAATAAAAATAGAAATTATAATAAAGCATATATTTCATATAAACATTCAAATAAAAATAAAGATAAAAATTATATATATTTCAAATATATTTCAAATTAAAACTAAAATTGAAAATAAACACGAGAATGTAATAAAATTAAAAATAAAAATAAAAATATAAATAAAAAAAAATTGAATAAAAAATACAAATATCATATTAATTCAAATACAACACAAACACAAATGCAAATACAAATACAATTACAATTACAAATACAAATAAAAGCAAAAAATAACGATAAAAGTAAAAATAAGAAGAAAAATAAAACAATAAAAACAAAAAAAAATAAAATAAACACAATAAAAAACTAAATATAAAAAATTAAAATAAAAATAAAAATAAAAATAAGAACAAAAAATTAAAATAAGCAAGGAATAAATAAAAAATAAAAATATATATATAAATAACAATAAAAATACAAATACAAATGCAAATACAAATACAAATACAACTATAAATACAAATATAAATATAAATATAAATGTAAATATAAATATAAATATAAATATAAATATAAATATAAATATAAATATAAATATAAATATAAATATAAATATAAATATAAATATAAATATAAATATAAATATAAATATAAATATAAATATAAATATAAATATAAATATAAATATAAATATAAATATAAATATAAATATAAATATAAATATAAATATAAATATAAATATAAATATAAATATAAATATAAATATAAATATAAATATAAATATAAATATAAATATAAATATAAATATAAATATAAATATAAATATAAATATAAATATAAATATAAATATAAATATAAATATAAATATAAATATAAATATAAATATAAATATAAATATAAATATAAATATAAATATAAATATAAATATAAATATAAATATAAATATAAATATAAATATAAATATAAATATAAATATAAATATAAATATAAATATAAATATAAATATAAATATAAATATAAATATATATATAAATATAAATATAAATATAAATATAAATATAAATATAAATATAAATATAAATATAAATATAAATATAAATATAAATATAAATATAAATATAAATATAAATATAAATATAAATATAAATATAAATATAAATATAAATATAAATATAAATATAAATATAAATATAAATATAAATAAAAATATAAATATAAATATAAATATAAATATAAATATAAATATAAATATAAATATAAATATAAATATAAATATAAATATAAATACAAATATAAATATAAATATAAATATAAATATAAATATAAATATAAATATAAATATAAATATAAATATAAATATGAATAAAAATAAAAATAAAAATAAAAATAAAAATAAAAATAAAAAGAAAAATACAAATATAAATATAAATATAAATACAGATACAAATATTTGGGACAAGGATAAGGGAAAGAGTGTGGGACTTTGATTATAACAAAAAATTAGACAAGAATTAAGACAAGGAGTAGGACAAGGGCAAAGGCAATAAGGTTTATGATGATGTCAAGTTTTGGGACAAGAGAGAACGTACGGATAAAAATATGAATAAGTCGAACAACACTCTGTCACGTCAATACCCAGTGGGCCTTGGGAATAACCGTAACGAGTTCGAAATGAACTTACTTCTTCGTATATTTTGTCCGAAACGGGTTGTGTTTCGGATCCGAAAATGATCCGTTTTCGTATGAAATTCCTCTCAAAAATGCGAATCTCTTTTTCCCCTTTTTCGGATTTGTCTTGAATTCGAAACGGATTCGTATATGAAGTCCTTTTGGGACAAGTCGTCAATCTTTTTTTTCGAGACAGACTCTTTTTTTTAATAATGCCAATTCTCGACGGACTGGTTTTTTAAAATAATACGCATTCAAAACGGAACCATAAAGTTTATGCTCAATTGAAAATATTTTGTTTTTTTTATTTCTATTTTTTTTATTATTATTTTAGTTTTAATGAAATATTAATACGAATTATGAAATAAAAACAAAACTATTTTTTTTAAATATAAAAATAAGTATACATTGTTATTTCGTATTCCTGATTCATTAAATAAAGAATAAAAAATTTAATAACTTGGAATCTCCCATTTATGTTAATGTTGTGACCATTATTTTGATGGATTGAAACGGGTCCGTCCATTATTTTGATGGATCGAAACGGGTCCGTCGAAACATAATTGAGTGAATTCTGCTCTGACGGACTCGTAAAAGGTTCGAAACGGATCCGTATTCGTTTATGAGCATGAGCAACTGCAACCTTTTTACTTTTACAAGTAATGCGCCCTCTTTTGAGAGGGCGTGTCAGGCACAATTTTCAGCACGTCATTTCTTTAAAGATCTCAAGAGATACAATCGATTTCTTCCGAACTAAATTGTACGGAACCAATATTAAATTTTATTTTTGTATATTTCGCTCCCTCTTGTAAAAGGAGTTGTGTCCCACTAATTTTTTTCCAATAGTTCTTTTTCTGACGCCCATGGACTTTCATTCTAATTGTTATCTTTCATGTCATGCGTATTTTTCATTTATGGCCTTGTCATGCGGACTGCCTTTCTACCTAAGACTGCTCTAGAGAAGAAACTTTCTCTGAAGTCTTTAATCTAATATTTTTAACGGAATCAAAAGTTTATCGTTTAAAGTATCTTACGCCCACATTTGCTAAAGACACTTTCTTAACTGGGCGTGTCACTTTTAGTTGTATAGGCTATTTTTGTTCAGAAAACTATAAAATAAATAAATTTCTCCAAGCTTATTCAAAATATTTGACATGAGATGTGCTCTGAAAAATATCGTATCTACTAGAGATACTTCTATGCATCATTTATATCGCTACTACAGCAATCACCAACACCATCACTATCACCACACTAATGACCACACATTAATGGGCACAACACTTCATTTAGTGCAACATGATGCCTAGCTGCAAATGCACCCGACAAGTTGAGATGAATTGAAAGGAATTCAACTGTCAAAATGACACTTGAAATGACGCCACATTGAATATGGCTGCGACAACAAAAACAACACACATACACAGACCATGCAATACAGAAGAATGTGTTGCAACGTGTGAGCTAATAAATTGAATTCAATTGAAACAAAAAAGAAAAATTACACAAATAAATGCACCGACGACATATTTTATGCTTTGGTTGTTGTTGTTTTATTTTATTTGTTATGTGTTATGCATTTTGTAATAAATTTATTTGCATGTTAACAGACAATAATAACAGCAACAACAACAACAACAACAACAACAACAACAACAACAACAACAACAACAACAAGAACGACAATAATAATTGCAACAACATATGCTGCAACATGCAACAGTTGTTGCTGCTGCTGCTGGTTGTAGTTGTACAAGTACTAATAAAACTTATTAAGACTGCCGCCAACTTGAGCGTCATCATCGTCATCATCATGTGGTCTATGAGTGGTTGTCGTTGTTGTTTACTTTGTTCATATATTGCATTTAAATGTGGCGTCCATAACGCTGCAGTGGTCGCTGCAAGTGTGTCAGAAGTCAAGTAGCCATGATCCCCCATGGAGCAGTTGAGCTCATTTGGCTCAAGAGAGACCGTTAAGCTTCGCAAGCATGCACCGCCAAATTGGCAAATAAATTATTGAAAATATTCCAGATTTAAATGAAGGGTTGCCCGCTGACTTTGGCTGGTTCTAGGGGACCATCAAACTCAGACATCTCCTGAGGGAAAAATGAGGCGTTATGAGAATAAGACGCAGGGTGAATTAACACAAATGAACGTTTAGCCATTAAAAATAAATATTAAAGTACATGCAACATTGAGTGGAATGTAAGTATTTTGGTATTATTTCCAAGAAAAAGAAGTTAGCTGTATCGTGGACACACGTGGTTTTGAGGTGAAGGTTCTGATGTGACAGGCTTTCTTTATCCTTGTCCTTATTCTTGCCATTATCTCTTCCCTTGTTTCCAAAATTGTACTCATCCTTATTTATATGGTTTTCGAAAAAGTTCGGTTACAAATTGTAGCTTGATGGTCCTAAAATGTAATATCTCCGGTAATATTAATTGCATCTGGCAATGCTATAGCTTGTTTGAAAGGTGAATAAGAAAACTTTATTAAACTCGCATTGTTCAGTGCAAAGTTATCTAAGTTTAAAAATTAGTGAAAATTCGGAACATTACCGTCATATTTTGCTTTTTTAATATAAAAAATTAAAATAAAAAATAAATAACTGGCCATTTCAGCCCTTGAAAGGACTTTGACCTAGATTCTTATGATCAATCGTGTTGTGCGTGTTATTAAGCTTGTACACAATTGACCGAGAATTGTGGACCTACATGTTTAACGCCGATTTCGAACGGCGATGAACGGAATGTTCTCGTTCTCAAGAAGCTTTACAAGGCATTTTGATTACTCTCTGAGGTTTGCCATTGTCTGCAGAGGTGGCCGTACAGAAAAATTATTTTAATTCAAATAATTTTCTGTCGCTGCTGGGGTTCGAACCTGGGTCTCCAGGTTCGTTGACATAGCGGCCACATACTTTAACCAACTACGCCACATACGCCACATTAATTTAAATATATTGGTTTTTAATTTCAATATTTCTAGGTAAATTTTCTTTAAATGCGATAGTTTTATTTTCAAATAGTAAATATTTGAAAGATATTTAAAAACATGTGTGCATAATTTTAAATTATTTTTTATTAATTCTGTTCGAATTTTTTAATATTTTATTTAATTAAAAAAGTATTTAAATAAATTTTAAATATTTACGTAGTCGATTTATGCAAATGCGTTATTGGTGTAACAATTACTCACTTTTTTAGTAAATTAACAAAGTTTTTGGATTAAGTTAATATATTTTTCTATTAGTGTACAAAAAAAATTAAAAGTAATCAAAACGAGATTTTTTTTTGTCGTGATGAAACATTTTTTACTCTTAATACTTTTTTCCATTGAAACGTGTAACGACGATATATACAATTCTTTAGACTTTGTGTCTAGAGCAGTGTTAAACAGCTTTGCCCCACAAATACATTCTCTCATTAATGCTAACGAGCTTTTAAGCTTTCACTGAAAAAAATTGAGTGTTATTTTGCAAAAAGGCTTAAGCAAGTTGACTTGCTATTGCACACAGTTAATATTTCAAGTTTATTTTTGAAATTCTTAAAGGATGATGGGGTAAAAGCGAAATTAAGGTAAAGCCAAACCTAGAAAATCTAAAAATAGTAATAATAGCTAAGAAAAGAGAAATTGATAAGAGTTAGAAAAAGTATATAAAAAAAGATGAGGGCTAAGAAAAATAAATGAAGAGAATGGAAACGATTAAGTAAAGACAAGTATAAATTTAATGAGATAAATGCAGTCTTCTGGTTTCTTTTAATTACGTATTTCAATTAAAAATGATGGATGACTAAATAAAAGAAAATTATTACAAAGACAAACATATGTGTAAAAACAAAATAAAGTATTGAGAAATTAAATTACTTGATTAAAAAATTATGCGTTAATTAGTGAAAATTCAATTTTACATAAATTAAATAAAATAATATTTTATTCGGTGTAAGAAGACGATCTGATAAAACTGAGCGCATAAGCAGACGACGGGCATAAATATTGGTTGCTCGACGGAGAATTTCAAACTGAAGCTTTCGTCGTGCTGTATGTGAGATATATTATATATGTTTAACACTGGTTTATTTGTAAAAATATTTGTGTCATAGTTAGAACAACAGAAAATATTAGCGCTTGTTTTTTTATAAAGTCACTTTTTATGGGAGGTGGGCGTGGTTTTCATTCGATTTGGTTGAATTTCATACTCATAAGTGTATATTAAATAGCAAAGCTCATATGCAACTCGGATGATGGTGCTTATCAAGAATATATATACTATACCTACCACGCCTCCTTATGGGCATTACAAACGGAGTGACAAAACTAATATACCCCTTTTTTGTTTTTTAAACTTGGGGGTATAAAAATTTGAAAGAATAAAATAACTGGGAAATAATAATAATAGAATATTGACAGCTTAATATAGAAGAGGCGTAACTCGATTTCTTGTTACTTTACGGGAGAAGAAAAAACTAAATAAAATCTGAAAATCTTTGGATATAGAAACTTTGAAAAAAAATGCAGTTTTTTTTTTAAATAGGCAACAAATTTAAAACTAATTTTTTAATTTTTTTACAATTTTTAGGAACTTATGTTTGATAGAGCTTTTTGTAATTGAATTTTAGTAAAATATTTTAGAGATAGGACTTTTTTCACAACGTTAAAAACAGGATAAACTCAACATAATAATTCATGTTTAAAGTAGTAAATAACACAGGCCGACAAAAATTCAATTTTATTACTTATAAAACTAAGCTTAGCTAGTATTACAACCGGCAAGTTCACATGCTGTTCATTACGTTCCACAATTCTGTAACATCAAAGCTTTTAATACTAAAGCCTATAAGTATGCTTTAATATTTTTTAGTAAAACTGCTTAGGTTCGGGTGCAAGTTGAGAAAATGAAATCAAAGTAAACTTCATTCGCTTAAGTTTGTAAATATTTTTCTCCAAGCTTGGAAAAAAAGTGTTCAACCTCCACTTAATCTCCAACTCATTTCTCGAAGTCAACTCCAACATCTTGGAGTTGAACTCGAGATGTGTTAGTTTTCAAAGTGGCAATACTGTTGAAGTGTCAAAAAATAATTTGTTTTTTTATGTGGCAACAGTAGGTTGTTTTGGTTATGGTGGTTTTTGTTAATTTGTGAACATTTGTCAAACAAAGTGAATTGCAACCAAATAATGAAGTTAGTAAGAAGCAAATTATTTCAATAAATAAATAAATTTAAATAATAAAAGGTAAATTAAAAAATAGAATAAAGCGCGAAGTGCAGCAAATTGTTGATTTGCTTTCAGATAGGCTTGCAGGGAGACCACTAGAAGCACCTGGAATTTCTACTGTTGCTGAAGGAGCTACATTGATTGCAGAGAGGGATGTGATAGGAGCGGTAGAAGTGCCAGGAACGTCAATTGTTGCCCGAGCAGCTGCATTGCACTTTGAACTTGTGGCATCTTCAGATGAGGAGCAAAACAGCGCAGAAGAAAATGGGTACAGCTCAGAAGAAGTGGAATGTAATGAAGAAATACGCCCGCAAGTAACTTTAAGAAGTGATTTAGTGAATTAGGCCGTTGTAAATAACATTACAAATGTGGCAACAAACTCCTTGCTTGAAATATTAGTGTGCCATGCAAGAACATTGAAACTGAATTAATACATATACCTGAAAATCGTTATCCACGCAGGTAGTCCTTGATGTGCGTGAACAAAAAGAAGTCATTGGGTGCCAAATCAGAACTGTACGGCGGATGACCCATTAATTTTATGTTTTGGTGCTCAAAAACACCTGGGTTTGAGCTGATGTGTGGGAGCTCGCATTGTCTTGATGAAGAATAATTCTTCGGCGCTTTTTTATTTTCCTTATTTCACAGAACTAAGGCAAATAAATGACTGTGTACCATTTCGAATTGATCATTCTACGTGTCTCAAGTGGTGCTGAGGCCACATGTCAGTTTTTTTGGAAGAAACAGGCGACCATTTGCTTCGCAGTCCTTCAAGCTCAAACAAGTTTTGTTGGATTTGGTTCATCTTGCAAGACCCACACAGTCAACTGCTGTTTACTTTCAGGCTCATACGTATAGATCCACGATTCGTTACCAGGAACGATTTTATGCCCCACGTCTTTTAAAGCAAAGTTTTCTTGAGCGTTTATTTGCACCAGACGACAGGAGCCTTTTTTTTAAAAAGATTGTCAAATTATGTGAAATCCAAAGTGAAAAAATCTTTTTTATAACAATAACATATATTCACGTAAAATGGTATGTATGCAAGTGGAAGTAATGCCCAGGAATGCAATAAACTCAAGGTTTGTCACATGAAGATAAAGCATTATCAGTTCGCGTACAGCATCAATGTGTTATGGTACAACGACAGATTTTGGACGCCCTTCACGAAATTCGTCATTAAGGCGAAATACGGCCCCACTTGAATTCTGTGTACCACGGGTAAACAGAGGTGTTTGATGGTGCTTCAACGGAAAAAGTTGAATTGAGTTCATCGATGCACTCTTGTTAAGATATTTCACATCGAAAGTTATAAAAAAATTATCACACGAAAATGTTCACGTGTTAATTCCTTTTTTTCTGGAATACAATTTTAAAAGCACTGTAAACAACACAATGAGCACACATACACCAAAACGTTCCAAGTACGAATAAGTTAAAGAATGTCAAACTTTCCGATGGAAACATCGATTTGACTGGATCAATTTGGCTGGTTGCCAGATTCCGGAATATAAGTAGCAGCCTACGTACCGGTTAGGCTATATCTTGCAGTCACTCTAGATTTGCCAAATTGATAGGCATCCTAGTAAGAGAGGAACTCCATAGCTGTCTTTCCTTAAATAAACTTTCAGAATTTATTCCATTGACTTTAGAAAGAATGAACTTAGATTGATAGGTCTATACAATATAAGTAATTGAACGGGATTTTTACCGGATATAAACATTTTTATCTTTTTTCTTTTACTTTTCATTAAAAGCGAATGGAAAACGACGCTCCAGCGAAAACAATATTTGATTCGGTTCCCGGTGGTGGTCAACGCAGAAAAGGACACCCACATCTTCGTTGGAAGGATCAAGTGTTAGATAACCTGACCACGCTTAGTGTTTCCAACTGGCGCCAGCAAGCGCAAAACAGAAATGGCTGGCTCAATTTCTTATACGAGGCCAAAACCGACCAACGGTTGTAAGCGTCAGATAAGTAAGTTAGTAAGTAAGTGGTATAAATATAACCCATACCTTCGACCATGCATTGGGAATATAACTTACTGTTCGACTTGAATTCAAAATCCGTGTGAATAGAAGCCCCCTACTTGTTGTAGAGGGTACGGGTAGATTCCATCAGATCTTGGTGATTAATATAGGCTGAATTTGGATATAGGCCAGTGTAAGAAGTGAGAAGTGTGCCTGGAAGACACATTTTTTAAACAATATTATAATTTAGCAAATTTCTAACTCAGCAGTTCTTTTCAACTTTTATCCTTGTCTGCTGTCATGAGACAGACAAGATAATCCCGAAATGTCCACTTCTGCATAATTTGACGCATTATAACGCTAACTTCCGGTGCATGTGTCTAATATTTAACGTTTAACTTTAAAAGGCCACATAAAGCGTCCGTTACATTTAAGGTCTAGTCCATAAAATGGCATAAACATTATTGCCCTGACATTAACAACGCATCCTTCTCCCACCAAACCCAATCCTCCTCTCTTCAGCATGGATACTAATGTTTAAAAAAAAAATTATGCTTAAGCTTACAAAAACAAGACGTTTAGCTTAAAAGGAAGCTCCTCTAATCGTCATCTCTAAATCATTTAAGCATTAAATAAAAAATATTAACGTGATGTGCTGTTGGCGTGAACTAAAGACGTGCAGGATACGCAGAATGTGAGGATGAAAAGAAATTAAACGCTGGCAGTGTTGCAAGTGGCGCGATTAGCGCAATTAAACAGGTGCTCGAAATGATGTTTCCTGCGGATTAAACAAAACGTAGAGCAAGCGACTCACACCCAAGACTCACACCCAAGCGTGGAGGCTGGCTACATAAAAGGGATGGAGAAAAATTCAGACAGCAAAGCTTTGAAAGCTGTTGGCACTTTGTATGCCACTCACAGACCTTGTTAATGAGGGTTGAGCTAACGCTAAAATTCCATTAGTGCCAACAATATTGTTATAGTTGATGGGAGTGGCTGAGGGACGTTAAATGTTGCCGTTGACTACGGCATAAGTACTTATGACATAATGATGATGAGTTCTTGTCGTTTTTGAAAAATTTTATTGCTTTTGTAGTGTTAATAGTATTCGACGTTGTTGCTCAGCCGAAAAATATAATCATTAATTTTTTTTTTTTTTTTCGTCACAAGCCTTGTAATTTGAATGGTTTTTTCTTAACTTTGTACACGGCCAAGAGAATGTTGAGTTGTTGTACAGTTGTAAGTGTTAAGAAATTGTTTCCGGTAGACATCCATAAAATTGAAGAATATGTACCAAGTTATATAAAAAACAAAAAAAAAAAACAACAGAATTGGCTTTATACCGAATTGGTAGATATAATGGTGTAATATTTTTATCAAACTTATAAAAATGATAAAAATCACTTGTGAACTTAACGCTTAGAAGATTTTTTTCAACATTACGTCATATTCAACACTCTTGAATATAAAGATCCTTTAATCTACCATATTAAGAGTTAAATAAATTCATTCTCACAATTTGTTCTGCTTTTACTCTTATATTATTATAAGAGTTGACTGTTGTATGGCACAGTTTTCCAAAATTTCTGCAAGTCATAATAACTATTTTGCAAGTTTTCCCAAAAATAACATAGATTTTAGTGTGAATAAAGCGGAGTCAACTGGTAAAAAGTAATTAATATAGATTCTTTCAACAAGAGGTGTCACTTTTAAACTCCCAGGATTTTTTCAAGTGGCAACATACAACTGTCATACGATGACATTTGACAAAGAAATTTTCAGATATGGATCAATCTAAACTCGCACAACGCATGGAAATAGTGAAAATTCACTACAAAAACGGTGAAAATATCGCGAACACGATTCGTAAAGTTCCTACTGTTTTTGGCCATCATTAAGCGCCTGGCGCCGAGCATTTCGGACAAGTTAGTGATGTAAAGACCTCAACTCGCCCTCGTTCGGCTAGGTCAACTAAAAATATTACAGCTGTATCTGAGATTGTGACTGAAAAAACAGATTTGTCCATTTTTAGACGATCACAGGAATTGGGCCTATCCACAGCCGATTTGCACAGTATTTTGCATAACGATCTCGGCCTACATGCTTATAAGGTGCAGTTAACACAAGAACTGAGACACCTTTAGACCAAAGAAATCCCGTAAATTCGCTGATTGAGTGCTGGAAATGCATGAACAAGATCATGATTTCTCAAAAAAAATTATTCTTAGTGATGAGGCTCATTTTCATCTGTCTGTTTACGTGAATAAGCAAAACTGTCGCATCTGGGGATCAAAAAACCAAACAGAAATAGTCGAACAACCTCTTTATCCACAACGAGTTACAGTTTGATGCGGTTTTTGGAGTGGCTGTGTCATTGAGCAATATTTTTGCGAAAATGATGCTGGTGCGATCGTTTCATTGAATGGATTGCGTTAACGAACGATGTTGACTGACTTTTTTTTGACCAGAAATTGATGCTATGGACGTGGACGATATTTATTTTTAGCAGGATGGTGCCACATGTCATACAGCTGATAAAAAAATGACTCTATTGCGTGAAAATTTTCCTGAACGTAGATTCCTCGAAATGGAGACTTTGATTGGCCGCCGAGATCGTGCGACTTAACACCATTAGACTTTTTTCTTTGGGACTACGTTAAAGCTAAAGTCTACGCCAATGCTCCAGCAAAAATTCAAGCACTCAAAGGCAATATCAGAGTTGTTATTCGTGAGATACAGCCGCAATTATGCGAAAATATTATGAAAAATTTCATCAAAGGAATGGCCGCGACGGACATTTCACAGATATTGTGTTTCATTATTAACTTCAGTGCTTGTACTTTAGATTAAAATAAAATTATAAGCCCTTTTCACAAAATACTGCCTTTTTCTTTTATTAATATAAAATGACCCCTCTTGTTAAAAGACCCTATAAAACCCCTATAAAAAACTGTCCTCTAATATGAAAGCTTACCTTTAGAGGCAATAACACCATTGTAATTTTTTCCATAGATGGTCTTTATAAAAGGACGACAACTCTCTAAAAGGCCTTCCTCTTGTATGAATTGGTTTAATTTTCGAAAATGTTTTTAATGAATTCAGAAGAAAAATATGATATACTGAAGAATTATTATGATTTAGAGCCGCCGCACAATGGTTCCAAATCGAAAAAAGACGGCCAAAACCTAATTTTTAAAGAAATTTGAAAAAATTTTTTACTTCAGATATCTATTTAAGATAGACAAAGGAAAAAAACTGCGTTCTCAATTTTTTTTTTTTATTTTTTTAAGGATTTTTGAGGCCTTCAAAGTCTGACAAAAATTCTACAAAAAAATAGTAATATTTTAAGCCAATTTCTAGCTCTTGTTATTTTATTTGTATAAGTAATTTATAATGTTTAATATTTTCATGTATTGGAGCAAAACTTAAGTAATCAGAAAAAAAGTAAAACTTTAAAAATATGCATACACTTTTTTTAAAAAAATATTTGACTCAGTTAAAATGGAAAAAACCAAAGTGTTTTTTTCAAAGCATTATTTTTATCTTTATTTTTTTGTAAAAATAAAAAAAATAAATAACTGGCCATTTCAGCCCTTGAAAGGACTTTGACCTAGCTTCTTATGATCAATTGTGTTGTGCGTGTTATTAAGTTTGTACACAATTGACCAAGAACCGGACCTACATGCTTAACGCCGACTCCGAACGGCGATGAACGGAAAGTTCTCGTTCTCAAGAAGCTTTACATGGCATTTTGATTACTCTCTGAGGTTTGCCATTGTCTGCAGAGAGGTGGCGACCGTACGGAAAAATTATTTTAATTCAAATAATTTTCTGTCGCTGCTGGGGTTCGAACCTGGGTTTCCAAAGTTCTTTGACATAGCGGCCACGCACATTAACCAACTACGCCACGGACGCCGCAATTGGTATTTTTTTGTATTGGTATTAAACATACTTAGTTAATGAGTTTAACTATGTGTTTAAATAATTATAAAAACAATAAAAATAAAAAATAAAACAATCAAAAAAAAAAACATTAATTTTTTAAAACTTGTTTTTTTCCAAAAACAAAGATGGCACTGGTTACCACAACTGGCGTAAAAGATCTTTTTTTGCACTGCGTGCAATCTCATGACTGCTGGGTTGACCTGAAATAAAAAAAAATGAAAAATTTCATTAAATATTGAAAATATCTCCAGGATGAATAAGACACAATTTTTAAGAAAGCATTATTAAAAAAACTTATACGCTTTTTAAAAAAACGAAAATCAAATTTTTCCATTTTTTTTAATTCTTCATAAAATTATTTCAAAAGCCTATTTTAACAATCTGTTCCATTCATTCTGGTGATATTTTCAATATTTAATGAAATTTTAATTTTATTTTTATTTTTTTTTTTTTTTTGTTTATTGGTTTGAGCAATATCATAGCTTTTGATTTAATTTGATTTTACATTACAAACACACATTTTGTTTTCTATAATAAAAAAACACCTAAAAAAGAACAAAAAAAGTCTATTTTTTTCATGTGTCATTAAGCAAGCGTATGTGCCCACTGGCAACTAAAGTTGTCACTGAAAAACACCTTCTTACCAATATTTTTGTTTTCATAGTCAATGAACAAAGTATGTTTCTATACCTCTACACTAAGGGAAATAACGCATATTAACATTATCCACGCCTGAGTATATATTTCATTTAAATATTTACGTGGATAAATCAAATATTTTCCTTACAACTCGTTTTTTCCCGTATTTAAATTTTATTTATGCCACACACTGACACACATATTCCATACAGCTGCGAAGCAGCCGCCAAGCAGCAGCAGCATCGCACAGGAACAGAGTGCGATGCTGCTGCTGCTTGCAGTTTCTTCGCACCAGCAGTTGCAGGTCTTATAGTTCTCATTTAGTTAATGTTTCAAGGGTAATATATCATGGATATTTAATGCAAATATGATTTGTGAGTGCGATGCATGATGAATTCATGTAAGGTGGAGTGACAATTCGGTATTTTCTCAAGAATGTCACTCCACTCTACATGATTTCATCATGCATCGCACTCACCACCGGACCCACAAATCATATTTTCACAAAAAGAAAATAAAATATACCGCTAAATGGCGTTTGATATGGACGCAGCTCGTGGGAAATATTCAAATAAATTGTTTTTCAATTTCAAATATTTTTATATAAATTTTCCTTAAATGCGATAGTTTTATTTTCAAATAGTAAATATTTGAAAGATATTTAAATATATTCGTGCATAATTTTTATATATTTTTTATTAATTCTGTTTAAATATTTTAATATTTTATTTAATTAAAAAAGTATTTAAATAAATCTTAAATATTTACGTAGTTGATTTAAGTAAATGCGTTATTGGTGCAAAAATGACTCGCTTTTTGGATAAATTAAAAAAGTTTTTGAATAAATTTAATATTTTTTTTCTTAGTGACCATTCATTCAAAATTTGAAAACAAAATTAGAAAAAAAAAGATACAGTAGTTTCGACTATGTCGTAACACAAGACGTAGAATTATTCAATTCGATTTTGATGACATCTTTTTTAAAAAATATTTAGCAAAATATTTATTCCATACACCTGAGCATATGACCTGTAAGAAAGTGCCGGAGAGGGTTAATATGTATGACTGACCCCCATTACTTTTGCAAAAGGAACATTTTTGCTTTTGACACCTATTCCCTTCGACCACTCCTTAGGGGGGCTCCCATACAAATTTTATGGTTTTGTCGATAAAACCGGAAACTGTCGATAAATAGGTAGCAAGTTTAACAAAAACATCAAATGTTGGCTTTATATTTCATGTAATTGTGTAAAATTTATATACAGCCATGGACACATAAATAGCACAAATGTCAACTTATTTTTTAAACGTTTCGTTTGAACCTAAAAATGCATTCATTAACTGTAGTTATAATTTTTTGAGACTCCAGTGTGACGTTGTTTAAAACTCCGAGAGAGATGTACCGTTACTTACTTTTATTTGCTCAGGCCATCTCTTTCTGTAAAGGCATGTACGATCTGCTGTGGTCATATAAATAGCACACATGTTAGTTGGTGAATAAAAGTTAACAAGATCGGGTGTTTGTAAAAATTTTAGAGTTGTATTCAGGTAATTTCGCCGATTCTTAATAAAATGGGTCGTGGGAAACATTGCACTCCGGAAAAAAAGGTATATAACCCTCGAAGTAAGTCGAAAAGGCAAAACCATCTGAAATTGCGGATATTCTCCAAATTTCGCGAAAAATGGTTTATAATGCACTCAAGCTGGTTAAATTAAATGGTTGAAATCATTTCGAGAATAAGCCGCACAATCCTAGACCGTGTAAAACCACCGCTTCTACTGATTGACTTATAGCTCACAAAAGTAAGGCTGATCCTTTCAAGTCAGCAAAGCAAATTATGAGGGAAATAAATGAAGAAAATAACCCGAATGTTTCAAGAAAACTAGTATCTAGAAGACTACATGAAGCTAATCTTTATGGACGCATTAGCCGAAGAAAGCCGCTCTTAATAAAAAAAAATTTAAAGTATCGATTAGCGTATGCAAGGGCCCATGTGAATAAAGAAGACCAATTTTGGAAAAACGTGCTCTGGACTGACGAAACTAAATTTAATAGGGTTAGACCAGATGGAAAAACTTTTGTTCGGCGCCCCAAACGCCAAGAGTTGAATCCTAGGTATACAAAAATATCATAAAAGCATGGAGGAGGGAATTGAATGGCTTGGGGAGGTTTTTCCTGGCACGGCGTTGGGCCAATTTTTCGTGTACGAGGAATAATGGACAAAAATATGTATTAAGATATTCTTAATAACCAGATGGAACCATTTGCATTTGAGAATATGCCTATTAGGTGGACTTTTATGCACGATTATGATCCAAAAAACACGACAAAGGTTGTGATTGGTTGGCTAAAAAAGGAAAAAATAAATATTTTGAATTAGCCGGCTCAAAGCCCAGACCTCAATCACATAGAAAATTTATGGAATGATGTGAAGGTCAGCATAAGCAACCAAAATTTTCGAAATTTAGATGAGTTATGAAGTGGAATTGAGAAGGCTTGGTACTCTCTTCCGAAGGATAAGGTCAGGAAGCTTGTGGAGAGTATGGGACGAAGGTGTCGGGCTGTTTTGGACAATTCGGGATACAGTACCAAGTACTAGTAAGCATATTCGTAAGCTCATTGTAAAATAAAAATAAATTACTATGTCTTTTTTTCAGAATCCAAATTGTGCATTTATATGTCCACCTCAGCTAAGGAACAATTTCAGATTTTTGATTAATTTTCTAATTTTTAATTCGTAATTAAAAAGTTGCTACTGATTTTAAGTTCTTAATGTTTAAACTCAAATACCATGAAATAAATTCTTGTTTTCCTCTATATATTTTATTTAAATTCATGTGAAACACTCTACATGTATACGATCAGTACTTTAGGCCCACCAAAGGCTCAAAAATTGATATAAATACCGACACCTGATCACTTTCAACCACCCTACTTACCTCCGAGAATGACGTATTCTACGTCAAAATAATGGAAAAAAAACTTAAAAACAAAAATCCTGACGTTCTAGTGAAAAAATGAGCACGCAATCTTAATTCCCCCCAGCGCTATGAAAGCAAAGACATAGATTTTTTTCATGTGTTAAATGTGCTGTAGCACGGTGTAATTCACTAAAGAATAATATCACTAAAGAATATTTTTATAACAATAACTTATAAATTAAAAAATGAAAGATACATATATAGGAAGGAACTTTTTGACTTCCTCAAAAAAGCAAAAAAAAGAAATCACACTGAATGCAACACTTTCGTCTTCTTAGACAAAACTAGTGTAATTTTTCAAAAGCATTAAATCCTTTCAAGAAACTTTGCACAAAAAATTATTATAAATGATGTGGCAGTCATGCTTAAGCGCTACAGATGAAACCCAAACCAGGGCTGCACGCTAAATGCGACTTGCACAAGCCTTAAATAAAGGAAACAAGCGAATAATGGAGTAAGAAATATGGCTGCCGGAAATTACTTTTGTCGCATGAACGATTGAATGTAGTGAGCGACAAAGTAAAAGTCAGCATGAAGATATGACAATAAAAAAATATGCAAAATAAAGGACACAAAAGATAGAGACAAACCAAAATTAAAGGGTGTTGTGCTGCAAGAAAGTGAAGTGTGCTAAGAAGAAAAAATAACTTGGTTATCGAAGCAGCAAGAGCTGCAGAAGCAACATGAAAATGGCGACAGTATAAAAACAAAAGAAAAGCAATCAGAAGGACTTTTTCATAAAGCACTGTGAAGGAAAGAGTATTTTTTTATTAAAAAACTGAAGTTTTAAGAGGGCAAAGATTTAAAATGTGACAAGAAATTGGGCAAAAATACTTACCGCTAAATAAGTGCTCTGACCGCGTATGCGAGGCGGTGGCTCCGTAAATGGCTCGCCATTTTCGGCGGCTTTCTGACGGCTGTAATGAAGAAACGAAAAAAGGACATTAAAGGAAAATTAATATTTTTATGAAGTAAAATATTGCAATTTTTTTTTTCTTATTATAACAGTTATAATAAAACGTTAAGAGCGCAGCATTCTTTTTTATTTTCACACAAAAATTCTTTCAAAAGAAATTCAATTCGAAAGCTTCAGAAAGAAACAAGCAAAGGAAAAAAAAAAACGTACAGAAGAAAAGCAATGAACATAACAGTAACAACAAAGACAATAATAATAAAGCGCCAAAAGCCAAGGCCAGCTTAAGAAAAACCAACCAGAAAAGATTTGACTGGTTGTTCATAAGCAAAAGGCCGACTACAAACAACATAAACAGCAACATCAAGAACATCATCATTGCTCATAACAAGGATCAAGTTAAAATTGGCTTCATTGGAGCAGCAGCAGCAGCGGCGGAAGAAGAAATAATCATAATAATAATCCACCAAGATGATTGCCATTCGGCATGTCCTTGATGTGCGCTTCATTTAAGCCATTTTCTTTTATTTTCTTATTTTTTTTTCTTTTTTCCTTTCAAGCTTAGATGATTTGATGGTCTTGCTTTGCGCACAAAAACAACAACAAGCACTCTAACAGTTTCAGCTTGTTTAACGGCTCATAAATATGATGAGCTTTTTAAATATTTCACATAATTAAAGACATAAAAAAAATACAAACGTCCCTGATAGCCTAGCCACCATCAACCATCATCTTACAACAAAGTCTCCAAAAACTATTTGAAAACTTCAAGTTAACAATTGCAGATGTCGCCAAAGTTGTTGCCAAAAGTTTCCACTAAACTTTCGCTTGCTTAGCAAGTCAAGCAAACCATGGCTAAATAGCCCCCTAACTGCTTCTTACATATATGTACGTCCTTGGCACGTTCATTTGTTTAATTAACTTTTGTTTAAGTTGCTCGCATAAATCACAAGAAAACCTAACCAATGGAATTTCTAGCCGTGGTATCAGCAGCATCAGCATCTGTTAACAACCCAAAAGTCACACAAAAAAAAAAAAAAAACAAAATTGAACACATCGTAAAGAATTTTAACGAGTCATCATGTGTACTTGTCGCCTTTCCAGCTGACCACATCCTGCCTGTCTGCATTGCTCAACCAGAATTGCAGAGAATCTCTCGCATCTCATATCTCTGCTGTTTTAACAGTCCCGTTAAACCACAAAAACTCATTAACTTCACATTTTGTGGCACCGCATCGAAATATTTGCAATACCATTTGTTCCACTTTACCATGAGGGTTGAGGTCCAAATAACCCACCCTGTCCCATGTCATTCTTAAGGATCCTGTCCTTAACTATTTTTATAGTTATTCAAGTTGGGGCGACAACATATCCGCCGTTGTAGCAACAAACTAGTGCAATTTTTGAAGTGAAGCTGCACTTAACATCAAACTGTGGGATTTATGGATAGTTTTCAGGCGCAATAATCATAAGTGTAACGGTATGACAGACATAACCAGGCCCATAACCATGTTTACAATAAATATTATAGTTTATTTCATTCTTGTGGTATCCTGTTGTGGCTGTAGCATTTAATGCGGAAGCTTTTTATGTTAAGGACATCAAGCAATTCATGCCATGGGGCGCAACATCCAACCAGGATGTTTTAACATTTTACATCAACGAAATGTTAGTCGTTTCAATGGGCTTACTGTATAGTCATAACCTCGGTTGAACCATCTACATAACGTGCCTTGTTAAAACCCTTTGAATTAAAAAATTTTCTAAAATACCTAAATTCAAGAATTGTTCGTTAAACCACCCTGAAGGTGAGTCATATTGATAAAACTATAATGCGTTTTCTTTCTCTTAACCCGAACCATATCCAATAAATATCCTTGTAAAGAGGTGAGAAAAAATGTAAAGCAAAAGGAAGCCTGTAAAAAGTTTCATTAAAATTGAGCAAAGGAATTGGAGGTCAGTCGTTAATACATTTTGGAAACTGTTCAATATAAATATATTAAAATATTAACATTTTATTGAACTATTGAACCTGATACAGATTAAGATTAAGAGGAGAATTCTGAACAAAGATCTCGGATTATTCGCTTACAATGTCCAAATGACTTACCAATTGAAGGCGCACGACCATCCGCTTCGCAGTTTGGGCCATAGAGCAACTTGAATTGGACAACGATTTTGGGCGAAAAATAATCTTTTCTGAAAACCCGCACGTCATTGTCGAGAAGCCAATCCATCCACAGAAAGTGACAGTTTAGTGCAGATTGTGGAGTGGTGGCATCATTGGACCATTTTTTTTCCCCTGATTTATGCAGGACGGCGCGCCATACCACACAACCCATGACACAATCGATCTTTTGCGCACCAAATTCCCAAATTTATACGCAAAAAAGTGTTGGTGTTGGTGTTGGTGTTGGTGTTGTTGGTGATGTTGATGTTGACGTTGATGTTGATGTTGATGTTGATGTTGATGTTGATGTTGATGTTGATGTTGATGTTGATGTTGATGTTGATGTTGATGATGATGTTGATGTTGATGTTGATGTTGATGTTGATGTTAGTGTTAATGTTGATGTTGATGTTGATGTTGATGTTGATGTTGATGTTGATGTTGATGTTGATGTTGATGTTGATGTTGATGTTGATGTTGATGTTGATGTTGATGTTGATGTTGATGTTGATGTTAATGTTGATGTTGATGCTGATGTTGATGTTGATGTTGATGTTGATGTTGATGTTGATGTTGATGTTGATGTTGATGTTGATGTTGATGTTGATGTTGATGTTGATGTTGATGTTGATGTTGATGTTGATGTTGATGTTGATGTTGATGTTGATGTTGATGTTGATGTTGATATTGATGTTGATGTAGATGTTGATGTTGATGTTGATGTTGATGTTGATGATGATGTTGATGTTGATGTTAATGTTAATGTTGATGTTGATGTTGATGTTGATGTTGATGTTGATGTTGATGTTGATTTTGATGTTGATGTTGATGTTGATGTTGATGTTGATGTTGATGTTGATGTTGATGTTGATGATGATGATGATGCTGATGTTGATGTTGATGTTGATGTTGATGTTGATGTTGATGTTGATGTTGATGTTGATGTTGATGTTGATGTTGATGTTGATGTTGATGATGATGCTGATGTTGATGTTGATGTTGATGTTGATGTTGATGTTGATGTTGATGTTGATGTTGATGTTGATGTTGATGTTGATGTTGATGTTGATGTTGATGTTGATGTTGATGTTGATGTTGATGTTGATGTTGATGTTGATGTTGATTTTGATGGTGATGTTGATGTTGATATTGATGTTGCTGTTGATGTTGGTGTTGGTGTTGGTGTTGGTGTTGGTGTTGGTGTTAGTATTGGTGTTGTTGTTGTTGTTGTTGTTGTTGTTGTTGTTGTTGTTGTTGTTGGTGTTGGTGTTGGTGTTGGTGTTGGTGTTGGTGTTGGCGTTGGTGTTGGCATTGGCGTTGGTGTTGGTGTTGCTTTTGCTTTTTTTTTATTTGCTTCTCCATTAGTTGTGCTTTTCCGTGGTGCATTAACTTTGCCTTAGGTGCATGCAATTAATCCAGCAAAAGTGATGCCAACGTCACATTAGTTGGTTCCCTGAGGGGCGGTTCCGTCAATTTTTTTTTTTTTGTTATTTTTATCATGTGCCCGAAGTCCAAGCGCAAGATGGAACGTGCATGTGTACGCAGAGTGACTGCAGCCTTGTCTTCAAGTGGTGATTGATGTCACGGCGGTGGAAGTAGAAAAATATGATAACACATAAGTAAACAAAGAAATGTCACACCAAACTCAATTCTGGCGACGCATCTCTGTGTGAACAGCTTTGGTTGAACTTAATCCAATCACAAACTAAACGCTCTATGTGAACATAGATAACATTAGTCCTAGTTCTAAAATTTGCTTATATCCCTTTCAAAATCCTTTTTCAAATTCTTGTCCAAATCTTTGTTCCAATCTGTGTACAAATCTTTGTAGCAATCCTTCTTTTAATCTTTGCACAAATCCTTGATCTTGTCCTTGTCCTCCTAAGCCATGTACTTATTCCTGCCGAAAACCGTTTCCTTATTCTAATCCTAAAATGTGTTCTTATTCTCTTCATAATCCGCAAATATTGTTATATTTGTAGCCTAATTCGTGTCCTAATCCTTATCCAAATCCTTGTCCCAATATTTTTCATAATTCTTGTCCCAATCCTTGTCGAGGATTTTTGTTGTGTTTTTATTTCTGCTTTTGCAGAAACTCTGATTTTGCTATTGATAGTGCTACTGCTTTTGCTTTTCCCTTTTCTTTTGGTTTTGCTTTTTCTTTTTTTTTGCTTTGGCTTTTGCTTTTCATTTTCATTCTCATTTTCTTTTTCTTTTGCTTTTTCTTTTGCCTTTGCTTTTGCTTTTGCTTTTGCTTTTGCTTTTGCTTTTGCTTTTGCTTTTGCTTTTGCTTTTTCTTTTTCTTTTTCTTTTCCTTTTTCGTTTTCTTTTTCTTTTTCTTTTTCTTTTTCTTTTTCTTTTTCTTTTTCTTTTTCTTTTTCTTTTTCTTTTTCTTTTTCTTTTTCTTTTTCTTTTTCTTTTTCTTTTGCCTTTACTTTAACTTTTCCTTTTTTTTTTCTTATGCTTTCGCTTTTATTTTTTTGCTTTGATGTTTCCTTTGCTTCTGCTTTTTCGCCTTATTTTCTTTTGCTTTTGCTTTTGCTTTTGCTTTTGCTTTTGCTTTTACTATTGCTTTTGCTTTTGCTTTTTCTTTTGCTTTTTTTTTGTTTTACTTTTTCTTTTGCTTTTGCTTTTGCTTTTGCTTTTGTTTTTGCTTTTACTTTTGCTTTTGCTTTTTCTATTGTTTTTGTTTTAATTTTGCTTTTGCTATGACAAAAATCATTGCAATCGGGTAAAATTTAAAAAAATCAACAAAATATTGCATTCCACCTGTACAGAAAATTTGCTAAAGATGAGCCATGAAATCTCAGCACGTCGCTGCTGAATCCTGCTGAATTACAAATGCGCAATTGGTGAGATTTGCAATATTTTTCGATTTGCACATTCAGGAAAATTTAAAATATTCCACACGAATACAAATCGAATAAAACACGAGCATAAAACAGCGGAAACGGAAATTGCAACAAATACTAAATCGAAGAATAACAAATTCTAAATCAGCGCAATCCTTTGGAGACGATGGAATGCTAATGCAAAAGAGTGGAACGTGTGAGAGGAAATATTATTCGATATGCAATGGCAATGAATAAAGTGGCAACGCTGACAAGTGGCATGCATTGAAAGGTGTAACAAAGAACTTTTCATGTTGAATGGACGGATTGCAATGGGAGAGATGGCAAGGAATCAAGAAAAACGTATGGGTTGCTAGTTGAACATGATACCATTGTTCGACAAATAATTTGAAAATTTTATTTGTGGAAGTTTGAGCTGAAATTGGGGAACTTGAACTTGAAAATGTTAGATAGGCAACATTTTGTGGTTCCTTCCTAACTGTAGGCAAACAGTTATTGTATATTTTTCCTTTCCTATTTTTTTTTTCATATTTAAAAAGCTTTGAGCCGCTTTGACGATAGTCGCTGCTTACCGCAGAAAGTTTATCTGCGGCATCTTCTAGAGAATGCAAACTATTTTTAAGCATAAGAACCCAAGCAAGCTTTCAATTTTAGCGAAACTGCTTAACAATCGTATTGCCGACATTGACGTTGAATCAGCCCAGTTACAACAAACGCCCTTTTGTTGTTGTCAGCCAAGTAGTAGTAAGAGTTGCCAACGTATTTATAGGTTTACCAAACAATCAACATGTCTGCGTATTTTTTTCTCACTCTACCGGCAACGGTAACCTTTTCAAACGCAGTAATAAGCCGGCAACGCTATCAACATGTCTGGAACTTAAATAAGCCTCGCTGAGGCACAGACAATCTTCGTCTTCTACTTCTGTCCATGGCACTGGCACTGGCTGCAACTCTACCGCAAACAGTTGCGGCTGGCAAATCCTTTTTCTATTGTCAGTGTTGCAGGTTGGAAAAAAAAACAAAACAAAATGAGCAAAGGATGCGCTGCGCTTCCTTTTTGCAGCCTCTACTCGTACTTCCTCAACTAGTTTCTTTCGAACAGGCTTCTTTTGTTGTTTGGATTCATTTAATTTTTTTTTTTTGTTGTAAATTGCTGCAATTTGTTGGCTGACATTGACTATGTTGTGAAAAAAAAACAATGTTCTACTTGCTTTAGGGTTGCCACTGCATTGTTTGTCTGCGCGTCTGCTTTACTTGTTGTCTGTTTATAATGACAACCCCGCCCACTGCAAAAGTTGCCATAACAATTGGGGCGTAATGCATATAAATGTGTTTAATTTCTTGACGTGTCACTGCCAAGTAATGAGAACTACAATAATCGAAAAAAACTGAACTTTCAGATTTAAATAAAAATAAAGCGGGGAGCTGTAATTAATTTTAAACTTTGCAGAGGGATCCTGTCTAGTTCTTAAAAATCACTTTCAAGAATAGTAGATGTTAAAAATGAAATGATGATTACAAAATGTCAAGTCGACAGAAATAAATCTTCTCGATGAGATCACAGAACAACAAAATCAATTTTTTCCATAATAACAAGGTTCCGACAACATATTCTGGAAGAGGGGAACAAAAAGAAAATATCGATGGTTTCATATCAATTCGACTATTTTTGAGCAAAATCTTACCTTTGTGATTCAGATTTTTTTTTAACTTTGTAGGTTAGAAGTGCTCGTGAAAATAACTCAAACTGTATCTTTTGTTTTGTTTTGTTTTTTTTTTTGTTTTTAAACTGTAAAAATATCCGGGATATATCTTAAAGACCTTGAATGAGCCATTCTTATGGTGTACTCTTTTTGGACTCTTTTAATAAAATTTTTTTTAATTTTTTTAGCCTGAAGTTTTGTGTCACATTATTCATGGTGATTGCAGTAAATTTTTCACTTTTTGAACACAGTGTCATTATAATACATCAATCCTTATGGCTTATACAAAGTCTTAGCTTCGGATTCCAGCAATAGCTATTTTTAAATAAATGCCTGCAAAAGATTTCTTACTTTTTTACCGAAAATTTCATATATATACATATAAAACTTTTCTGTACTGGTCTTTGTCACTGAACTCCTCCTAAACGGCTGGACCAATTTTGATGAAATTTGGTGTGTGTATGCAGCTGGGTCTGTAGATAGTAAATTTAACCTGGTAGGCGGCGCTTTTGTTGCTCTGGTAGTGCTTAAAGTGGTATTTGAGAGTATAACTCAGAAACGAATTAAGAAATTGACATGATTCTTTCACAACACCACTACTTGTTGTTAAAAAAAAAAAATTACAAAAATACAAAATGCATAAAAATTAACAAAATAAACAAAAATCTTATCAAATAAATATTAAAACTTTAAATTTTTTCCCCCGAGTAAAACCGGGTATATCATCTAGTTGTAACGATCAACAACTGCTTAGTGAATCTCCAGCACAACTTCATTTCGTAGAATCATGTCAATTTCTCAATTCGTTTCTGAGTTATACTCTCAAATACCCCTCTATACACTGTCACAGCAACAATAGCTCCACCTACCGGGTCAAAATTTAAACACACACCAAATTTTATCAAAATCGGCCCAGCCGTTTAAGAGGAGTTCAGTGACAGAGCCATGTACAGTAGACATGGGTAACGCTGCGCTGCGTTACGCTATTGAGTTGAAGCACTTAAATGCGTTACTGCGCTAATTCACTTCTTTTAAAAAAAGTAACGCAATAGCGCAATAATACAAATGACACGCTCAAAGCAAAATGAGAAAATATTTTTACAGCGAGCGAAAATTGCACAAGTTTTACGTCGCCCTAAACATGGAGATAAAATGTTCGAAGCGAACATTGTCGAGGAAGATGCTGTTAAGCATATGAAGTGTGTTTGATTGTTATGAATCTTTGCCGATCACGCAATGGTTTTTTCAATATGTCCAACGTGTTCGATTTTAAGTGTACAAACAAACTTTAAACTTGCTGCAATGCCAGAATCCTTTGATGTTTTAGTTTTGTTTGAAGCGCACTCTAAAAACTCACCGCATTCAAGAAATTGCCCACATAACGCAATTCAAAAATAGCTTGCGCAGATAAACATGTTGATAATACAGGTATCATAATATTTAAAACTGCTTCATGACGCAATTGCGTTAACGTATTGCGGTAACTGCTACAATGAACTGAGCTTGGGTTAGTGTAGCGGCGTAGCATTTTTTTCAACGTTACCAATCTCAAGTTGTTTTTTTTAACTATAATCTAAATAACGCATCTTAAGTATTTGTGTTTATATATTTTTACTTTTTCCTATTAATTTGTTCAAATTTTCATGTTATTTTATGAACAGAATTTATTTTATTTGCCATCATTATTATCTTGAATATGATTTTAGTAAAAATATGAAAAAATGAGGTATAGAAAATAACGGTTATTTTTTAATTTTTACATCAAAAGATTATATATAAAAAGATGTTGTAAAATAATTTTAAATGTAGCAATATGAAGCTAGTGAGTCAGAGATTCCGTTTTTGGCATGATTTATTTTTTAATGATTTTTAAGATAGAAATTATCTTCATTCAATTATTTGTGATCGATTCTTTTTTCGATAATATATAAAAATTATTTTTGATCCTTATTTTTTCGATCTAAAATAAAAATTATTTATTTTATCGTTATTTTTTCAATTAGAAATATAAATTATATTTGATCGTTATTTTTTTCGATCAGAAATAAAAATCATTTTGTGATCGTTATTTTTTCGATCAGAAATAAAAGTTATTTTTTTATCAATATTTTTTCGATCAGAAATAAAAATCATTTCTTGATCGATATTTTTTTCAAGCAGAAATAAAAGTTATTTTTTAATGGAATTTTTTCCAATCAGCAATAAAAATTATAAGTGATCGTTATTTTTTCGATCAGAAATAGAAATTAATCAATGATCTATATTTTTCTAATCAGAAATAAAAATTATTTCTTGATTGAAAAAATATCGATTGAAATTTCAATCAAATCAATATTTACAAATAAAACTGTTTAGAGTTAAAATAAAGAAGTTATTGCTTCGAACCCACGTTACCAAGTTAGCTAGTCGTCTTGGACAAGGATTTGAACAACGATTTTGACGAAGATAAGGACAAGATCTTAGACATGGATTTGGAAAAGGATTTGGATTAGTACTTGGGCAAAGATTAGGTTAGGCAAAGATTTGGTCAATTTAGGACAAGGATTAGAATAAGGATCAAGACAAGAATTTGAATAAGAACTTAGAGAAGAAAATATTAGTAAGATAAGTAGACAAACTAGTAGCATGAAATGGTTTTAAAAAATAGTAGTAGAAAATATTGATGGAAAATAGTAGTAGAACACTAAAGAAAATATTAGTAGAAAATAGCTGTAGAAAATAGAAGTACAATATATAAGTAGTGTCCCATCTTGTTTCGTTTTCAAGATATGTTTTATGTTTTATATGTTTTTCCTAATTTTTAAGGTTATCAGATCGACCAACCCCTCAATCTGTGCGTCGAGAGTTCGATGCCACCCACCCGCTTCTTTTGTTTTCGAGTTATAGCGCTTTTTAAGTTTTCATTTTATTATAATTTATATCTTAATATGCATGTTACTTATTTGATCGATTTAATATAAATCAAAAAAATAATTTTTTTAATCTGATCGAGAAAATATCGATCAATGATTGCTTTTATTTCTGGTCTAAAAAATATCGATCAAAGAAATTTTTGTTTCAGATCGAAAAAATAACGATCGCAAAATTATTTTTATTTCTGATCGAAAAAAACAACGATCAAAAATAACTTTTATTTCTGATCGAAAAAAATAACGATCACAAAATAACTTTTATTTCCGATCGAAAAAATTACAATAAAAAAATAAGTTTTTTTTTATTGAAAAAAAAACGATAAAAAAAAATTTTATTTCTGATCGAAAAAATAACGACAAAAAAATAATTTTTATAAAATGATTGATTGATAGCGATAATCTTTATTTGCGGTCCCTGGAAAAATTAACGACATTTTAATTAAGCAGCGCTACTTTTTGTTTTGCGCTAAAGCTAAATATTGCGCTAAAAAAAAGCTAAAAAATAGCGCAATAACCCAACATCGCAGGAATTTGTATTTGCTTCATGTACAGTTTTTTCTATAGATTTGCATTGCTTTTAAGGTACATGGAATCAAACTAACATCCAACTTCCAACTTGTCTTGTATACCAGAAATGTGTATGTACATATTGTTTGATATCTAATACTCACGTTGAACAGCATGCAGTCATGCTTGAAGCATAAAATTTGCTCATTTTTGGTTAATATTGTTTCAGGATTTTCTTATTGATTTCATTTATGATTAATAAGTGAAGACAATATGCGCTTAGCTCAACTTGCTACTTCACCACAAAGCTCACCGCATTCAACAAATTGACCACATAACGCCAATTCAAAAACAGCTTGCGCAGATAAACATGTTGATAATAGGGGTATCATAATACTTCAAAATGCTTCATAGCGCAATTGCGTTAGCGCATTACGCTGATACAGTAAACTGCGCTGGGGTTGGTGTAGCAGCGCATCATATTTTGCTGCGTTACCCATGTCTACTTCAGATTAGATGGTGTTCGCCGTACTTTTTTCGATACAGTCTAGGGTTGTTGATGACTCAGCACCACTTACTGGTCTTCCACATGTCCGATGAACTCTGGTACACGCATCAATTTTCCAATGAATCTATCGATTTTTAAAAAGTCCATTGTTCCATGATATACATAGAGCTCCAATGTTGATGTTGATGTTGATATTGATATTGATGTTGATGTTGATGTTGATGTTGATGTTAATGTTAATGTTGATGTTGATGTTGATGTTGATGTTGATGTTGATGTTGATGTTGATGTTGATGTTGATGTTGATGTTGATGTTGATGTAGATGTTGATGTTGATGTTGATGTTGATGTTGATGTTGATGTTGATGTTGATGTTGATGTTGATGTTGATGTTGATGTTGATGTTGATGTTGATGTTGATGTTGATGTTGATGTTGATGTTGATGTTGATGTTGATGTTGATGTTGATGTTGATGTTGATGTTGATGTTGATGTTGATGTTGATGTTGATGTTGATGTTGATGTTGATGTTGATGTTGATGTTGATGTTGATGTTGATGTTGATGTTGATGTTGATGTTGATGTTGATGTTGATGTTGATGTTGATGTTGATGTTGATGTTGATGTTGATGTTGATGTTGATGTTGATGTTGATGTTGATGTTGATGTTAATGTTGATGTTGATGTTGATGTTGATGTTGATGTTGATGTTGATGTTGATGTTGATGTTGATGTTGATGTTGATGTTGATGTTGATGTTGATGTTGATGTTAATGTTGATGTTGATGTTGATGTTGATGTTGATGTTGATGTTGATGTTGATGTTGATGTTGATGTTGATGTTGATGTTGATGTTGATGTTGATGTTGATGTTGATGTTGATGTTGATGTTGATGTTGATGTTGATGTTGATGTTGATGTTGATGTTGATGTTGATGTTGATGTTGATGTTGAAGTTGATGTTGGTGATGTATATGCGTCACTTTAGGCGGTTCCATGAGGGGCCTAATGGCGCCGTAAATTTGTTTTGTATTTTTATCATGTACCTGAAGACCTCTCCTTCATTTTCGATGCTTAAAATTTACCGTTACGTCTGCAGTCACAGAGTTAAAATTCCATGCAACGTTTTTTCATGGTTGTAGCATTTTTACTGCTTTATGTGGTTGCCACCCTGAAATCATGACGATAAAAATGTTTTTCTATTTTAGTGTGAGGCTACTATCACATCTATGCTGTCGTAAAACAAAATTTACCGCAGCACGTCTCCTGAGTGAGTAATAATTCCATACAACGATATTACATTTCTGTTACATATGCTACTTTATTTACGACCTGGTGACGTCAGAATTGTTTTTTTATTTTTATCGTAAGGCCAAGTATAAATCCTTCATTTTCTTTTTTAAACATTTATCTTTTTTACATACTCACCGAGTAAAAATTCAATGCAACGCCGCTGCATGAATGTTGCATTGTCAATATATGAGAGGCTCTCTTTGTGTCCCCATGACGACAAAAATTTTTTGTCTAGTTTTGTTGTGAGGGCTTAGAACAGGCCTTTATTAGTGTATCATGTTTTTAGTTGTAGCACTAATACTCTGCGAGTAATAATTCCATGTAACAAATTTTCACTTACGTTTCTTAAGCAGCTCCCACCGCGTCCCGATGACGTTTTTAATTTTTGTTTTGTTTTTATAATGAAGTCAAAGAATTAATCTTTACGGTTGTATCATTTTTTTAGTCATAGCTCTTATACTCAGCGAGTAACAATTCAATGCAACGCCGATGAATTTTGAAAAAAATGCATTTTTTAAATTCTTTGGAAACCTGCGCGGAAAAACGTAACTTCGTCACGTCAAAAAACTCCAGTGAGTTACGCTTAGTTTTATGTTAAGCCCGGCCATTTTCATAGTAGTGGCCGCAGATACAAAACGTACCGAACGACTTCCAGTTTTCAATAGTTTTGGGAAAAAGAAAGGATGGGATAGAATATGGATCTTAAGAGTAGTTAATTTAAATGCTATTTGCTTGGAAAAGCAAGGAGAAACTGCTAAAAAAAATAAAGAAAACTTCAAGTACTCTTGAACTTTGTTTTTAAATGAAATGTCTCATTGAACTGATTAAACGCTTAATATTAATTTTATTTTCTACTCCTTTCCCGGATTAATGCTCTTTTTAATTAGTGAAAACGAAAGACGACTCCATGTTGTACATGGAAGAACTACAACAGACTGCAATTCACAACAAAACACCTGTTTAACGTTCAACCCACATCAACAGAGATTGATTACAGTCAACCTGACGTTTCAACCTCCAAGGTATTCCGCACAAACATCATCACTACAATGGCAAAAATAAAAAAATAAAAACAAATAGAAAATGAAAATAGAGTTAAAAGATGTAAGAATAAATTAAGGTACACTTTGCGACGATAATGAAACAAATTACAGCAGTCGTCTCAGTGCGGAATTACAGAGCTGAACACAGATTTGTGGGTTGCCAGGGGGCAAATCAGTCAAAGCAAGTCGATGGGCAACCCATGGCACCATAACAGGCGGGAAACACACAATGTCAGAGCTAATCAAGTGGAAAAGATACGACGCAGGCTTCTCGGATGTGATGTATGAGCGATTTTATTGATGAGTACAGCAAACCAAGTGTTGAGGGTGTGCGGCGGTAAACTTGTAAATTACATGGCAATTATTGGCGGAAATTGATTTCGCACCATAGGGTGGAGAATACTGAAAGCTAGAAAAGTGCTAGGTAAGTGAATAGTATTTTCTTTTATCGTTATAACTCAGGTTTTTGAAGCTGTGGGAGTTCATCTAATTGTTCGTCAATTCAGTTGCCTTCAATTTACTAGAGTTTTAACAGTTTTCTTCAACAAATGTACAACTTATGTTATCTACCTGCATATTTATATTAAAAATAAGTAATATTACATCATATTTAAACAATAAAAATTTTCGCTTTAATATAGCTGACATTGAATTCTGACTACTTAAGGCTCATTTAAGCCCAAAATTGTTCCAACCTTTATTTAAACAATAATGTTTAAATTTCACGCCTTTTACACGATTTCGCCATGAAGTCATATTAATAAAAGGTAATCTGTGAAAAACAAAATCAAGGCAATTTGATCAAGGCAAGGTGTGTTTTGTTTTAATTATTAAGTTACAGTTTTTTCTTAAAACAAACCAACAATGGTAGCTGTATTTACACCTCATCACATTTAGTTATTCAGCAGAGCGTACCAATTACATTAAAGGGAGGTTCAAAGTTGCCTTCATGATTTCATAGATAGTAAACTTATTTTAGTGTCACCTATATATGTGTTGAAATTTTATTATCCGAATTAACTTTTGAGTTTTGTTTGAATCTAGTAGATTTTGGTAGAAACCCGACGAACATTCGGAAGAGGAGAAGCGAGCATGAAATCTGAATTCTCTCAATACACAAATTTACGCCCTCGGTCGAGTGGCAGCGCACCTGACTGTCGCCCAGAGGTCTCTGGTTCGAATCACAGCTAACGTTTTAACCAGAGGTCTGCAGCGTTACACTGCAATTGCTTTGACACCCAATTAATACTGGGTTTTTGTATGACTCAATGTCGATCAAACTAATGCCAAACACTATGCAATGTTTGCTTCGATTTCAGCAGTACATATCGGTGTTTGTATTAAACAAGTATGAGTATACACTGCCAACGCATGATCGCAATGAATACAAATATGAGCTCTTTTGAGTAATTGACTCGTATACCATTGCATGTTGATTTGAACTTCGGCTAAGCAGTGTGATTGCTTACGAACAATGAAACAGCGCAAACACTGCAAATTGACTGAATATTAAAGTAAATTTTGAAGTATATGCGCTGATTTCATTGTTCGTTAGCTTAAAATTCGTATCACTGCAACTTTATCAATTTTTTTTAGATTACAGCACGGAGAGCGTAACTAATTTGTATGAGGGCTGTTCACATTATCCAGGCGGTCACATAGGATACTATCGAATGTTGATATCTCAGTTTTCAACTGAATTCTTTAATATTTCTAAATATTTTATATTTTATTATATATAAAAAAAATCATTTGGTGATATGTATTTGAAAATTCTTAGATTTTTTCTCAATTATAGCAGAAAATTACTTGCAATTGCATTACAAATGACATTACTACCCTTAAAACCCGAACTTTGAAGGTCTTTTGTGCAGGAATCGTAATTATTATAAGCGATATCCAAAAACTCAAAGTTTAATTATTATTTTTAGATTTTAATTGTAAGGCTCATTGCAATGCTCAACCATAAAAATTATCTTACGATTTTAATTGTTTTGATCAGAAATTAAAGTTCTTTTTTGATTTTTATTTTTCTGTTCAAGAATAAGAGTTATTTTTAATATTTATTATTTTGCTCAAGAATTAAAATTGTTTCTCAATTTTTATTTTTTATAGAAATAAAAGTTATTTCTTAATTTTTATTTTTTACGCTCAAAAATAAAAATCATTTTGTCCAGTTTTATTTTTTGTAGGTAGGGAATAAATATATAAAAATCATAAAAAAATTGTATGGGTATTTCCTTATATGATTTTTTGCATTTATTCCTACACCTGAACAGGGGGCTTTAAGGAAGGGGGCCGGAGAGGGTTAGTAAGTATGACAGACCCCCATTAATTTTGCAAAAGGAACATTTTCCCTTGGAGAGCTATTTCCTCCGACCACTCCTTATGGTGGCTCTCATACATAGTTTATGATTTTTATATATCGCCCATTTCAGATTGAGGTGACCTATCAGTCGCACTGACCATCTGCAATTTGGCTCAAAATTTGTTTTTAGGTTGGTTTTTTGTTAAAAAACCAATTCCGGAGTTTAAAGTTTCAAAAAAATTTTGTTTGCGTAGCCACAGCCATTCGAATGCCAAAATAGGGCCTATTTTAAGACAACGTAGTTCAGTCAACTTAAATCAAATTTTATTAACTAAGGTAACATTGGAATAGTTATCTCTTCTATTTTAAGGATCAAATATAAAACTTTTATAAAAATTTCTGTAAATTGACCCATTGTTAATTTCAAAGTTTAATGCCATGCCAACAACAGGCAGGCGCTATACTTTTTTTCAGTTCTTTATTTTGGTTTTTTGTTCGTTTCAATACCTTTCCAACGATATAAAAATAAGGTGTGCTCTTGAGGGGTTCAGAAGTTAGGGCGTAAAACGTGCAGTGTTTCAATACAAATTCAACTAGCTATCGACTTTTTATATTTTTGTTTGTAAAAAAACAAGAAAAAAAAATTGGATGAAAATTGAATGTGTAGTTGAATAAGCAAAACCAAAGCAAATAAATGGTCTATGGAAAAGTTAAAGGGAATCGCATCTTACCTTTGTTGAAAACTGGAACAATATCAACATTAATATTTGCTTAAGTAACCAAACAGTTTTATTTTAAATTTTGAATAGGAAAAAATATGAACCACTGCAACCTTTACACTTCAACACACAAAAGTAACTGCATCGATTGAACTAATTAATCACAAGCTTGTGTTCCTTGCTCTTGTACTATAATTTATTTAAGTGATTGTGATTTAGTGATTTATTTTAGATTTATCATAGTGATTATTATATATTAATACGCAAACATCGAATGTTGTCGTACACTTTTTCAATATTTATTTTAGAATAAGGACAATGAAACGTACATCATTCGAAAGGTACTGCACCATAGATGTGCCGAATTATGTTAGATTTTAAATTGATGACCCTTGACCCGAAATATTAACGTTGAAAGTTGATATTAATTTTAGTTAGGGATCTCAGAACTGGGAAGAGGTAGAATGAAGAATGAGGTATCGGATGAAAGGTCTGGCTGCGCAATATGATTGAATATTAGATTGGTGACCTTTGACCTTAAATATGGGCGGAAAAAGAGCATTTATTAAATAAAAGCTTAACTGTAAGAGATGGAAAAACATGATATAAGAGAGAAATTTAGACATTCATAAGATGGGCAAAAAATACTTTGATATTTTTCACCATCGTTTATGGTTACCCTACAATAAGCACTTTTTCATGTAACAAGTGTCAATATATATTGTGATGGTAAAATTGCTTACAAATAGTAAATTTTGAAAAATTTTGAATTTTAAAATTCGTTGGTTGAGAAAAATGACGGTATACGAAAACTTTTTTGCTAATATTTTCCACGAATAGTATGTTAAAAAAATTTCCCGTTATTATGACACCAAAAATATTGCGATATTTCGAAACCTGTAGAGTTTTTCCATGCAATGCATTTTTTAAAGCAATGTCATTGCCTCAGAATGAGAAAAAAACAATTGATATTTCAAATTTTGATTTTGCAAGCAAATATCTCAGCCATTTTTCAATCGATTTTCATCAAATTTTCTTTGTCTGAAAGTTTAATTAAATGACTTTGGAGAAATAAGAAAAGATTGACCAATATCTCACCAATTCAATTTCTTATGTTGTTTTCAAAAAAACTCCAAAATATTTAATTTTTGTTCAAAAATTAGACCAGACATTCTTTTTTTGTATTTTTTTTTTTTATTTTCTTCTGTCACACTCTTTCATATAACATATCATTTATTTGCAAAAATTGCTTCATTTTTACACATAATTTAATTAAGCGTTTCTATCATCGAAAATCATGAGCACCCCTATGATTTTTTTTTTTTTTTTTGATGAAAATTACATTTTTCAAAATGTTGTTTTTGTATTTTTTACAAAGTTGTACAGCTTAAAACTTAATTTCTGTGAAAAATTTTTCAAATATTTCAAACCACTCCAAAGTTGTATACACAAATCTATGTTTTAAGCCATTTCCTTATCTACGACGTTGCCTAGAATTATTACTTGGAGTGTATATGAGGCACAACAAATATGATAAAACAAAAATTATACTGTTAAAAAAAATTTAATTTTACAACAATAAAAAATGAATCATAGTGTCTCTAAGGGAACCCCTTAATTAAAGTAACCAGAATGCAATAAATGCAAAAGCAAAAGAAAATTAAATTAAAATTAAAATAACGGCAAGTATTAGGACAAGGATTATAATAAGGATTAGAAAAAGGATAAGAACAAAGATTTGGACAAAGATTAGGACCAGAAATAAGATAAGGAGTATGACACAGATTAGAGTATAGAATTGGACAAGTATTAGGACAAGAGTTCTGCCAAGAATTGGGAAGATGACTTCGACAAGGAAGATTGAGACATACCTAAAACAATATTTGGGGCAAGATTGGGAAAAGTATAATGACAAGAAATAGAACAAAGACTTAGAAAGGAAGTGGGACAAGGATTAGGAAAGGATTTGAACAAGAATAAGCTTTGGACATGGATTAAAACAAGGATTTGGACCGGAAGTAGGTCAATTATTAGAACACATATAAGAATAAGAATATAAATAAAGACAAGTTTGGAACGGATGCAAGGATAGGGACAAGAATAAAGATACACTGTCACGTCAAAATCTACTGATGCGTCCACGATAAAGCCACCTTATTTTCAACTTTTCCGAGCGATTTTCAATAAAAAAAAAACAAAAGAAAAATCGATATTGGTATGGTCGAATTTCGACCACAGGCAATATCAGTTATAATTAATATACGTAATCTATTTATAAATAGGCGTAGGCAGAACAGTTAAGAACCATTTTCTCCCGTGTTTCTCAACCGATTTTGACAATTTTTTTTTTAAATCAATAAGAGTGGGGAGAAGGAGTGCACCAAATAACTATAGTGGGCGTGGCACATCCCATACAACCCAAATTTGCGATATCGAATAGCTTTAGAGTTATAGGTCACACAGCTTCCGAAATCGGTATTCGACCACAAATCACACGTACCACTTCACTTCCACTCAACTATAAGTCACAAATCAATGAAACTAGGTACGAACTTCCTATTTGGTCGTGTTGTTTGACTGGAAAAATTGAACGAGCATTAGACAAGGGGGCGTGGCACCACCCATACAATTTAAAGTTTTTATCTCGAATAGCTTTGGAAGTAAATGCCATACAACAATGAAACTCAATATGTGTTGGAAGTTGGTGATATCCATCTACTAGAAAATCGTGGCGCGCATTGGAAAAGGGGGTATGGCTCTGCCCATATTAACCAAATTTTTGATATAGCTTTGGAAGTTAAAGTCATAGAACATGGAAACACAGAATGAAGTTTCTATTTTGTGATTTCCTGCCGGTGGTACATATGTTGCGATATGAGTTCGGTTCTTCCACATGAGTGAAGGAAGAAAAAATGTTTTCACTAAAAATACAAAAAAAAAAAAAAAAAAATCAATTTTTAAATGGTCGAATTTCGAGCAAAGGCGACACTAGTAGTGATAAATATAACACATGGTCCAATAAGTCCCGAGACTTAGTTGTGGTGCTCTCACAAGACACAATCACACATATAAAATACACTTACACTTTATACACTTGTTTTTAAATTTTAATTATCTTATATATATTACGCAAGCTCAAATTTTGTCCGGCGTAAGGCTTTTTAAGTACAAGTCCAATCTTAATAAATTTAGTATTTCTTGGTAGGTTTAGACCTGTAGATGTGCAAACTGGACTTTTTATTTCTTAAAAATTTATATTTTTTAAGTTATAGCTTATTAAAGTTTGCATATAATTGCATATAATTGTTGTTGTTATGTTGCTTTTTCTTTTCTTAACAGTAGCTGAGAACAATGTTATCAAACTCAGAGCAAAACTATTCGCTTCTCACATTTCGCTCTCTTCTCTCTCTTCTTAATAGAGCGTCTGTTAACAACAAAATGAAAGTCAGAAAAATTATTATTATTTTTATAGTTGATGGGTGCAGCAAAGCGCACCAGTGGTCGCTAGTAAAATAAGTTACAAAAATTGTACATCAAAAAACTTTCTAAAATTTTTTATCAGATTAAAAAATTGTATTCAACAAATGTAGACATATAAAAAATAAATTGTATAAAAATTAAATTCAAATAAAAATATTAATATTTGTGTCCACCACAAAGTAATAAAAAAACTTTTTCTTGCAAATATTCTTCTTTATTCATCAACATAGGTTCCTTCAAGAGCAATACATTCATTCCACCGCTTTTCTAACTTTTCAATACCGGTTTTGTAGAACGATTTGTGCTTCGCCTCAAAATACGCTTCAGTTTCAGCCATCACCTCTTCATTGGAGCCAAATCTCTTGCCGGCTTTTTGAGGTCAGCAAAGAGCCAGTAGTCACTGGGGGCCAAATCTGGCGAATACGGTGGATGAGGAAGCAATTCGAAGCCCAATTCGTGGGTTTTCGCCATCGTGAAATGATAGTTAAGTACCGTTGAGGTAGATTTCTTGTAGTGACATTCTTGTGCGGAGCTCCTTATAAATCTGCAAAAAATTCTTCTGAAAAACAATTTTAAAAATGCACCTGAAGACCCTGACCTCATTAGCAATCAAATAACATCGTTTTTTGTAGCAACGTCAAATAAAAATAATCCCTTTTAAAGAAACCATCCTCTTAATATGCAGAATATGCAATACTTGCTTTTCTTAGGATTATGCTCTCGCTCTCACACTTTCTATAAATCTACGCTTTTAGTTCTCTCACAATTTTCCGTTGCCCTTTCCGATTCACACCCGAATTCATCCAGCTGTCGAGTGTCCCAGTAAAAAAATGGATCATCCTATGAGCGATCCGGGAGTGCTCCCTGAGGAGCAGTGGATTGCTCCCTATTGATCGAAGCTGAGTGCATTTTGTGCTCTCTTTTAACATTGCATGTCCTAGGAAGGCGAGCGCTCCTTCCTCCTACCTATAACATCCCAGGCGAGCGGATAAGGAGCGATCAATATATGATCCATTGCGATGGAACAACCGTCCTAAGAGGTATGTCCAACAGTACCTGTTAAAAATGACCTACCTGGTGTATCGCAAACGAAAAGTCTAATTTTCGGTTTGATACGTCTACCGTCCAACAAAATACCTTCTTTTTGCAATATATTATATTCTTCTTGAAACTTTTGAAGAAAAAGTGACACATCTGGTGGTTTTGAAGGACCCACATACATTCCTATCGGAAACGGTGGTGAAGAAATATTGTTGGAAATAGCGCCTAAAATGGGCCACAAAGCCTGAGATGAACTCTTGAAAAGAGGTAAACCATCTGTAAATATATCAATAAACAAGTTTTCATAATCCACACAAACATTATGCTTTTGCACACTAAGTGATTTCTCTAAACCAAAATGAAAATATTCACCCGGTGGCATTGGAGAAACATTAATTTGGGTAGGCTGATAAGCTTTAAGATGGTTTTTTTTTTGTACGAAGGCACATCCAAATTTCTAGATTTTAAAATAATTAATAACTCGTTCATGGCGGAATTCGGTGTACGATGTTTGATCGCCCAAACCGCTAAATCGTCGGATAAACTTTTTTTATTTTCTTTTCTATTCTGTCCACTATACCCGTCCACTATGTCCATTATGTCCACTTTTGTCCACACTTTTACTTATCTTCTCTTCTGCAATATCACAAATTTCATTTTTTTCAACTATCTCACTAGCTGAACTTTCTACTAAATTTTCTTCACTTATATTTTCCATTTCATTTTTTATAAGGCCCTCACTTACAGCTCTATTCTAATTACACAATTGATACAAATTCCTATTCTGAGCACTTTTAAAAAGCTCTTTTTATATCAATAGTGATCAAAATAGTGACAAGCAGCTAAACAAGTCACAAGCGAAAAATTCATACAAATAAAATTTTATAAAAAACAATAACATTCTTATCAAAATGGAGGAGGAATATTTGCTTAAGTACGTCGCAGAACTAACAAAAAGAAAGGGAATATCTTAAGAAGACGGCTTCTAGGACACCGAAATCGTTTTTGCAAATTCATTTCGACTGCCGAATACAGTGTGTTTGCAACTTAATTGAAGAACTCCAACCACATGATGAGCGAAGGTCGTCCATACCATTTGCCTTGAGGTTTTTGGCAACTCTTTATTTTTATGCTAATGGCTCTTATCTTAACTATGTCGGCAATCATTTTTCAACTACCATGAGTCAATCATCGGTATCGCGACCAATTCAGCATATCTCACAGCTCATTGTTACACAAAAATGTATCGACATTTATTTTCCAGTGACAACTGATGAGCAAATTCAAAAAGCTTTACAACATGATGTGGTGAATTTAAAACTTTCTGCTTGTGACAGTTCAACCTGAATACGAATCAATAGAGACCGAATCAAAATTATCACAATTTTTCATTATCAATTGATTGTGACGGTTATGCCAGAAAAGGGCTGTTAGTTTTCTTATTTTTGTATTCATTGCTCGCCTATTGCTCCAATAAAACAGTAAGGGAGCTCTAGCGCTAAATGCTCCCTTTTTGCTCCCATAAAACAAAAAGAGAGCGCTCCCTTATTGATCCACATGGGAGCGATCCTATATTTTTTACTGGGGTGTGCACCTTGGCGATCGCTGCCGCCCACTGCCTCAGAATGTGCGTAAAATATGCCCGTCCCTACTATACTGATATGACGAAAAAAATCATGAAACGCCTCTTTTTGTAGAAACCATTTATTTTAAAAATTAAAAACTGAGAGATTTTATAAATTATAAACTAACACAGAATAATAATAGTACATATCGCTGCTTATCAGCACACTGTTCGTCAAAAAATAAAATAGTGAAATAAGCAAAATTCAAAAGAATTTTTTTAATACGCGTTTTTCTTTATTACATCTGAGCTGAGCATGAGTTGTCAGAAATAGATCTGTTTCTTTTTAAGGGCTGGCTTAGCTGTGTTCAATATTTGTTGTTGTCAGATTGCCAATTGATCACTAGGCAATTGGATGTCATTTTATTTCATTTGGAATGTCAGAGGCAAAAAAAAAATATCAACACATTCAACAAATGCCGGACACCATGAAATTTACTGATTTAGCTTATATGAAACAACAAATCATATATTTTATGATTTATTAAGATACCCAAAATGTTTCATAAACAAATCGGATCAATCTATGTTTGATCTGAGGTTGTCAGCTCATGGCATGGTCGGTTTTGATCAGTATCTACTCAGATGTGTGGTCTGACATAAAAACGAAAAACGCCTAATATAACACTCTCACGACAGATCAAGCATTTGGTCGAACTATGTTTATTTGCTGCAACGAAATATTCTTCTACCCATTTGTCTTGAAACACTCTCTTTTCGTCGGACATTTTTCGATTGCATTTTGAAGACACTCCCGCCATTATGGGTAATTAAATTATAACAAAACAATACTTTAGAAAAAAGAAAAAAAATGCTGTTGTGCCCATGTTCCGCGTAATATTTACTTTGTAATTTGCCACCTATCACTTGCAACCTGTCACCAAGGTTGCACAATTACGTACTTTAGTACCATTTTGGATACTTTTTTAATCCTAAGGTACGGAGTACCAAATTCTGTGCATCAAAGTCGAAATGAATCTCAAGATATCTAAAATTTAGAATGATTTTTTTAAATCATCTTCCTGATAATAAATGTGTTTAGGGCAGTGATCGGCAAAAGCATGCCCGCGGGCAACGCATCAGTATTAGTACCTTTATGCATGTGAAGCCGAAGCTAAGTAAACGAACTTCAGTCATATGCCAACTGTCGAGTGAGTAGGTTCGCGTCACATGCTTTCTTCAGATTTTTGTTTTTTGTTTCAGTTCGTTGTTTCTTTTTAACGACCAATTTGGTTCAGTGTACGCACATCGTTACATTAAAATACGAAGCATTGTATGGTTGTGTGCGTGTGCCGACCACTGGTTTAGGGCCATACATAAAAGCTTGGCGTATGCGGCCCGCGGGTCACAGGTTGAGTATGGTTGATTTAGACGGTCAAACATGAAGATGTAAGGATGAAAATGTTTTTCATTTTTGGTAACGTTACTATATCTGAGACCCCTCCCCCCCCCCCATCAGTACTTATCGCAGTACATTTTAACACCCCTCCCTGCCCCTAAATAAGTAACTTCATTTATGAACGACCCCTAAGCAGTCAAAGATATTGGCAAAAAATTAATAGTTTACTAAAGCTGACAAAATAAAGTTTTTGAAAATATATAAGAAAACAAAGTTACAGGGTTGCAACCATGAAAAAATTTAATAATTTTAAAATTTTTTAACTTTGAAGGCTGATATCTTTAAAACTACAAAAGACAATGAATTTTTGTAAACAGTTGTAGTTAGGTCTAGTATTTTTTAATCAAACCTATTTAAGACAATTAAAATTGGCTACTGCGTTAAAAAGATACAGTGCAGTTATAAAAAATAATTGTTTTGTAATATTGCTTATAACTCCTAAACTCGACCTGATGGAGAAAAACGGACTGCGGATTTGAATTTAGCGCGCGAAAATGCATTTGGAACTACTTTCATCTTCTCTTGCCCAAAAGTTGACCTTATTTCGTAAACCTGTGTTATTTTTAAAGTAGTTCATTTTCCTATAGGCTATATAACGAAATTATTTCATTGTGAGTTTCCAAAACGACTGACTTAAATTTTTTTTTTTCTACTCAAGAAACGAAAATAAAATTGTTCTTCAGTCATTACATAAAGGCTGGTCATAAAAGACCTTACCCCAGAGAAATTCTGTTTTATTTTTGTGTAAATATTCACCACATTTAATTCACTTTCTCAAAGTCAAAAATTTTTATCTCAAGCTTTTAATGTAGTTAAATTCAAATTAACAGCTACATATTAACAAAAACTTTATTAGTCATGACATTTTTTTTTTTTTAATAACCATCTAAGTCATCATAAAGCCTAAAAGCCACAAAATTTAATAAGACTGTGAAAAGAATTACGTCAAACAAATTTTCATTAACCTCTCTCTTCAAACTCCCACCGCCTTCTCTCAGCAAGCACACAAAAACTATCATAATCACTCTCATTTATTTGCGTGCTTTTGCGATCTAATAATTGTCACAACATGACAGTCTGAAATCGAGTTCGGCGATCGCGAAATTTTCTAAGCATTCCAAGCTCCAACATGTCTGGAAAAATGTCGTAGGTAGACATTTTTGTTTTTATGCAACGCTTCTATGATTTCAAAATATGAATTAAGTATATTTCTTGAGGAAAAACCCAAAAGAAAAAAAAAAAAAACAACAAAGAAAAAAGTGAAATGTTTAAATAATTTAATGACAATATTTATTTTGACTTTACTGGTGAGTACGAACGAGTTGAAGTTAAAGTAACGTTGGCGACACTAATTGTTAGGCATGTGCAATCAAAACAACAATAACAGCAAAGAAGACAAGTAAGCTGCTGAGGTTGGCAACCGTTTAGGCCGCCATCTTTACCCATATTCTTCACAATTGTCTTCACCGCATAGAGCAATAATTTTAGGCTTAAATTGTTCATGTCCTCCACTTAAATTGGGACTTATACGCTTTTTCATTTTAATAAAAGTTGGGCACATTGTTGCGGGCTTCTTCAGTTTGCTCAAAACCACGCAGCGGTACGCGTTCAAAACGATTAAAAGTGCGATAACGATTTTCTAAAAAAAGTGCAAAATGTCAAGACATCAACTACTGTCAATACTATTAACACTGTGTGTGGCAACATTAAATGGCCAGCCGGATGCAGCTAGTTCAACAACGACGCCAGCGACAACTTCGCTGAGTGTGAGCTCCTTAAATGGATATACTGTCGGTTCAACGCGTGATACACTCTCCAAAAGAGGCGTGCAGGTGGCTGATCTGACAAAGACGCCAGCATCGGGCAAGAGTTATGATCCGCCGCCAGAGTTCTACAGGTGCGTCGAAAAGTCACAAAATTTTACTCATTGAAAAGTTGGAACTTGTTGCCCAACTAAGCTACATCCAAAGCGACACTAACGCCAAATTTGTTTCGCTTCAATATCAGATCCTTTTGTGCTTTTTTTTTTTGTGCTTACTCACCAGCGTGCTTAAATTTTTGCACGTTTTACCGCACGCAACCGTTTGTCACCTGCTTGTAATGAATGCTAAGGCACAATCCACAGGACACAACAAGCATATCCTGATAGTGTGCAAAAAGTGTGCTCAATGAACAAAAGGATAAAAATTGATTAAAAGTATTATGGAATGAACATATTTTATGTGCTTTTATTGCAATATCATGACCATGGGTCAGTTCATGGGATATATAGCGACACACGTAGTATCCTTGTCAGCTACGGTTATGTGTGGCTCAAGTCTCTAGTGAACAATATGTTGTTGTTGTAGTTGCTTTAAAATGTTCGTGTCACAAAAAAAACAAGAAAAAAATCCACACACTAACACATCCCTGCAGCATAAAAGGACTTAATACTTTGTATGAGTGTGTGTTTCCGTGCGTGTTCATAATTTGTCGTTTTGTTGCTTTTTTAGCTTTTCAGGATTTTCCTAGAAATTTTCCACATTTCATTCGTTTTTTTTTTTATAGAGAAATTTTGTTGTTTATCGCTTTGTACAGTCGCTTGGGTCATGTTTGCAACGAACGTGCGGTCACTCTAATGGCTTTCAAAGGTAACATCCATGGCTTGGATTGTATGAGGGGCAATATTCTGTTGAGTTCCCTCTGTGTATTCTTGTTGGATAGGGGGGGAGGGGGGCAGCCAAAATGATTTTGTGGAATTTTAGTTGCATATTTTTAGGATTAAAAGCTGTTAGTTCCTCTGTTATTTGTATGAAGTACAGACACTTTGCTGTTGGGTTAAGTGTGAATTTGTAGTTATATATATTTTTTATTAACCTTTGCTGCATTCTATGGGTTTTTTTTTTTCATCCAACCAATGTGTACCATTTTCAGCCAACTTCCTTCATGGTCAACTCTTACTTTTATTTGGGTTTTTCTGTTTTTCTGTGTGGAATGTGTTGTGAAAACATAAATTTGCGAAATATCTCTATGGAATTTTTCTTACTCTCTCATCCCGAACATTTATGTACGCTATGACCCCTTTAGTAATGTTGGTGTGGTTGAATGGAGTTGAGGATGATTGTATTGCATGATTTTGGGAATATTCGTTTATTACTTTATGGAGTTCAGAAGACTATTAAAATAATTACTTGTTTAAAAGAAAATTTTACCTTTTAGAAAACTAGTTAAAATGCAAAGGAGTAGAACCAGATTGAATTGAATAATGAAATAAATTTTATATAAAACGAAAAAAATCTTTCGATCACTGGGTTGTTCAATAGGTCTATGGTCTTATTAAGAAAATCTTGGTTTTTTGACAAAATGAATATTTATTACCGAATTCTACTTTAACCCTTACGACCCTAACTTTTTTCCCTTGGGTTGAAAATTGCTTTTCTTTCTTCTTTTAATCATGTTGTTTGTATTCTAGAAGTATTTGGCTAAAATTTCAAGTCGCCACGCCTATCCGTTTAGGCGCCAACGTAAATTTCTTGTGAGCAACGTTGGGCAATGATGGTATATAAAACAAATATTTTTTTCTATGAAAAGCGTTTATAATTATATGGACATAAAAAAAATTTTTATTATTTTCTTGCACAACCTGCAACGACCTTTTTCAACAAATACTACCCACTGATCATTTTCACTTTACCACTTTATTATAACGCTGTGAGTCTGGAGGGATCGGTTAAACTCCGTACTTTTTTGAAGGTTGCAAAGACACTGCTCGATGGAAAGGATGACATTGAGCTATCTGTTTCTGCATTTAATGATCGTCCTCTTTTTCTTTGGACTGAAGAAGAGGTAATAGTTTGCAATAGTTCATTAGCAATTTGCAGTTGGAATTTTATGAGGCATATGCTTCTGGTTCGGATCTAGCAAATATAAATGTTTTCTATACAGCGACCATGCATTGGTAACGAATATTCCTAGGCACACGCAAATAAAAAAACGTTTATTGCCAGTTTGCCGCAAACGAACTTCGTTTGTCGTGCTTGGGATCGTTATTTGCAAACGTTTCAACAGTTGTCATAATAATAGTTCAGTTGCGATAAACGCCTCATTTAGTTGCAGGTAATTAATTTCGTTTGTCATATACGCGAATGATTTTTAAATTGCAGCAATTGAAAAATTGTTTTTCCCAACTGAAAGCTTCCTTTGTTTTTCCCTTCGTTGAATACACATAACACTTATAATTCAGAGTCACTTTATGGACAAACTGTTCAATATAAGCAAATTGGTAATTTGCTTAATACGCGGATGGAGATAGCAACAGAGGTGCGATGAGTACACTAAGTGAAATAACACATATTAGTATTATCCACGCCTGAGTATAAATTTTATTTAAATATTTACATGGATAAATCAAAGGTTTTCCTTACAACTCGTTTTTTCCCGTATTTGAATTCTATTTATACCACACACGTACACAAATATTCCATACAAGCAAGCAGCAACAGCATCGCACACGTACACACATATTCCGACAAGCAACAACAGCATCGCACTCTGTTCCTGCAGTTTATTTCTTGCAGTTGCAGGTTTCTTATAGTTCTCATTTAGTTATTGTTGCAAGGGTAATATAGCCTGGATTTTTGGCCAAGAAATAAAATGATGTAGGGTGGAGTGATAACTTGATATTTTCTCACAAATATCTTGCACCGGTTGTCATTTACCTGCATATTCCCAGCGGTCCGAAATGGCAGCAGCTCACCTAGAATCACGATCAAAGCGCTGCATCACTGTTGCTGGTCCAGCAGGGAAGAAGCACACTCTTCGAATATTTGTTTTTCTTTGCGTTTCTTTCGAAGCAAGCAAGCACGGAGACAAAGTTTTGTGCTCTTCTCTACTGTTTTTTAGTGCATGCCTATTTGTTGTTCAGTAGCTATTCACTTTTCAAAAGTAAAAGTTCATAGTGGTTTAGTTCAACGCAATCATTTTTTCTTTTGTTTATTCAATCCCAAAGAAATACAGAAAAAAGATGCGTTAACTGTTCAATTTTTTTTTCTAGTTAACTTCACAGTGTGCTTTGAGCATAGAAAAAAAAACGCTCTGCCTCTCGCTCCTTTTCCACTGCTTTCATGCATTCCATTACACAATGGTATGCATCCCCGCTCACTCCACCTCACAATATAATTTTGTCCAATCTCTCTCTCCCTCTCTTTTTCGAAATCAACTTCGAACTGCTTCCTTCCTAGGACATGGCAGTATTATTATATTAAATAAGTTATTATTTAATCACAGTTCGTGTACACACATATAACTACCGTTATTATTACTGCTCAGTAAATCGGAATTTGTATCGGCCCATACTGATATGAAGACTCATTTACATTTTCTAAACCTCATCTTTTATGCCCAAGTTCTATTCTTCGCTTTTTTTGTTCAGTTTTTGCAAATGGTAAAACGCACAATTTTTAGAAACAGCTGTTCTTTCAGCACATTCCTCAGGACAGAATCATTAAAATATCGTTAAATCGTAAAATACTCTGAACATACTTTGTCATCTAAAAAGTCACATCTCAACGTATCTTTTTATTGGAACATTAGCATAATTTTAGGTATTTCTCAAAACAAGTTTTGATTAACTCAGAAAGCATATTGAGTTTAGGTTGCGTTATCTTGCATGATTTTACTGGAAACTAAGCAGTTAATTTTGAGCTTAATAGCAAAACTCAATTTTATTTATTTATTTATTTACATCTACTGGGCTTAGCCCTTACAGATTACACGTCATGACTATTGACTTAAAATAAGATCATAAATAATTCTCTCTTAAAACTATCTCTACACTAAAAAAAAAATGTTTTAAAATTGACGACAATTGTTATTAATTTGACGATATTTGTGTTTAAAAAATAGCTTGCTACAAATTTCGTCAAAGTAAGAGCAAATGTATTTAAAAATTTTGAAAAACATATGAAAAAAAAGTCAAATTAACAACACATTTTGTGAACACATTGTGTTTAATTTTAAGCTAACTTTTTTTTTTCAGTGTAGCCATGCAAAAGTCTATCCTATCTGCTGCCATATTACAATAAGATAAGCATCTAGAGCAGTGGGACCCAAGAAATTTTAAGCGCGGGCCAATGCTCAAAAAAACAAAAAAAAAACACAAAATGTTGCTCATCGTTGCGATTGGCAAAAAAATCAAACAAAACAAAAATGCACATGTCATGAAAAACTACTCGACACATAAGTAACGGGATAATCAGCTTCAGCATCGACATCGTCGAGTGTGCATTTTTTATTTTGGCTTTGCATGTATTTGTTTTTGTAAAGTTCGCTGGAATATGTGCTAAACACTGAACGAGTGCGGTTTGTGTTGTTGTTTTTTACAGGCGTTCTTTGATTTTGGCTAATCGCAAAGACAAAATTAGAAAAAAAGAAAAAAATTTATATGAAGGGCCACGCGGGCCATACGGGCCACTTCATGGGCATATTTGATCTAGAGATTGGCTCATTATTGCCATAGTTAGTTCTATGAGATCTTATAAAAAATAAGTTTCTTTCTCTAAGAGTCCTAGATGGGGCATAGAATGGAATTATGTCAAGTAGTTCAGGAGAATCTGTTATCAACTACTTATATATCTTTTATATAAATAACACTCTGTGCTTTCCTTCTTTGATATAAGCTTTGAATATTTAACAATTGGCAGCGTACGACGTACGTTGGCATATTTTCGGTATCAAATAAACGACATAGAGCAAATCTAGTAAATCTCTTTTGGATTCTTTCAACTTTGTACTGGAAACTCAAACTAAACTCTCTGTGTGAATATAGCATTAGTCTATTAAGGTCTATTTACATAATACATTACGTATTTATATAAAATTCAATCAATATAATTTTCAATATTATTTTTTGTAAAGAGCATTTCGTTTTGGATTATTTTAACTTTTAATCACTTAATTTTATCCTAAAAAGGATACAATAGGCCTATGGTAACTGAAGTAACAATACATAATTGTTTAATTGGAATTTCTGTTATTATCGGCTCCACGAAATAATCCCCAAATGAAATCATAAAAAAAAAAAATTAAGTAACCCATATATGTCCATACATTTTTGGGGACTATTTCACAAATTGTGGATGATATTTGTTGTATCACAATATCCAACAATATATTGGACAAACGTTGAGTATTCTTGATTCGTAGGGATTCGTAATAGCAAGCGCTCGTACCTCGTACTCTATGCCATTCGTTCCACAGTGATTGGTGCATGTATTTGCGCATTAATTTTAATGCAGAAGGCACACTTGTAGCTCGTATATTGACGAGACATTCAAAACGCAATTGTTCTCTGTCACTCAAGTTGTTCTCTGATAAACACCAATCCCTCTTGTGAATTTGGTATGCTTGCCCGTATGAAAATGTGTGATGTATCTTGTGTATTGTGATAAATAGCTACTCCCGCCGTCCGTGTGGCGTCCGTGGCGTAGTTGGTTAAAGTGCGTGGCCGCTATGTCAAAGAACTTTGGAAACCCAGGTTCGAACCCCAGCAGCGACAGAAAATTATTTGAATTAAAATAATTTTTCTGTACGGCCGCCACCTCTCTGCAGACAATGGCAAACCTCAGAGAGTAATCAAAATGCCATGTAAAGCTTCTTGAGAACGAGAACTTTCCGTTCATCGCCGTTCGGAGTCGGCGTTAAGCATGTAGGTCCGGTTCTCGGTCAATTGTGTACAAACTTAATAACACGCACAACACAATTGATCATAAGAAGCTAGGTCAAAGTCCTTTCAAGGGCTGAAATGGCCAGTTATTTATTTATTTATTTATTTTAGCTACTCCCGCCGCTGTCTTTTATAGTTCATAACAAAATTTAAGCTTAAAACAATTGTTTTTTTATTTAATAAACTAATTATTCGTTCTTCATACGAGTTTCTGACAAAACGTGAACATTTGTCTTTTTTACGATAACATCATTTTTTAAACATTGGCAATCAAATGAAAATATAGATAATCCATTCTTGTTAGAAATGAATTAAAGAAAAAATTTTGTGACTGTGTATTTTGTACATTGTTTTGAAACCTTTTTAATTCTAAGAAACTATGTTGGGAATGCATGTTTTGAATATTGTTTTGAACATCAAGTAAATCTGAATTATTTTCAAAAAGCTGCTTTACGGGGACAAATTGGCATTATTTTGTTACCAGCGAATTAAATAAAAAACGAAACAAATGGTTTGTATCTTGACTTTACACTTTGTCTTGATTTTTTGTCTTGACTTAAAGAGTAGAGCTTAATAGCCACTTCACAAATATGCGTTAGGTCGGCCGTTCTTTGAGCGTACTTTGATCGACTTTGCAGAAACTTTACAGGATGAACTGTTAAAAAGTACGTAAATATCAAAGACATGCTCCATGCTTCGAATTTTTATGGCAATATTATAAATACTCGATGTATGAACCATGCAGTTGAAAAGCTACTTGCTGTGTCCATACTATATAATAATTATTTAATTTTGCGTAACACTATGTTAAAAACACGTCGAAGCGCTTCACGGCGAAGTGTTTCATCGGCGAATTGATTCATCGGTTTTACTCCCCTGGCGGCAAAAGAAGTTTCACTTCAAAAACATATTTTCTCAAAAAACCCCAAACTAGGTTTGCCAACTCTACGTATTATTCCAAACATAGCATTAATATTTGAGTTGAACATTTTGATTTTAAAGCTCGGATTCTTAAAATGTATCCCGAGAAATGTCGGGTATTCTGCTAGTATACTCGCATAATATATAAATAAAATATTTCAGATGATTTTAATTTTGAGGACTGCATTTTGGATGCAGATAAGTAAAAGTCCGGAAAAAATAAATTTTAAGAAAAAAATTAACCAAGTGCTTCATTTGTTAGAAAATATAAGCACTTTCGCTTCTTAAAACCTTTTTTTTCCGACAATAGGTCCTGGAAATAGGTGAATTGTAAATGAATAAAGAACTTCCGTCAATAATTGCTTAAAATTTTTCATTAACAGAGGACCTGGTTCGACAAGCTCTTCAAGTGGGTCCAACTATAACAATCGTGACAATCAAGTCACCGGCTTTACCGTCAAGCCACTAGCATTTCCGGACACCAACGAGCGCAACAACTACGGCCAGGATACTAACAATTATTTGACCACCACCTTCAACAACTGGAAGCAGCAATTAAAAGGTGGTCATGGCGGTCACGGTGGTGATAGAAGACCACCAGTGCAGGATCGCATTAGCGTGGGTGAGTGTAAGCAATTGCGTTTGGATTATTTTTTCTCATGAATTCTTTATTTTTTGTACTGCCACAGGACACTATGGCAGCTCTGACCATGGCGGTGGTGTTGGTGGTGGTGGTGGCCCTGTTGGCTATAGCTATGGCTATGAAGCACGACCATATGCTACAGCACCAGCTGCCGGTGGACACCAAATCGACTACAACCCACATTCGGCGCACTATGGTGGCTCAGCGCATGGTGGCGGCTATGGTGCTGGTGATTATCACGCTGGCAACAACGCATACTACAACAGCGACGAAAACATTCCATTCGACTTATATAACAACAACAATAGCTACAACAAGGGCCAATATGCCGGTGCCGGTGGCGAGTATTCCTACACGCAGTACTCGGCAAATGAACAGGAGCATGCGACGCACAAAGGCCACCCAGATTTGCCGCAAAAATCTTTGCTAGTCAAAAGCTTTCTCATTCCATTGGCAAGCGCCGCAGTACTGGGCATTGCAGCGGCTTTGGTTAGCAACCCTTTGCTGCTCCAACTAGGCACCGTCTCCGGGGTGGGGCCCGCACTGGTGGGTAAACGTAAGAGACGCTCTGCAAATGGCGCTAGAACAACGCCTGTGGCCGAGCAGGAGTCGCAGCAGCAGAGAGAAGCTCTATTGCTGGCTTATCGTGGTCATCATGGACAGAATCTGGAGCTTTCGTAGATAGCTCAGTTTGTTATAATTTAATTTTTATGCTTACTTCGTTGGCTCCAGCAACATGTTAAGAAATCGTTTGGTGGCAGCCAACGAAGTCTTCGTTCGCCTGCAATCGTAATAAAGTAAAGAAAATCCACTCGATGTTGTTTTGTATTTCAATTTGTGCCAGCTTTGTGTGGATTACCACGCAGAGCTGTGGGACAAATTCTTAATGGTTGTAATTTGCTGCAGGTACAAGTAACGCTGGGCAATAAAAAGAATAGAAAACTATCAATCAGACACTGGCTTAAAGTAACGCCATTACCTTCCTTTATTATGTTTTAGTTTGGAAAATACAATTTCTTGTTAGTATTTTTTTTTTTTTTTTGGTATCCACCAAAATTGTGTAAAATTATTTAAATATTAATGTTAAGAACCACTCACCGCAATATCACTTCGTCGGTTGTCATGTTGGCTGCATTTAGTGTTGCATACTTTTTGGCTGCTTCTGAAAATCTCAAATCGAATCAAATGACGCACAGTGGTGGCTAAAGATGTGGTGCTCTGTTTATTAAAGATGTTTTTCTGAAAAGAATTTCAATAAAAAACTTTATATGATTTTATTAAAAAGTAATCTAGAGGTTAACACAGAATAAATATAAAAATATATAAAAAAGATGGTAGATCGAGTCTTCTTGTATGAATTAGCAAACAAAAAAAATCTTGAAACTTTATTATATAAAAAATTTGAAAAAAATATTAATAAAAACATAAAATTGTGAAAACTAACACAAGTTTTAAGGTGCTAATTGCACCCCTAACATTTAAAATCCAATTTTTTACCGAATCGAATTCAACTTCTTAAAAAGCAAGACATTTTATGCAATTAAACTATTACAGCATTTAACATTTAAAATTCACCTTTCAAATTTAAAATTTAACTTTTAGAATTTCATATTTAACTTTTTGCACTTCACATTCAATCCTAAGATAGATTTTTTTTTTAAATCGAAGTCACACCTAATCCTGGAATGTGCTTAAAACACGCGGGTAGCCACAGAAGTACACGACCTAACAAAGAAAACACAAGGAATTTGGGAAATAAAATATCTTTATTTCGTTTTATTCTCCACTTTTAGCTCGATATAATTTTCCAAAAAATGTTCAAAAGCTACGATACCCTTTTTATAATGGAAACGGTAGAATTCCTTAAAATAGCCACCAACCGGAAGCTCCGCCGCTTCATAAATGTTAAATCTTTTACCATCGAGCCTTTTTTTAAGTTTAGAAGCAGAAAATAATCCGAAGGGGCTCAACCTGGTGAATAGAGTGCTTGTGGAAGCAATTCGAACCTTAACTCATTCATTTTGGCCATCGCGAAAAGGGATGTGTGAACTGGTGCATTGCCTTAATGAAACAAAAGCTTAATTTTCTCCAAATGCGGCCGTTTTTTCTTGACTTCACCACTCAAACGCTGCAATAAGTTCGCATAAAACTCACCGTTGATTGTTTCTACTTTCTGAAGATAATCAATGAAAATTATCCCATGCCCATACCAAAAAACTGACGCTATGACCTTTCCTGCAGATTGAACTGTCTTTGCCTTCTTTGGAGCCGATTCTCCCCTTTCAGTTCATTGTTTTGAATGTTCCTTCGTCTGAGGTGTAAAGTGATAGACCCATATTTCATAGATATTTATGAATGGACGCATATTGTTAAGTTATGCAACTTTTGTAACTTTTTTATTGCATTTTTGGGACACTCCTAAAAATCTCAAAACGAGACTATACGAGGTCCTAAAAAATAACAAGAGCCCACGAAGTCCTAAAAAATAACAAGATCAGCGTACACTTGAAATTGATACAACTTCTGTGGTTATAGACATACACGTCAATATAAATTTCGTTTTCAATTTAATCTTTTAAAACTAAGTGAAAATTGTGCCATCGAATAAATTAAAGTTGAAGCTGTATCTCTGGCTGCCAACTTGAATCCCCTCGAATCAACTTGAATCACCTCCTCGAGAAAAAAAATTATGATTTATCATTATTTAAGATCGGACTGTAAATGTCGAAGATATGACGAAAAATTTAAGGGCCTCCGGGAGTTTTTCGAAAAAAAAATACACTTCTTAAAAAAATTTTTTTTTTAGCTATATTTTATTTTAGACCACATTTTTTTACATTATTTACTCATTTACTACCACTGTACTCGCTTGGGTATGGAAAATTTAACAACTATATGGTTTTACCGTTGTCCTTCTTCAAATTTGTTTTGATGAAATTTGTTTTTTTTTTTTTCGTTGATATGTTTCCAACAAGTAGGCGTGCAGTTTACTGTACAAAAAATAAAACGGTGGTCTTTTTTATTACTCCGCATCAGGTGAGATTGCGATTTTCTCGGTTTTTCGGAGGTTGGCTTATATTTTGAAATAAAAGATATATTCGTTTTATCAATTTTCTTTTTATTTTTTTGTATATAGTTAAAAAAATTTTAATAAAATTAGATAAAAGTTAAAAATCAAGTGTTCATTTATTTTTACGCTAGGTAAGTTCGCGAAAAGTTAGGTGTACCCGCTTGGGTACACTGGGAAAAACTTGCAATTTTTTGTTTTAGAATGGATTTTAAAGCACTCTCAACATCTTCATTTTATGGAAGAAGATTTGATAATATTCCAAAGTCAATAAATGCTATAGAAGAAAATGATCAGAACACTGTGTTTGACATTGCATTTATACCACCAGATGCAGATTACAATACAGACGAGGATGAAATAGGCACAGAAAATTTGGATAACGATCATATACCCAATGATGTACCAGGTAACATTGAGCTTTTCATTAGGGATGAGGATTTCGATAGCCAGGACGAAGTTCCCTTATCAATGATAAGCAGAGAGATAAGAGCCTCAGTACCTGGGCAGTCTCAAACCCAACCACGCTGGTCTAAAAAAAATTATCCATTGATGAGGCCATGATCAAGTATTTTGGCCACCATTCTTCGAAACAGTTCATAAGAGGAAAACCTGTTCGTTTTGGTTTCAAGAATTAGATGCTGACTAGTAGTTGTGGCTACCTATATAACTTTGATACTTATTGTGGTGCAAAAAATGTGAACGCTGATGTGCTACAAATGCCACTGGGATCTCGAGTTGTACTTGAGCTTCTAGTAAAAGTCCCATTTCCTACTGACCATATAATATATTTTGACAACTACTTTACTTCTCATGAGCTTTTGCGATTGTTGAGAGAGAAGGGCTTCAGAGCTACAGGGACAGCAAGAGAAAACCGAACAAAGTGCTTTAAAGCAGGGATTGCCAAAGAGTGATTTTTGAAGAGTGCAACAACAATTACAACAAAAACCAACAACAACAAAAAATCGTTGGATACGTGGTGCAATATGGAATTGTTAAGATAAAAAAACACAAACAAAAAGCAGTCGGCAACGAAACCATAAGCGTAGCAAGAGTTGTACACGGTCGCATGGACTATATTTACCAACAACGACGAGAATAAACAAAAATGTGAACGATTCGGTGAATTACAACAATCATGAAAATAATGAAGTTGTTGTAATAGAGATGAAAGAGTGGAAAGAGTTAGGCGTTGGCAATCTCTGTTTAAAAGAGTTTGCACGAAAACATTCGGCGAAAGAGGCTAGAATTATGGAAGGATAATTTATGGTTTTTGATGGATTGATGGACCAAAAACAATCTCAATATCGTTCAACAAGCACCATATTCGCCAGATATGGTCCCGTGTGACTTTTTTCTACTCCCCAAAACCAAATTGTCGCTTCGTGGAAAACATTTTGAGACGATTAAAGTCATCAAAGAGAATTCGCAGTGGAAGCTAAAGGCCATTCCGAGATCGGCCTACCAAAAATGCTTTCAAGAATAGAAAAAAAAAGTTTATATATGAGTATCGCCTTCGATGGTGATTAGATGAATGTTATAAACAAATATTAAAGAATAATTAACCGTTGTTGTTTTATTTACATAGTCCAGTTCAATTTTGAACAGAACGTATTGTCTAAGATCTACGCTAACCATCCGAAAACAATCCATCTCTCAAAGCGAACATTGAAGTCATCATCACCGCAATAGAGCCCCAAGCCCCATGGATGGAGTGATCGAAAATTTCCTAAAAAGGATTAAGGTCTGCAAGCTAAGGCAGCTGGGGCGACCATTCGAAAGTTATGAAATTAAATTTCACACATAATGGTTATGTATCTAAGGGTTTTTTATTTGCTATTTGTTTTTTCAGCGTAAATTTTTTTTGACACCTCACTCGTGATTCGTAACATGTGGCAAAGCCAAAAATGCCCAGTAAGGTTTCCCATTTCACTATGAATAGACTAACAAACGAACAGAGCTTGCAAATCATCGAATTTTATTATCAAATTCGAGCTCTGTGAGAAATGTGTTACCGAATTACGTCCATTTTATGGTCGTCATAATTGACCTGCCGAACAGGCTATTCAAGGTATTGTGTCCAAATTTCGCACCAGTTTCATTGCAAAATATTGCTGCTGTATCGGTTAATGTCAATGAAGATCGCAATATGTGCAAGGTGCAAGAACTGAAGTCGGGTAACTTACCACAATGTCGTTTTTTTTGGTGAATGGGCCTTAGAAGAAGAATGAGTTGGATGAAGATCCACTTTGTCTTCAGTGACGAAGCTCATTTTTTGTTCAATGGGTACGTCAACAAACAGATTGCCGCATTTGGTCTGAAGAACAGCCAGAAGCACTTCAAGAGCTAACAATACACCCTAAAAATTCACTGTTTGCTACGATTTGTAGGCCGTCGGCATCATTGGGCCGTTCTTTTTTAAAAATAATGAAAGTCACAACATTACAGTCAATGAAGCAAGATACCGTGCGATGATTACAGACCTTTATATTTTGCCCAAAATGAAAGAATTGGACTTGATTGTCGTGATTTCAACAAGACGATGTCAAATGTCACACGACACGCAACACCTATTGGACCTATTGAGAGAACAGTTTGGTGAGGAATTAATCTCACGTTTTGAAGCAGTCCAATGGTCACCAAGATCATGCGATTTGAGCCCACTAGACAATTTTTGTGGGGCTACTTGAAGTCTCTCGTGTACAGGAACAAGTCAGCCACAATTGTAGTCCTGGAAGACAACATTACAGGTGCCATTGGTGAGAAACCGGCCGTAATGCTGGAAAAAGTATGCCAGCTAACGGATGGAACACCTCAGGCGTAGCTGCGGGCAACATTTACATGAAATTATATTTAAAAAGTAAATGGCAGGCATTGATGTATCGCTCCATATAAATATTTCATTCCCTATTGCATTTTTTTTTTTTCAAATTTTCAAAAATCACCCTTTACTTTATAGTCCAATCAAAATATAAGAGACATTCAAACAATTGTTGGTTTTATTCAAAAAACAAATTTTGCATCTCTTCTTGATACACTCTTTATTTGAAGGAAGCTAACTGTTTCTGAAACCAAATAAAATCCTACATGAATAAATATTAGCTAATATATCCAAATACGTTGTTTTTTTTCTGAACCTGTATTTAGGAAATGTATTTTTAAAACGAGAAACACCATTTTTGCAACATTTTTGCAAAATGTGAAACAAGCTGAACCATTCAAAGATTATTGAATATTGGGCTAATTTTATGGCCAACACTGTATAAAGTAGAGCATATTTTCATTGAAGTCGGAAGAGTTAAATGCTTCAAACTAATGCTGGCAGTTCACAGACTGAACTGAAGTGCATAAAAAAATCGCCCCCAGTGTCAGACTGCATTCGTCTGCAGCACTTTATGTCCGTCCACAATTTCAAATTGATTAAGCATCTTGGTCATTGCTGAAGTTCAACTACGCTGTGAATCAGAAGCTGCATACATTGAAATATACTCATCATCATCGCGAGCAACAAGCACATCACCACAACAGCATCAATTTTGTATAGGAGCAACATCATCATAATCATCATTATCATCATCATCATCATCATCATCATCATCATCATCATCATCATCATCATAATTATCTTCATCATCTTAGTCATCATCATTATTGCCGTCATCATTATCATCAGCACAATCATCGTCGTCTCGATGACCATGGAAGATATAAATGCCCATCAAATCGCAACTAAATGATTCTGATGAGTTGCAATGAGAAATGAAAAGATTTCAACATCATCATTATCCTATCCAAGCAAATCCGGGCATGAGGCAAACAAGCTGCAGCTTGTTCAAGAAAATTAAACAAAATTTTGTGCCATATTAAAAAATTTCATTATGCAGCTTAATGATAACGATCGAGTAGAATTTGAAAATGTGGAGCACTTAAGCAATGCAAGTGGAAGGTGGTTGCACTTTGCTTTATTTGACACGAATATAAAATCGTTTTTTTTTTTTCTTTAAATTGCTGCATGAATTTAGTGCAAAATCCAGCGACAAGAAATTCGGTCGCTTGTCATTTTGTGTAGGCGTCACTTAAATTGAGTGGGGGCAAAAGTTGTGATTGCTTTGTGTCGAAATTAACTATAATGCTGTGCTTTTTCGTAATTTTTTTTTCTAAGCTTACAAAGGAATCTATTAAGCTTATGTTGAGAACATGATAAGTTAAAAGCTATTTATAATTTTAAATTTGAGTTTTTATTGAATAATGGCGCTAAATGTACCGGGGTACTTGAGTCAATTATGTTCACAAAAACTCAAAACAGTCAAATTTTCATAAGAAGATTTAAAAAAAAAAAATTGAATTTCCTAAGCATAAAAGAACAAATTAAATCCATAATTTAAGATTAAAATTTTCCAGTTCCTTTTCGAAAATCACGCCATAAATATCGAAAATTCTATGCATGCGAGTTCTATTGGAAAACATCGCAAAAATTACAATCAACAAATTTTCAAATTACAAAACACGCACTATGCATGTAAAAACAGCAGAGTGAACAAAGACAACAACAGCTCATCGGTTTAGCAGAGACAGTCGATACTCTTTGGCAGTCATGACAAACAAGCCTTGGTGTGATGGATGAATTGATGATGCATCACAAACAACAGAAGTTACAGACTCCAGCGACGATCAAAGGAGGCCAAAGACACTAACAGCACACCCAAGAAAAAATATAAGTAAGTTAAGTTAAATCTTTTTCAGTTTAAAAAAGGGTCTTAAAATAATTGAAAATTTAAGTTTACAATTTAAAGTGTAACATTTAAACTACCTTCTGTTCAAATAAAATAACAACGCTTAATTATTCTTTAATATTTATTTTATCACCTTCAAAATAATCACCATCGGAGGGTGATTGGCACACATGTGCCAACGTTTTTTTTTCGATTTCGAAATAGCATCCTTCTGCGAATTCTCTCTGATGACTTCAATCGTCTCTTAATGTTTTTCACAAAGCAAGAATTTGAGTTTGGGGAAAAGAAAAAGTCACACGGAGCCATATCTGGCGAATACGGTGCTGTTAACCGATATTCATAATGTTTTTCGTCCATCAATCCATCAAAAACCATCAATTATCCTTTTATAATTCTGGCCTCTTTCGCCGAATATTCTCACGCAAATGCTTTAAAACACTTAAATATGTACTATTGAGCGTTGACCGATTCACCTTGCGAAAGGAATTTCGAGTGAATGACAGTTTGAGAATCGAAGAAAACAATCAACATCACCCATATTTTTTAACTACTTTGTCGTGGTTTTTTAGGTTTCGGCTCATCTTGAAAGCGCCACTCTGTAGATTATTGAGCTGTTTCGACATAATACTCGTACACCCAAGTCTCGTCACCAGTAATGATGCGCTGAATGTCCGCATCATCTATTAAAAGCATCTCCTGATAGGCTTAGGCATTTTAGTTCACCACAAAGATCGCTCTTTTTAGTTCAATCGTATGTAATGAACTAGTTCGTTCATTTAGTTCTTTTAGTTCGTTCGTTCATTTTGTTCGTTGCATATTTTACTTCGTTTGTTCTCTTAATTCGTTAGTTCTTTTAGTTCATTCGTTCTTTTAGTTCGTTAGGTCTTTTAGTTCGATTGGTCTTTTAGTTCGTTTCGTTTACTCGTTCATGTCCAGGTTCATTACCAAATGAATCAAAATTGGTTTGAATATGTGATATCATGTAATATGTGATATAAATTCACATTTTCAATTAGTGCAGACATTTCTATTAGTGCAGACACAAAAAGTCTCAAACCTAGTCTTAAACCAAGGACTCAAACCATAGCTTGGTAAATTTAGTTATTTTTGATCTCGTTCGTTTTGTTCCTACTCGCTGCAATATCAATTGAACTAAAATGAACTAAAAGAACGAGAAACACTGAACTAGTTCACATAGTTCATGAGTGGGAATCCTTCAATTGAACTAGTTCGTTCATGAACTACCCAAGCCTATCTCCTGAGCGCCAGTTTTGCGAAACTCTTCTTGAAGGAAATTCAGCAAATATGGCACAAGTCGCGCTGCAACCCGTCACATGCCTAAAATATCATGTAAAATGGTGTGCGCCGATCCAGTCGATATATCAAGTTCGGCAGCTATATCTCTCACGGTCAGATAACGATTTTCGAACACAATTTCCTTTACTTTTTTGACATTTTCTTCGTTTATTTATGTTGCTGGACGAGAATTGTGAGGCAAGTTGTCAACTGACATACGACCCTCTTTTAACAATTTTTATCACTCAAACGTACCTGCGTTCGTGATAAAGCAGATTCCGAATAGGTTTTCTGCAACATTTTCAATGCATCCGGACAAGAAATTCCTTTGGTAAAACACAATTTCATAAACAATCTATGCTCAACTTTTTTTCAATTATGAAATTCGCAGTTCAGAATCAAGGTGAACTTGTTTACAAAGCAATAAGAGAAAAATTACGTGAGAGATTGCGCTAAAAATTAACGTCCAAGCCTATAACTGCCTTAAAAAAATGATAAGCCTTATAACAGCTGTTATTGTTTCATTCGCACAGTCCGGTACAATTTTGAACAGAAGGTATATCCTTAAAGAATGTGTTAATTTTGGAATGCAACAGCAACAAAAACGTCACATACGCATTTACAAAAACAACAACCACAATAACAATACTAACAATACATCACTACCATCCACACAATAAGCTTGCAGATCAACGCATGATAACAACCAGCAATAACCAGCCCAAGCCAAAATTGTTTTGGCATCCACAGCACGATTATAATTCGCAAGAGGTTTATATGAAAACATGGTTAAGATGGTAATAAGCAATGTAATTTCTAAGCGAACTACCGATAGGTGTAATGCTACTAGTTCCAAACCATGCTACCAGATTATTTTTGTCAAATATACCACTTAGATGATTAGAAAATTCCTCCTTTACCTCAGACCAAACATAATATCCACAAAAATCTCATTAAATATACAGGGTGTTTCGTACCAAAAGCACAATCCTAAGGCAGTTGTTTCCTTGGGTCAAGAGAAAGACAAAATTGTATAGCAGGGAGTGGTCCATCTCCCCACTCTCCAGAGCTATAAGGGAAAGTAAAAAGGTGTAATCTGGTCTACCCTTAAAACTTTAAAATAAATACAACTAGAAAAACATAAAAGACCAGACTAAAGGCAGTAAAAAAATAAACCAAGATCATTTTTAACGATGATAATTTTAATCAGCCAAAACACTTTTTATAATTTTTTTTTTTTAGATAATAGATGATGAATTTAAAATTTTGTTTTATTATTTTAATATCGGTTTGCACAAAAATTCGTCTAAAATTTTATTTTTTTCTAATGATGCAGTTCGTCCCTCCTATTAGTTATCTTAAAATCTCTGGTTCAAAGTTTTTACTTAAGATTAATAACAAACCAGGATTAAATATTTTGACGTGACGAAGTTACGTTTTACCGCTCAGGTTTCCAAAAAAGTTGAAAAATTAATTTTTTCAAAATTCATGAGCGTTGCATTGAAGTGTTACTCGCTGAATATAAGAGCTATGACTAAAAAGATGGTACGACTGTAAAGGTTAATTCTTTAATTTCATTATAAAAACAAAACAAAAATTCAAAACATCATCATGGAATTATTATTAGCTGCGAATTAGCACTAGGACTAAAATTATGATACACCAATAAAGGCCTGCTCTAAGCCCTCGCAACAAAATTAGACAAAAAATTTCTGTCGTTATGGGGACACAGAGAGAGCCTCTCAAAGATCGACAATGCAACATTCATGCAGCGGCGTTGCATTGAATTTTTACTCGGTGAGTATATAAGCTACGATAAATGTTTAAAAAGGAAAATGAAGGATTTATACTTGGCCTTACGACAAAAAAAAATCCTGACGTCACCAGGTCGTCAATATAGCAGCATATGTAACAGAAATGTAATATCGTTGCATGGAATTATTACTCACTCACGAGACATGCTGCGGTAAATTTTGTTTAACGACAGCATAGATGTATTATTACGCCTCATAACTAAAATACAATAAAAATTCTTATCGTCATTATTTTGGGGTGGCAACCACATAAAGCAGTAAAAATGCTACAACCATGAAAAACGTTGCATGGAATTTTAACTCAGTGACTACAGGCGTAAAGGTAAATTTTAAGGATCGAAATTGAAGGTGAGGTCTTCGGGCACATGATAAAAATACAAAAAAAATTGACGGCGTCATTAGGCCTCTCATGGAACCGCCTAAAGTGACGCATATACGCCACTTTTGCTGGATTAATTGCATGTAGCTAAGGAAAAGTTAATACACCAAGGAAACGCACAACCAAAGGAGACGCAAATAAAAAAAGCAATAGAAAAAGCAACAACACCAACAATACCAACACCAACACAAACACAAACACCAACACCAACACCAACACCAACACCAACACCAACACCAACACCAACACCAACACCAACACCAACACCAACACCAACACCAACACCAACACCAACACCAACACCAACACCAACACCAACACCAACACCAACACCAACACCAACAGCAACACCAACACCAACACCAACAGCAACACCAATACCAACACCAACACCAACACCAACACCAACACCAACACCAACACCAACACCAACACCAACACCAACACCAACAGCAACACCAATACCAACACCAACACCAACACCAACACCAACACCAACACCAACACCAACACCAACACCAACAGCAACACCAACACCAACATCAACACCAACAGCAACACCAATACCAACACCAACACCAACACCAACACCAACACCAACATCAACATCAACACCAATACCAATACCAACACCAACACGAACACCAACATCAACAACAACACCAACACCAACACCAACACCAACACCAATACCAACATCAACATCAACATCAACATAAACATCAACATCAACATCAACATCAACATCAACATCAACATCAACATCAACACCAACATCAACATCAACATCAACATCAACATCAACCTCAATATCAACACCAATATCAACATCAACATCAACATCAACATCAACATCAACATCAACATCAACATCAACAACAACAACAACAACAACAACAACAACAACAACAACAACAACAACAACAACAACAACAACATAAATAACATTAACAACCGCAAGAAACACCGTCGCGTCAAAATCTACGGGTGTGTCCAAGACACAGCCAACTCCTTTTTTTTAAATAAAAAATTCTATTTGTTGCAGTAAATAATTAATAGTAAAGAATATTATAATGACATGCTAAAATATTACATTAAAAAACAGAGTTTTTGAAATAAATTTTAGTCAGTTTTAAATCAAGTACTAAAGCATTCCATTTGAATACGACAAACTGTAGATTTGAAGTCACTGTGACTTAAAATCAAATACTAGAGTACTTAATTCTATTAGTTGAATACTAAATACTAGATTACATTTTTCTAATAGGAAAAATAGTTTCATCAAATACCAAAATATAGAATTTAAATACAAAGCATACAACCATGTTCTGCGGCCTCGGTAGTCGAGTAGGTAGCGTGCTGGACTGGCCCAAAGGTCCCGGGTTCGATTCCCCGCCAGGCCATGGCCCTTCGCTTTAAACTTTTCGCATTTGGAATTTTCTATCCTAATTTCTAATCAACTGAAATTGAAATTCAATATTTACGATTTGAAGTTGTAGTTGATGGTAGAGAAGATTGTGGATGAGATTGCCTTATAACTTGAATTTACTGAGGTAAAGGCATAACACTTGCCTCTGATTCAAATTCACATGTTTCTTTGACTTTCCATCACGCTTAGAACATCCTACACGTGTTTCACTTGATTGACCTTTCCTTTCCACTAATCTATCACCCCATTTCGAACCAAGGCAGACTTGACTGAATAGGTATTCCACCTGAAATCCTTGGTTCAAAAGAAAACCAATTTCTTTTTTCAATATTATGCTTTTTTTCAGTGATGTATGAAAAGATCAAGTGTTGTCGATATCAGCGATGTCGCCATTTACATGGTACGACATTAACATAGAGATAAGTATGACAAACTTATCTTGTGGCGTCCGTGGCGTAGTTGGTTAACGTGCGTGGCCGCTATGTCAACGAACTTTGGAGACCCAGGTTCGAACCCCAGCAGCGACAGAAAATTATTTGAATTAAAATAATTTTTCTGTGCGGCCGCCACCTCTCTGCAGACAATGGCAAACCTCAGAGAGTAATCAAACTGCCATGTAAAGCTTCTTGAGAACGAGAACATTCCGTTCATCGCCGTTCGGAGTCGGCGTTAAGCATGTAGGTCCAGTTCTCGGTCAATTGTGTACAAACTTAATAACACGCACAACACAATTGATCATAAGAAGCTAGGTCAAAGTCCTTTCAAGGGCTGAAATGGCCAGTTATTTATTTTTTTTTTTTTAAGTATGACGAAAGCTTAAATTCGGCCAATCTGGCAGTATCTCGTCCTTTATATAAGTGTAACACGCATTACGAACATAAATCCACGGTTTTATCCCTTATTTGCACCCACGGTTTACGTTTGGCGGATTCAAGAGTGCCTCTTTAAGGTACTCGAGTCAGTTGACAATTATCAATATCGGTTACTTCGTATCGATCGTTAAAAAAAAACCCGGTTTATTTTATAAGAACCCCTATATTTCGGAATTAGTTTTTTGTTAGCGCCTGTTGACACATCAGTATGTCGAGTGGCTACAAAATCACTCACTTTATAAACAGGAGGGCCTTTTTTTTAAACTATGAATTCGTTCATTTCGCATTTGTGAGACGTTTATATTCTGATCTGCTTCATGTATTAAGCTATGTAAGTCTACAGCGTTGTCAGTTGGTTGACTTTCTTCAAGTTCATCGTCATCTGGACCACGTTGCGCAACACGAAACAGGAGGGCACTAGGAGTTTTCTTGGTACTACTATGGATTGAATTGTTAATAGCAAACTCTACACGACTTAGGAGGCTATGCCAACCAGATTGATCGAGAGATTCTGTTAGCTTACTAAGGATAAGGATGAGCATGCGGTTGACTCTCTCAACCTGGTCATTGGCTTGCAGTGATGCGGTTACAACTTTAATAAGTTCGATATTTCTATCTTGTAAAAACGATGCAAACTCTAGGGACGTAAAGCACGATCCACGGTCTGAGATAATTCTTTTAGGACTGCCACACTAAGGGAAATAACCCATATTAGCATTATCCACGCCTGAGTATAAATTTTATTCAAATATTTACGTGAATAAATCAAATGTTTTCCTTACAAGTCGTTTTTTTCCCGTTTTTGAATTTTATTTATACCACACACGTACACACATATTCCATACAAGCAAGCAGCAACAGCATCCCAATAAACAATTATAGCAATTATAACTTCATTGCAGCTTATAAAATTACTTTTGTTTTCTAAAATTTTTGTAAGAGAAGCCGTTCGGTGAAGTACTAGACAAAAAGTTTATCTAATTGCAAAGAAATATGTATATATGTATAGCCTATCTCGATGACATCTTGTGCATCCATTTTTTTTAAATTAATTTTCTTTTTGCTTCTGCAGAGGAACTTCTTGTATCCAGCAGCTTCAGTCACGGTCGGGAACATCAGTAAGAAATTTACCCCTCTACCGGATGGCTTCTCTTAACCTATTTAATCTATTACTCTATTACTAATCTATTTAATCTAAAACTATTTATTTATACTTTACCTGGCGTGGTGTAGCTCCCTGATGAGGAGAAATGACTTAAAATTCTCATACGTTTCATTTTATTAATAATAAACTTAAAAAATGTCAAAATGCGAATGTTTTTGAAAGCTTATACAACGCAGCAAGTGATTTGTTTTTCTTTTGTTTTTGACATTTAAGTCTGTAGTTGCCAAGTTTCTTTTTTATTTTTTTTTTTTTTTAAATTTCAGAAGTGCAATTTGAAAGTGTTTGAAGTGCTTTTTAAACACATTGTAAAAGATATTAAAAAGTTTTTAAAATTAGATAAAAAATTGTATTTTATTCCTTTGGTACATTAAAATCGTGTAAGTAAAGAAACAAAATTTACAAAATTGTTTTTATTAATATTCTCCAAAAAATAGACAAATTTCATAAAATTAAATATTTGCTTTTTTAATAGTCTCGGAATCATCTCGAATTCTAATAGAAAGCGCGAACTCGGATCCGAGATCTCGGTTCCGTTTCGAATTTGAAACGAATGCGAGTCTGCTCTGTGGTTTGTTGGGATCGCACACGTACACACATACTCCGACAAGCAGCAACAGCATCGCACTCTGTTCCTACAGTTTATTTCTTGCATTTGCAGTTCTTATAGTTCTCATTTAGTTATTGTTGCAAGAGTAATATAGTATGCATGTTTGGCAAAGAAATTAAATTATGTAGGGTGGAGTGACAACTCTTTATTTTCTCAAGAAAATCTTGGACCGGTTGTCATTTACCTGAATAATTTGCTTCTACCTACATATATTTTGTATATTACTTTTTCGTTCTCTATTTTATACTATGTTTGACAGTTGGTGCAATATTAGGGCACCAACCATTGTTGCCAGATTTTTTTTTTTAGAAAACTGCTAAATCTGAAGAAAAAAACTACATTTTGAAAACAAAAACTGCCATTCGAAAAAACGATTTGTTAAGCAATTTTTTACTAAAAACAGAAATAAAACAAATTAATTTGTATATAAAATTGTTGTTGTATTTAATATCTAAAAAACTTCTGGTATTTTATTCACATTTCAGATCATTTTAAGATAAGTAATTCATGTATTTAATGTTTGTTTTTTTTAAAGGGTTGGAATTTCTAGTTGTCACACTAATCATGTCGCTTTTGCCCATCCGACCTTTCAAGTACTTATTTTCCTCCTAGGATCTACAAGGCTTGCAGCCTTGTGGCTTGTAAAGAAAACACGCAAATTGGCGCTTCTCTATATGCGAGGTCTATATGTGAGGTTGATTCATATTCAATGTTCAAAGCGTGAAGTTGGCTTAAGCTGCTGCTGAAGTTTAAAGCAGGTCTGCTTTAAAAAAGTAATTGAACCATAATGATGTCTTAATAAAGAGAATTTATGAAAACTACATAAGATTTTATTTTTTCATAAAAACTGCATTTTACATTGAAAAACTGCATTAATAATGGAAAAACTGTATTTATTTTTAAAAAACTGCCAACCTGCTCAGAGCTAAAAAAACTGCCATTTGCAGGCAAAACTGCCATTCTGGCAACACTGGCACCAACTGTCAAAACTAGTATAAATTAGAGAACAAAAAAAAGTCAAGCGATAATAAATTATGCAGGCAATGGCATTTGATGAACGCAATATGAAGAAAATAATACCATAAAACCATTAATAACATATTCAATTTAAATATGTTTTTTTAAATTCAATATTTTTATATAAATTTTCTTTAAATGCGATAGTTTATTTTCAAATAGTAAATATTTGAAAGATATTTTAAAAAAAATCGTGCATAATTTTAATATATTTTTTATTAATTCTGTTTAAATATTTAAATATTTAATTTAATTAAAAAAGTATTCAAATAAATTTTAAATATTTACGTAGTCGATTTATTCAAATGCGTTATTGGTGCAAAAATGACTCGCTTTTTGGATAAATTAAAAAAGTTTTTGGATAAATTTAATATTTTTTTCCCTTAGTGTATATGCATTAAAGTACTTTATAAGAGAAGCTTTTACCTCATGAGTACTTGTGGTATTTATTTGCAAATAATTTAAAGAATTTTGTAAATGCATCTATGATAACAAGTAGATGCTTTCTTTTAGAATTAACATTCGGTAATGGACCAAAATGGTCAATATGTATGGTATCGAACGGGACTGGGTTCTTGGCAATACTGTATAAGTTTCTTTCGTATGCGGACTTAGGCACGAAGTACAAAATACACTCTAAGCAATTTTTCATAAATAAATCAATATTTGCTTTAATAGATGGAAACCAACAATGTGTCTTTAGATCTTTTAGGCATTTTTCTGCTCCTAAGTGACAAAGATTTTCGTGGCTGTTTCTTATAATTTGATTTTGCAAAGCTTTCGGTACATAAATGCTTAAACTGTCATCAGAGTTTCTTCGGTAAACAAAGCCATCTGTAATCTTTTCTAAGGGCCCAGTTTCTAACTTGGAACGTACAATATTTATTTCGGGGTCTCTCATTTGTTCGGCTTGAAGTAAAAGATCGATCTTTTGTTGACGCACCGATCAGGCCTACTTTATTTTCCTGTACACAATCACATTGAACTTTATCAATTGTCGGAGAAATCGGAGGTAAAGCTAAAGGTTCCACTACGAAAGATTTAGTTGGGTCTTGACGGATTTGATCAGTTTCCGGCTCAATGCATCTACGTGGCCCATGGAAGCTCCACAGCGATGAACAATGGAATAGTTATAGTTTTCAAGTTCTAGAGCCCAACGGGCTATTGGCGTGTTTATCGATTTTTTTGACAAGGTTTGTGCCAGAGAATTGCAGTCGATGATAATCTTAAACAGTTGGTGTTCGAGGTAAGCTCGAAAACGACGAAGAGCATAAATTATGGCCAGTGTCTCTAGCTGAAAGCTGTGATAACGAGATTCGGAGCCATTGGTTTTCCGGGAATAGTAATACACAGGATAAAATTTGCCATCTTCCTGCTCCTGAAGTAAAACCGCCCCAAAATTATTCGAACTAGCATCGGTATGTAATTCGGTTTTACGGTTGCGATTGTATATAGCCAACACAGGAGACTTGGACAACAGGGCCTGTAGCTCATAAAACGCATTTTTTGCTGCCGGGTTCATAACGAAAGAACTGTATTTTTTTTTAATAAGTTTGTGAACGGAGCAGCAATTCGTGCAAAAGACGGAACAAATCTCCGGAAGTATGAGAGCATACCAAGGCAGGAATTTACTTCTCGTAAATTTCTAGGTAAAGGATATTGACGACTTGCAACAATATGCGAATCATTTGCCAAACATTATTAGAAAGGTGGGTACTATATGATTGCTTTTTCAAGCAATTGTTCACAAATCACTTAAAAAATGACTGAAAACTATTTAAAAAGAATGGAGTCATATCTAGCGTACCGTTTTCTCCCGACAACAGAGTCATTTTTGATGGAAAAATGAGCGCAAATTTGACTGTTCTCAATCATACTACAGAGTCATATACAAAATGCTAGCTAGGGTACAATTTATAGTCTCTGCTGTCAGTTGCAAATCTATACTTACAAGATTTGCCGAGTGTGGCTCATATGGAGAATCCGTTGGTTTGTGCCGCGAAATTCCGCGTAATATAAAATTAAGTATGATGGAAGAATGCAATTGAACAGCAACAACAACAGCAGTAACAACAACAACCACAACAACAACAACAAAAACAGCAAGCATAGCAATGCAAAAACGAATGAAAAAGCAATAACAACAAGAGCATCAAACAACATGTGCCAGTGGAATGCCTTCCGCCAGAGGACGCTGCAGCATAAAAAATCAAAAATATTTTCAAACGGCAACGCACTGAATGCTGTTAGTTGTGAGCTGGGGGGGCTTGGGTGGCGTTGAAGCTAAGGTTAAAGAAACTTTTTCAATGCAACGCATTGAGTTGTTGTAGAGGGGGCAACAACGGTCTGCAGGGTGTGTGGCATATATTAAAAAATTAAAAAAAAAAATATACACATGGAACTTAGATTGCGGCAGCAAACAGTGAAGCAATCGCAGAGTGTCATCAAGGCATTGCATAACGATGTGGTTATACCAACAAAGAAATTTAAGAGCAGCTGGCTAAATTTTCAAGCATATCAAAACAAATTTAAAATTCGGGCATTCCAGATAAAAATGAACCTATTTAAATAAAAAACATATGTACAAATTATATATGTATAACTTTTGTTTGTGAAACTTTGTTCTTCGACTAACATTTAACTTGAATTTTTCTTTTGTTGTCTAACATTTTTTTCATTGTTTGCTCGTATCAAAGCATTTCTAAGATGCGGTAGTGAAATTTATATGTTCTTCAATAAAAATTCCTCAATACAAATTGAAGTTGTGAAAATTTGTGAAAAATTGTATGACAACGATGCGGGTACCTTAAGTATTCGACTGCACTGTAGGGTGATTTTTATCACAGTTAAGCTAATCAGCGGTAATTGACAAAAATGAGATTCTTATATTGGTTAATCAAAGATATTTAAAATACATTAGAAATAATTTCAAAATAGAGCGTATCAATAACTCACGAGGTTAGAGATCAATGGATGCTTTTGAAAACGCAACGCTTTGCTTAAACAACGTTAACCCTCTACTGCATAACAATGCCTTTAGGCACACTTACTTTTGTATTCAAATCTAGAACTGAAAGCCTTTTTTCCAAATTCAGAAGTCAAATCATTGATTATATGTCGGTTCTATGCGCTTCGGGTAACATGTTTTGTAGCGGACATTTTTTCTAGCTTAGAGTATTTTTTACAAAAATCATGCATTAGAGGGTTAAGAGTTTTGAAATTAACAATTCCAATGAATAAATAAAAGAAAAACCTTAAAAAAACATGCACTCAACGAATTTTGCATGCAAATTTAACTTGTAACTATACGTTAAATCATAAATTTCTTTAACCCCAAGGAAGGACATACCCAGCAAAAAATCGCTAACCGATTTTACCAACACTTATAAAAAATTTCAGCTTTTCACCAACACATTGAAATAAAATTTTCACCTCACTTCCCAACGGGCCGGCATGTCAGCAGCTTCCTACAGGAGCAAAACGTCAGCACTTATTTTTGGTGTTGTGTAAGCGAACAGTACACTGAGAGCGCTCAGTAACGGACACAAGAAAAAAACGAACAACGGAAAAAACGAACAAAGGAAAAAACCGCGTGATATGCAAATAATCAGTTGTTTGATGCAAGTGCGCCTGTAAACAAGTTTTGAAAAAAGGTGTTTTTTTGCAACTGAAATTTCTTAAGTAAGTAATTTATTTTTACTTTATTTTTACTTATCTTTAATTTATCTTTAATTCATAATTTATTTACTTAATCAATCAAAAACCATTAAAAATTGATGTGGTAATTATTTCAGAAAAAATGCAGATTTTTCATTGATTTGTTCAAACAACAACGAACTGCTGACCCAAAGATTTCTAAGGAAGGCCTTTTGAAGCAGTATCGATGGTTGCGAATCTAACCCTTATTTTCGATAAAATTAAAAATCTCTCTCTCTCTCTCTCTCTCTCTCTTCCTCTCTGCAGCTCTTTTTTTGAGGTAGACAAATTCAAAAAGAATGCAACGAACTGCTGACCCAAAGCTTTCCAAGAGAGGCCTTTTAAAGCAATCCAATGTCAGCTTAATTGGAGTGCTTTTTTCCAATGACAGGTAATTTTAAAATAACAATGGTGTGTCATACGTAGGGTCAGCGCTTTCAGCTGACTTGCAAGCACTCCAAAAGGCCTTGCAAAAAGAAAAATTAATGAATGAAAAAAGAAAATGAATAAAAAAGAAAAGAGTTGGCTGTGCCGTAGACACAGCCGTAGGTTTTGACATGACGAAGTTTCTTACTGTTGTTGTTAATGTTGATGTTGATGTTGATGTTGATGTTGATGTTGATGTTGATGTTGATGTTGATGTTGATGTTGATGTTGATGTTGATGTTGATGTTGATGTTGATGTTGATGTTGATGTTGACATTGATGTTGATGTTGGTGTTGATGTTGATGTTGATGTTGATGTTGATGTTGATGTTGATGTTGATGTTGATGTTGATGTTGATGTTGATGTTGATGTTGATGTTGATGTTGATGTTGATGTTGATGTTGATGTTGATGTTGATGTTGATGTTGATGTTGATGTTGGTGTTGGTGTTGGTATTGGTGTTGGTGTTGGTGTTGGTGTTGGTGTTGGTGTTGGTGTTGGTGTTGGTGTTGGTGTTGGTGTTGGTGTTGGTGTTGGTGTTGATGTTGGTGTTGGTGTTGGTGTTGGTGTTTGTGTTGGTGTTGGTGTTGCTGTTGGTGTTGGTGTTGGTGTTGGTGTTGGAGTTGTTGTTGGATTTGGAGTTGGTGCTTTTCGTTTAGCTTTTTTTTGCTTCCCCATTGGTTGTGCTCTTATTTCAATTAATCCAGCAAAAGTGATGCACATGCGTCACATTAGGCGGTTCCCTTAAGGTCTTTGACACGCCGTCAATTTTTTTTTTTTATTTTTGTCATATGCCCGAAGACCTTACCTTTGTTTTCGTTCCTTAAAATTTACCGTTGCACCAGTAGTCACAGAGTTAAAAATCCATGCAACGTTTTTTCATGGCTGTAGCATTTTTACTGCATTATGTGATTGCATCCCTGAAATCATGACAACAAGAATTTTTTTTGTAATTTAGTTGTGAAGCCTAATAACACATCCATGCTGTCGTAAGACAAAATTTACCGTAGCACTCCTCCTGAGTGAGTTATAATTCTATGCAACGATATTACATTTCTGTTACATAAGCTGCTATATTCACGACCTGACGACGCTGGAATTTTTTTTTTATTTTTGTCGTAAAGCCATTTGTAAAACCTTTATTTTCCCTTTTAAACATTTATCGTAGTTTATATACTCATTGAGTAAAAATTCAATGCAACGCCGCTGCATGAATGTTGCGTTATCGATCTTTGAGCGGCTCTCTCAGCGTCCCCATGGCGACAGAAATTTTTTGTCTAATTTTGTTGTGAGGGCTGCCTTTGTTGGCGTATCGTATTTTTAATCCTAGCACTAATACTCAGCGAGTAATAATTCCATGTAACAAATTTTTAGTTGCGTTGCTTACGCAGCTCCCACTACGTCCCTATGCCGTATTAAATTTTTTTTTTTGTTTTTTTAATATAGTCAAAGAATTAACCTTTATGGTCATACTATTTTTTTAATCATAGCTCTTATACCCAGCGAGTAACAATTCAATGAAACGCAGATGAATTTTTAAAAAATTCATTTTTCAACTTTTTTGGAAACTAGAGCAGTACAACGTAACTTCGTCACGTCAAAACAATTAGCAACGAAAAGTCTTATCGCATAAAACGCGAAAAAATGATGCAAAAAGGTATTCCCGAAATTTGGAAGGTTTCAGTGCTAAAAAAATGAAAATAAATAGTGAAAACTTCGACTCATCTCTGGCAATGATGGGGAAAACGATATTCACCACCCTATTTACGTGTGCGAAAGAGGCGAATGATATTTGAAGCGGTTGTTGGAGGGAGATACAAGGTCTCATATATATTCACACCGAAGGGGAACTTTCGGTTAATTTTTTCCCGATGCTCATACAAAATTAACTGGTAAAATCCATAAAGATTAACTGGTATTTAATCGGTAATCTACGAGTAGCCTTTTTGCTGGGAACTATTGTTGTTTGTTTTTCTGGTAGGCATCGCCAAGGTATATTAAGGAAGGTAGAGTTATTAGTTGAAATTCTCTCTTGTGGTGGATACAGCACCTGTCAAAATCGGCTATTGGACGAATAAAAGCAAAACAAATAACAAAATTTTCCAATTAGAATTGTTTTTGATGAAAATTATTTAAGCGATTTAATGCCTAGAAGTTGTGCAATTTGTAGGAAGCCTTTTCAAAAAGAAAATGGCTCGTCTTTTAGTGTGCCTCTTAATGAAGCAAGACGCAATCGCTGGAACGTTGCTTGTTCCACAACATTTTCCCAATCAGCGTGGGTCTGCGAAAATCATTTTTATAAAACGGATTTTATAAATCCTCCGGGGAATAATTGCGGTCCACTCCGGTTGCAGCCAGGAGCAGTGCCTTCCTTAGTGTTTCCGGAAATAGCAGAATGCTGTCCCATGCCAGACATTGTGCAACCAAATGGCGAAGTGATTCCTTTATTTATTTTATTTATTTCTCTTAATTTTTTATTTATTTTTTATTTTTTTTTTACGCTCTTCTTATGTTTGACAGCTACTGTACCCACCACTCCGAGACGAGACTACCTTGTTGAATATACCTTGGGCATCGCTGTTATCTTTAAAGATCTGTCATATCTTGACGTAGATATATTTCATTTTTTGTGCTCAACTTTATATATATGTAAGACACACCTTGTGAACTGCCTAATTGTATGTATTATGTTTGGAAGTTATTATTTATTCAAAGTAGGTTCAATTAGAGTCAATACAACGTTTGGCATGAGCAACTAATGCATGCATCGATTTTTTTGACGTAGAATATGTCATTCTCGGAGGTAAGTAGGGTGGTGATCAGATGTTGGTATTTATATCACAATTTGAGCCTTTGGTGTGCCTAAAGTACTGATCGTACAATGTTGATGTTAGCACTTGTTGGTCTGCTTGATCCTCACTGGGAGAAAAATTCATGTTTGAACTCTCTAACTTATATATATTTTACACAATTACATGAATTATAAAGCCAACATTTGATGTTTTTGTTTGCTTAAGTTTGTTACCTGTTTATCGACAGTTTCCGGTTTTATCGACAAAACCATAAAATTTGTATGGGAGCCCCCTAAGGAGTGGTCGGAGGGAATAGGTCTCAAAATGTTCCTTTTTCAAAAGTAATGGGGGTCAGTGATACATATTAACCCTTTCCGGCACTCTTTTAAAGGTCATATGCTCAGGTGTATGGAATAAATATACAAAAACCATAAAAATTGTATGGGAGCCCCCCCCCCCCCCCCCCCCCTAAGGAGTGGTCGGAAGGAATAGGTGTCAAAGGCAAAAATGTTTCTTTTGCAAAAGTAATGGGGGTCAGTCATACATATTAACTCTTTCCGGCACTCTCTTAAAGGTCATATGCTCAGGTGTATGGAATAAATATACAAAAACCATAAAATTTGTATGGGAGCCCCCTAATGAGTGGTCGGAGAAAATAGGTGTCAAAGGCAAAAATGTTCCTTTTGCAAAAGTAATGGGGGTCGGTCGTACATATTAACCCTCTCCGGCACTCTTTTAAAGGTCATATGCTCAGGTGTATGGAATAAATATTTTGCTAAATATTTTTTAACAAAGATGTCATCAAAAGCGAATTGAATAATTCTACGTTTTGTGGTACGACATAGTCGAAACTACTGTGTATTTTTTATATCTAATTCGGGGTTGTTCTTAAGTATCTGCGTCACGGCTGCTTGAATGGCTGGAATATCATTGTAAAACACTCCTTTCGTGGCAGTTTTCAGTTTCAGGAACATAAAACAGTCGCGCGATGATAGATCAGGCGAATACGTAGGGTGGTCGATCAGACAGATCAGTTTTTCATCAAAAATTCATTCACTTTTTTGGTCTTGTGAGGAGGTGCATTATCTTGCAATAAAAACAGCTGTTTTCCCTCTGGATATTCAGGACTAACAGAACAATTCTCGACTACAAATTATGTAAAACTTCTGAATAATATTCACCATTGAATGTTTGACCTTCTGGAAGAAATTCGTTGTGGATAATACCCTTCGAATCGTAGAAAGTGATCAACATTGCCTTGATTCTGGACTTCTGAAAACGCAATTTGTTAGGTTTTGGTTCGCCTTTCGACTTCCATTATAAAGCACATTGTTTCATAAGCAGTTATGATCGAATCAAGAAAATCTGGATAATTTTCAGCTGTTAAATTGATGTCTTTACAAAGCTCTACACGAGCGTTTCTTTGGTCCTCATTCAATTCGTGTGGAACAAATCGCGCACAGACCTATTTTTTACCCAAATCTTTAGTTACAATTCGGCGAACAGTCTCTCTATTTGTTCCAAACTCCTCAGCCAATATTATCACAGTAAAATTTCCATCGACATCAATTATTTCATGGTTTTTTTGCACCAGTTCATCACAATTTTTTTCTGTGGCGGCCAATTCTTTGATCGTCGTTCAAGTCTTGACGGCCACCTTTGAATCATTGAAACCATGGTATAAGTTTCTTCGTTGAACCGACTTAGGGCCTTAATATCGTTTTTCATTTTATTATATTTATCACCTTTTGTACTTTAAGCCTTAGTTTTATTTTATCTGTTTAAGTTTTTAGTTTGTAAATTTTACTTTTATATTTTATTTTTTACTTTTATTTTAATTTTGATTTGAATTAAAAATTAAAAATAAAAATAAAATATTTTATTTATATTATTATTTTTAGTACTATTTTTATTTAATTGATTACATTTTAACTATTTATTTTTTCTTTATTTCTTTTCATTAAATATTAATTGTTATTATTGCTCATTTAATATTTATTTATTTTTATTTGTATTTCTGCTATTAATTTTGATTTTGATTTTGATTTTGATTTCGATTTCGATTTCGATTTTGATTTTGATTTTGATTTTGATTTTGATTTTGATTTTGATTTTGATTTTGATTTTGATTTTGATTTTGATTTTGATTTTGATTTTGATTTTGATTTTGATTTTGATTTTGATTTTGATTTTGATTTTGATTTTGATTTTGATTTTGATTTTGATTTTGATTTTGATTTTGATTTTGATTTTGATTTTGATTTTGATTTTGATTTTGATTTTGATTTTGATTTTGATTTTGATTTTGATTTTGATTTTGATTTTGATTTTGATTTTGATTTTGATTTTGATTTTGATTTTGATTTTGATTTTGATTTTGATTTTGATTTTGATTTTGATCTTGATTTGATTTTGATTTTGGTTTTGAATTTGATTTTGATGTCATTGATTAGAGTATTGTTCCCGAATTACATAATTCACTTTTCTAATCCTTAATCATATTTTCTGCAACGGTATTGTTAAAGTTATTAGCCGAGTAAAAGCTCTTTTTTTACCACAAAAGTTATGTGTCGTGAGAGAAAATTTATATGGTTACGTGTGCCAAGGAATTATGTATGAAGGAAACGTGTGCAAACCAACTTTTGAGAGTGTGGAAAGTTACAAGGCGGAGACTATACACTGAAAAAAAAAATGTTTCAAAATTGACGTTAATTGTTATTCATTTGACAAATTTTGTGTTTAAAAAATAGCTTGCAACAAATTTCGTCAAAGTAAGAGCAAATGTGTTTAAAACTTATGAAAAACAAATGAAAAAAAAGACCAATTAACACATTTTTTTAACACATTGTGTTCAATTTTAAGCTAATGTTTTTTTTCAGTGTAGAGATAATGGGAATTGAAGAAAGCGTTTGAAAGAATTGTAGTATCGAAGACGTTCAAAGCTCTTGTCATATTGGAATGCATGAATGGTTACACTTTTTGAGCCATGTGACCTGGATATTTGGTAAAAGTATTCGGATGATTCGATCGTAAGGATTTTGCTTATATTGGTGTAAAATATAAAATTAATACAAAAGTTCCTCATAGATATACAAACGTACCAATACTTATCCAGATTGGAATAACTCCTCTTATATTTTGTTAAATTTTCTTGAATCTCAATTTATTTTATTGAGGAAAAAAATTTCAAAACCTAAGTAATAAAAAATTGTTGATGCTTAAGACTGTTTCTTAATCCATTGTAAGTAAGGGACATAAGAGTACGTATCCATGGGTGTTTTTGGTTGTACACTAGTGTAGCCTGCCGAATTAAAAGTTTAAATTCACCTCTGTTATAAATGAAATAATTTATTTACGTACTGCTCATTATAATTTCTAATTAAATTTTATACTTTCGCTGGAAAAGAAAATATACTATGGCATACTAAGTGGTGCCAGACAACTTTTCATTTCTATTGAATTCGCTTGAATTTTCTTATTTTTTGGCTACAAAGAAAATATTTCAATTTTTTTTTAACACAATTTGTTTATACAACAATGTTTATGATTTTGTTGTTGTTGTTGTAGTTGTTGTTGTTGCACTAAATATAGTTGCTGCCACTGTGGTTGCTCCTGCTGCTTCGTTGTTGTTGTTGGTATTGTTGGTGAATATTGGTGAATACCTAATAATTTCAAGTTCTCATTGCGTTTGATTATTTCTTCCACTCACGCAAACTTGTTGCATTTAATTTTAGCGTCTCGAGGAAACACCAAGTAATGCACCACTTGCCAGCTCCACCGCTCTAACAACAACAACACCAAAGCCAAAGCAATAGCCTGCCCTGCGGCCTGCTTCAGCACTTGATCGGCTAGGCTCCACACAGCGAATCTGCTTTTTTTGCCATCGATGCATGCCATCGCGATATGAAGCGTCGAAGTAGTGCTCCTCCGATACATTGGATCGAATTGTACTGTATGCAGTTTACAGCTGGAGGGTGCAATGACTTCGTTCCTCGCATATAAATTGATTTCATGGCATTTAATTAGAGTTCAGCGCTGCTTCCAAGCACGCAGCCTTCCATCATTCAAAACAAAAACACAATAAATAAAAAAAAAATGTTTATGTTGCTAAAATGCAGAATCGTAACGAATTTTGAATGAATTGAAATATTGTGGACTCATCTAATTTAAACATTGATTCTTCAAAGATAGAAAGCGACAAGATGTAAATTGAAGGCCAATTCAAATGATGTGAAGTGTTGAAAGAAATGGTAGATGATTTGCTTTCTATTTCTTTTTGTTTATAATTTCACTTATAATTAAAGAAATTTCCATTAGATTGAGGCGGTTACACCTCTTATGTATTGGTCAAAGGCAGATGAGCTTTGTAGGAATTCCAATTTCAGACATGGTGGAGTATCGGTGATGCCTTATTGGACTGACCAAGGCGGCTTTGTAATCACAGAAAAGATGGTGTTTGTCATTTTGTTTCCCTAAGATCTTCTCCAAAATTGGTCGTAGAATAAATATCAGATCGATACTAGATTTGTCAAGTCTGCTGAAGCCACACCGATAATACGCTTGACAGGACCTTATATGCGTTATTCAGGAGTCTTATAGTATTTAGTTGGTGCAAACTGTGGGATCGCCTCTCTTGTAGATTAGGCTGAGCACACTGACGTTCCAAAAGTTTAAAATTGTTCCGACCATATTCTGCATATTTTAACCAGCTTAACCGATTAAAAGAAAATACAGTGGAGTCGGGGTAGTGTGAACCCTTAGTGCCGTGAACATCTCGCTAGGGTGAACGTAAAATTTTTTATATTGAGTACTCTATAGCGTGAACAGTGCAAACCTGTGTAACGTGAACAGAGTTCTAAGAGTAAATTCCAACAATTAAATAAAACAAAAGAAGATGAAAATGAAATCGCTACAAATAACTAACGTTAAACACTATTGCCCGTTCTTTTTCATCTAATTTTTTGTGAAATTTAAGCATAAATAAAGGTCAGTCAAGTTCGTGTTTGATATGTAGCAGCAAGCAATCGCAAGCCTGGCTTAAAAAAAACCAAAATTTTTATCATTAAATGAAAAAAACGTCATAAATGAAAAACTCGGAAGAGGCGCAGGAGTTTCTAGCTTAGCAAAGGAATATGGTGTTGCAAAATCAACAATTTGTGGCATTAATAAAAAAAGGCCAGAATCTCTTATGTTATTCTCTTATGAAATCTGAAGAGAAAACTTTAAAGAAAGGTGAGTATCCTCTCATGAAGATGACTCCGTACAACTGGATTGTGGAGCAGCGTAAGAAAAACACTCCTATAAGCGAGGAGATTCTCAAGCAAAAGGCAGACATATTATATGGTGATTTTCTAGAAAAAGAAGGCGGTTTCAATGCAAGCTCTGGTTGGTTGACTGGATTTAAATCAAATGGGCTGAATTCAATAGAATGGGCTGAAGCAAATACCACCGATTTTTCAATTATTCTTGTGTTGCAGAGCCTCCGCTATCAAGCAGTACAGAAATCAGTCAGTGACCGCAAGAAGCAATCTAGCGTTAAGGATTATTTTATATCGAATTGTTAACTTATTATTAACATACAAAATCATGTATGTATATAATGGTCATGTTTTTTAAATGAATAAAACTCATATTTTTCTGAACTGAAAATCAACCTCGGTAGTATGAACAGCCTGGATAATGTGAACAGCCCTTGCAAGAATTAGTTCACGCTACCCCGACTCTACTGTATATATCATCAAAAATATACTTTTTTTTCTTAAATCAGTGTAATTAAGGCGCTATTGTAAGTACTAGTTTGACGCCCGCTCCCGAACCACTGAGAAATTCCCGAATCCGACACTGGAACAAAAGGTTCGTATTCAGCGAACCCAAATTACCAAACAAAAGTGTCACGATATATATATATTTTTTTTACCTGCAAAGGTGTAAAAAATCATAGGACCTATATGACCCAATGGTGTTCCATTGGTCGTCAACGGTAAAAAAAATATATGCGACTATTTTCTCTCGTTGACAGTATGCGAACGAAAAGTTTGAGGTCGAATTTAGATGTACATCATGAGAACTCGTTCTCTTTAATCTATGTATTTTGAAAGTTAACCAATAAAAGTTTAAAAAATAGCCTTTGCAATGGTGGTACTTTGACCTCTCTGCGACTATTGGTTCAGAATTTATTTCCAAAATAGTTAAAATTTTCGTTTAAAAAATCACAGAAAATCTAATATCTGGCCTTCTTTTTGCTACGGCGTAATGTTTGGCATTCAACGAAAGGTTAAAAAACTATCTTTCCAATAGTGGTTCTTTGACCTCTTAACGACTGACGGGTTCAAAATATTCACAAAATAATTGGTTAAATTTTCCAAAAGATCTGATCTTTTTGTATTTGTATTTTATTGAGGTAATTGTTGACAAATAAGATTTAATCTTTTGAATGCCACATTGACAAAAAAAATAACAACAAATAAATATAAATAACAACAATTAGATTAAAAAGTTACAAACAAAATTATTTAAAAATAAAAAAGGTAAATCAAGTTAATATTAATGATAATAACAAAATTATGAAAAATAATAATAAAGATTATGTAAATTAAAGAAAACAGATAGAATCAAAGAAAAGCGAAGAAAGTAGGTAGAAATATTTAGGAGAAGTGCTCATAAACTAAATGCTTAAAGGTTTTACTATTGGAAACAAATTGAATTCTAATGGGTAATGAATTCCAAGATCTAATTGCACTCACAAAGAACAATTTACTAGAGTTTATGATATTATATCGTGGTATTAAAATATTGAAATTTCTGCTTGACCTACAAAAAGAGAGTTTTTCAAACAAGTAACTAGGGCACTGAGTATGAATAATTTTATGCAAAAAAATGCAATTTCTTGCTTCAAGATGATTAAGAAGACCTCGTCCAAGTAATTTTTTTGAGAAAATAGAAATATGGTCAAAACTTTTGAGGCCAAAAACATAGCGGGCTGCATTGTTATATGCAACCAGAAGCTTATGCGCCGACCGTGAGTCAAGCTTAGGGTATACTACCTCCGAATAGGTGATTATAGGCAGCAGGAGCTGCACGACTAATTTGCGTCTTATTTCGACGGGCACAAAAGTTCCAGTTATCCGAAGGCTGCGTAGCCCATAATACAACTTACTAACGCATGAGTTAATATGATCCTCACATGACAGAGATGAGTTTATAATATAACCGAGGTTGGTTACCTTCCTAACAAATTTAAGCTCAACGCCGTTTAGAAGAACTGGAGGCAAGTCTCGTGTAATTTGTAGATTTTTAGCTATAGGTAAGACAAATGATTTCAAAGGGTTTAAGTTTAGCATATTTACCTTCGCCCACTCAGCTATTTTCTTTAAATCCTCGTTAACCCTAACACAAAGATCTTCTACTAACCCGATTGGCCTAGACAAATATAGCTGAAGGTCATCCGCATACGCATGCATTTTTACATGATTACACTTGCTGAAAATGTCGTTAGTAAACAATGTAAATAACAGCGGTCCCAGTACTGAGCCTTGGGGTACTCCACTAGTGCTACTTTTTAACTTCGAGACATTTATCCCAACTTTGACCATTTGAGACCTATCGCAAAGATAGCTATTTAGAAGACGTACAGCAGCACCAGAGAAGCTTAAATTTCGTGAAAGTTTTCTGCATAAAATTGAATGGTTGACTGTGTCAAATGCTTTGGAAAAGTCTAGCAAACAGAGTAATGTTATTTGCCCCATATCATACGAAACTCTAATATCGTCGAGAATTTTGACAACAGCAATCGAACAACTGTGACCAGGACGAAAACCGGACTGAAGATTAGACAATAGGCCAAAAGTGCTGATGTGACGAGAGATCTGCTCAGCCATGAGTGACTCACAAACTTTGGACAAGGAAGAGAGCAGACTTATTGGTCGAAAATCACATGGTTGACAAGCGAGCGGTTTTTTTGCAATTGGAACGATGGTCGCAACTTTCCAAATTTTAGGGTAGCATGAGGTGGTGAAACAATGGTTAATAATATGGGTAAGCGGACTGATAACGAAAGGCAGTATGATTTTGATAAATTTCATGGAAATCCCACCTTCTCCAGAAGCATTTGATTTAATTTTTCTAATGCACCGCGCTACATCATTCTCATTTATTGCATTAAGATAAAATTCATTAACATGTATTACTACATTGTTATCACCAGAGTCGAGTAAATTAGAATTTTGAAATGTAGAATTAGCGACAAAGTAATTGTTAAGCAGATTAGGCTCAATTTTGCAATTTTCAGGGACCTTTTGACATACTCCAATATTCTTTAAATTGTTCCACAGCTGTTTCGCGGGCAGAGAAGGATTCAGCTTTGACAGATAAAACAAGGATTTTGACAGTCTTACAGCAGAGGTAGCGTCATTCCTTGCCTTTTTATGTGTCTCCCAGCTTAGAGCAGTAGGATTTGCAGTAGGTCTTAAAGCGATTTTTTAAGGCTTGTTTCACAGACTGAGTGAACCAGGGACATGAGTTATTAATGATGCGATGCGTGCGTATGGGAACATGCGTGTTGAAAAGACGGTTAATATTGTTGATGAAAAAGTGTTATTTATCATCGACTGAATTTAAAAACCAACAACGTCCAGCTTATTGAAGTTAAATCATTAAGTAAGGAAGCATGATCAACAGACCTAAAGTCACGGTACGAAAAACACTTCTCAGTTGTTTCAGAGACAACAGGAGAAATACAAACATTTAACGTACAAAATAAGAGATCATGATCAGATAAACAAGATAACTGATCAAACAGAAAGACAGATGATGGATCGGATACAGCTTTCATTCTATGCCAAATATTACTCCGTAACAAATTATCTCTGCAAAAGTCAAACTGGATGTAAGGCTGTATTTTCTGCTCCAAACAACATAAAGACCATCGAACCAAGTTGTTAGAAACTTTTTTTTCATTGACCTTATCGGCTTCATGTCAACAAGTAACACATTAACAATTACCTGGAGAGTAATTTCTTAGAACAGTTTAACCCTCGAAACTCAACCCTTATGGTCCAAATTGAACCCATAAATCAAATAAAGCCGTTTTTTCGTATAAAAGCATTGTTTAAACAAAAACAGGAAAGCTTAGTGATGCAGTAGTATTACCCTGATACCTGACACTCTGACTTGCGTTAAATAAAATTACAAATTAACCCAAACTAACCAAACTTCTGTGTCCCCAAAAAAAATTCCTCAGAAGACTGAATTTCTTTGCTGTAGAGTCTAGAGTGTAGATCATATCTGATATTGTTCCCCAGACACAGAAATCTAATAGAGTTAAATCTTGGAATTTAGCAGACCAAGGATTTGGACCATTCCTGCCAATTCACCTTTCGCCCAATTTTTCATATAAAAATTAAATAATTGACCTGTTTCGGTGATATGGTACTCCGTCATGTTGGTAGAACATCCCATGCCTTTGTTGCAATATGATCATCTTCCAACATTTGTGGTAGCTCTCCTGAAAGAGTTCCAGGTATAGAGACTATTGGATGGTTTTCAAGAACTCCAGCCAATACTGAATCTGCTATGAAAACATTTCGTGGAAGTTAGTTCTTTTGTTTTTTTTTTTTTTTTTTTTGTAAAACAGTCTCTTACCTTTGGTAAGAAATTTTTCGCGTAGATCGTGGATTCTCTAGTGACCAGAAGTGCTGATTGCGAAAATTTGTCACTCCCACCTTCGGGAATTGGGCCTCATCTGTTCATAATATTTTTCTAATGAAGTCCCGATCCATTTCTCGTCTTCGCAGCCACCAAAAGCAGAACTCAATAAGTTGGGTGAATCCCCAGGTATTTAATTTTTAATTTTACTCTTGAAATGGTCCATACAAATTTTGTTTCATAAGTTAGAATTACATTTAATACCGCGTACCCAATTATATCATCCCTCTTGGCTACGGATCAGCTTCCGATAGGTGTAGTAAAAATAAATCCATTATTTTTCCACTAGATGGCTTTAGTAATCTGTAACTCACTTAGTATAAGTGTGATCGGTTAACGTCAGATAGCATTAGAAGGATAAGATTTCATACTAAAAAACTTCTCAGACACCTGCAAAGAGAAAATACGCCATATTTTACCGTATTTTCTTCGATAAAGGCGAAAACGCCAGGCAAGTGGCTGAAAATGTAAATAATGTTTATGGTCCTGCTACGGTAACGGTCAATCACGCGCAATTTTGGTTTCGTCGATTTTGTTCCGGTAATTTTGATGTCAAAGATGCACCACGCTCTGCAAGGCCAATTGTCGAAAATGTCGGTAAATTCATGGAAACCGTCGAGTCCGACCGTCACGCAAACACCGTTACGATTGCCCAAGAGCTAAACATTGCACAAAAATCGTTTGGAACCATTTGAATAAGGCTGAATACAAAAAGAAGCTTGATGTATGGGTACCACACGAGTTAACTCAAAAAAACTTCATGGACCGAATTTCCATCTGCGAATCGTTGCTGAATCTCAACAACATCGACCCATTTCTGCAGCGGATGGGGGACTGGTGATGAAAAGTGGGCCACTTACGACAACGTCAAGCATAAACGGTCGTGGTGGAAACGCGGTGAGCCGGCGCAAACGCTAGCCAAGGCCGGATTGACAGCCAAGAAAATTTTGCTGTGTGTTTGGTGGGATTGGCAGGGAGTCATCTACTATGAGCTCCTCCTTTACGGCCAAACTCTTGCTTCGGCTCTGTACTGTCAACAATTGGACTGTCTGAAGTAAGCAATTGCCCAGAAATGGCCCACTTTGGCCAATAGGAGAGGAATTGTATGCCAACAAGACAACGCCAGGCCACACACATCGATAGTGGCTCGCCAGAAGCTAAGGGAGCTTGGTTGGGAGGTTCTTATGCATCCATCTTATAGTCCGGACCTGGCACCAAGTGACCTGTTTCTGCCTATGGCAAACGATTTGGTGGTGAGAATTTCTCCTCAAGGGAAGCATGTGAAAATCGACTCTTCCAGTTCTTTGCCAATAGGGACGAGGGTTTATATGAGAGAGGCATAATGAAATTATCTTCAAAATGGCAACAAGTTGTCGATCACAACGGTGCATATTTGCCCTAAGTTGGATCATTATAACTATGATAAATAAAGCCTTCAATTTCATGCAAAAATAATGGATTTATTTTTACTACACCACACATCAGGTGAAGAAAGCTTTTAATATAAATACAGTTCTAATAAATTTACTATCACCATCACGTCATGAAGTGGTCAGTATTGGATACATTTGTATACATGTGTTAACATAAGGGTTAAATAGTTTTAGTAATTAGAAATGATCAGGCAGTTTAAATGCTGAAATTGAGAATAAGAAAATATTTTATTCTCTGAACAAATATTAAATACATAAATCAATAAAACATATATACAAATACATAACAATATATCATTTAAACAAGCCATCTAAAGTCTGTGCTCATCTTCAGTTATATAACTCAAAGGTAAGTTCTTTCTTACATTTGCTCAGGTTTCTTGTGATGAGCTGCATTCCTCGCTTAATACTCCCTCCTCTGGAAAAACGTGAAAGCTAAAATAACTGAATCAGCAGATTTGGAAAATAACATGGAAAACAAACAACGCGCTAGACTAAGAATTTATCAAATGCCTGGGTTTTATTTCAATTCCGGTGTGAACGTAAGTTTATTTTATGCACTTATTAAAGGCATTTTTTGCTCTTTACCGAGACTATACATAAGAGTATATGATATCATATCGTATCACCAACAATTCAACTTATGCTATCGTATGTAGAAAAAAAAAAGAAATAAATTTAGTGTAAATAAATAAAAAGGAAACTTATAGACTTAGGATTATAGACAAGTATGGCCCTTTGGTTCCACATGGCAGAGATGTCACTTAGCTATTATAGAAGATATTAACCTGAAATACCCGTAAACCCCACTGTTTTTATACTCGTATCAGATGAGAAAAATTTTCGAAATTTCATTTCAAATTGATGCAATGAATCATGAGAGAAAAGTTTTTCAAAGCATTTTTAATTATTTCTTATTTATTATTTTTATTTTAGTAGCCTTCCACAACGAGTAGTCTGATGCCTTTGTGGCACCTAGGTTTTGGAGAAACTGCTGGAGATCATTCTCAGCATAGTCTTGTAGATTTTTTTGGAGCGAGAGTAATAATTTTTGAAGCTTTAATTTTGGTTTTTTTTTTTTTGTTTTTGAAAATACAGCGAAACAAAAAAACTTGTCCATACAAAAAGTGGGTTTTTGACCAAAAAAGGCACTGTTTTAAAAAAATTTCCAGGAAGGCTAAGGGTTAACACATTGCGAAATCGTTTTGTGGGGGATACAACAATGACCGAAGGTACATTTAAACCGAGTTTATCGAACACGTTTTTTTTTTATGGAGACCGACCCGCCCTAATGTATAGGTTATGCTCTTGCCAAACTACGGCTGACTTCATAAACGCAAGTTGCAATGCAACATTGCAAAACATTGCGCAACTAATGCAAAGCAATGTTGCCTTACATCACTACTTTGTCAAATGATGCAGTGCATTTGAAGGCGTTTGTGAACACCACCGTGCAATGTTTTTACGTTAGCGCCAACTGTTTGTATAAATAAAGTAAATAAAAAAAAATGTTATGCTTTTAAATTCTGTGGAACTGGCAGAAAGTACATCTTTGATGCGTTTGTAAGTGACCATTATATTCAAAAATCATCTACTTATTTCGTCCCTTGTGAAAGGAAACGTGCCATCAATTTTTTTTATCTCCAGCAAAATGTTTTCCCAGATTGCGTTCCTTTTCTTTTTGTTGGCGGTAAACATGGTATAATAATACAAGGTAGCATTGTCAACTGCTTATTTTCTCTTCTACAAGAAAACATCTCCTGTCAAAAACAGCTATTTGTGTAAATCAATCTGCAGCTGTTGTGGTTGTTGTTTTTTTTTCACTTCAACTTTTTCAACATTGTTTGTGTTTTCAATGGCGGGTTGTGAGCGCTCTTTTTTTGCGTATATTTTTTGACAGGACAGATGGTTTCCCAAGCAACTGTCAATGCTATCTTGTATTATTATACCATGGGCGGTAAAATCACTTTCAAAGCGCAATCTTGTGCTTATTAGCAAGAGCTTCCTTTCGTGTGTCCATTTATTATAACTTTAAATAGAATGGTAAATAAGTCATGCATTAATAAAATCAAATATTTTATAAATTTCTAATTTAATAAATTTAATAATGTATAAATATATGCGCCGAAATGACATCTGATGCGCATCGCAAAGGATTGCGTTTATGAAGTCAGCCTACTATATATGTACTTGTTGACAATCTTCAGCAATATAACCTGGACGTTACATTCTTGATCGGTCAAGGATACGATGGAGCAAGCAATATGTCTGGTTGACTTAAAGACCTTCAAGCGATAATAAGAGAAAAACGTCACATACTTTCTACGTTCATTGCGTAGCTCATTCCTTAAACTTGGCAATGTCTATTAAAAACCAAATACCAGCCATAAGAAATTGTCTGGACACAATCGAAAAAGTTTACGATTTTTTGAATACACCGAAATGAAAGGCTATTCTAGAAAAATTTTTAAATGTTCAAGAAGCAACATAAAATATCAGTTTTCTATCTGTTCATTGACTGCTACATTATGTATCTTGGTGAAAGGTGCACTAAATAAAAATTATCATTTAATAATTGAATACACTTAAGACTTACTAATATACTTAACCCTTCGTTACATGATTTTTTTCTCCCTGTGTATAAAAATATTTTATGACTTTATTTGCGATTGGAGAGGTTTAGAGAATGTATAAACGAAATTTGGATGCTCTGCAATGAATAGGAGCGAAGTTACGCAACATTGCATATGTGTAATTTCATGCAGGCAAGCAATAAAAATTAGTATATGATGGTTTATATATTATTTTTTATTAATTTGTATTTTACATTTTTGTAGCGTCCGTGGCGTAGTTGGTTAAAGTGCGTGGCCGCTATGTCAACGAACCTGGAAGCCCAGGTTCGAACCCCAGCAGCGACAGAAAATTATTTGAATTAAAATAATTTTACTGTAATGCCGCCACCTTTCTGCAGACAATGGCAAACCTCAGAGAGTAATAAAAATGCCATGTAAAGCTTCTTGAGAATAAGAACATTCCTTCATCGCCGTTCGGAGTCGGCGTTAAACCTATAGGTCCGTTTCTCGGTCAATTGTGTACAAACTTAATAACACGTACAACACAATTGATCATAAGAAGCTAGGTCAAAGTCCTTTCAAGGGCTGAAACGGCCAGTTATTTATTTTTTTATTTTATTATTTTACATTTTTGAAATGGAATTATATGCTTTTAATAACTTAAACTAAGATATATTTATATAGTCAATTTATATTGACAATTTTAAACAAGGGAAAATATAAAACACTGATTTGCAAGGTCACAAGGATTTTGTTTCTTAATTTGAAGTTCATTGTATAAGAATTCATTAAATAAGTACATAAAACATTATTCATAACGAAATTGTTTAAAACAATTTCTATTTTGATTCTATTTTGATTCTATTTTGATATATTATTTAAACATACTCTTGTCTAAACTATTGAGCAGCTAACATGAGTGTATTCATTGCACCCTTGTAATATACATGGTAAACGCTTGTTGTCCCATTGTGGCCAGAGATCAAAATGGTCCAACCGAACTTCTGTTTGAGACTTCTGTTTGAAACTTCTCGAGTGTTTCGTAATTTTTTGCAAGGTTTTTTGATAATTCGGTAGCTCTTCCACTTTCTGTGGATAGTTTTCCTACTTTGTAAAGACTTTCTACCAATTACAAACGAAAATTGTTAATTGTTATGTTTTCATGATTACCGTTTTATTGCTACGCACGCTTATACAATAGCAATGCATTTACTAATATTATCGTATAGTGTATTTTTACCTTACAGCTTCCAATAAATGAGTGGAATAAATTGACTTCCGCCATAAATGTATTGTATTGTGAAACAATATTCGGACACTCAATGGATATTTTTTTACATAACTTCTTACCAAATCAGAACTTTTACTACAATGGTTTACCATCAAATTTACAACTTTATTATCTCTCCATGAAATCAAATGTACATTAACATCATCATGGCAATGGGAACAGTCGGTAGTTTTGAGTTCGGAATTCTGTACCGACGGATTGTACCCAATAATACCCATTTTGGCTAGTTCAATCATTAGTAGTAGTGTTAGTAGTAGTGTTAGTAGTAGTAGTGTTCATATAATGATTATCACAAAAAAACTTTGTAATTCATATGAGAAGTACTTCCCGTAAAACTCTTTTATTACAATATTTCCACAAGCCGAAGATCATTTTCTTCGTGGTGACGAAGATGGAGGCTGTTTTCTTGACCCAAGTTATTTATTTTTAAAATTAATTTATTTTTAATTTTAGCTTTTAATATAGTTAAGCGCATAGAATTGTACATCTGCAATATAACCTCATATCTGCAATGTAACTTCAAAATGTCTCAAATGCATGATATTGCATATTTGCAATTAAGCTATTTATTTTATTAAATTAAATTTATAATGAACAAAAAACTTAGTAAGCTTAAAGAAAATGAACTTATATTTTGGAGCATAACTTACATTTGAACGTTTTTTTGATATTTCTTGTATAATCATTAAAAATATTCACTTATTTTTTCTACATATAAGACAAACCTTGTTCGAATCAATTTTTTGGACAAATTAAAACCCCAATTTGACAAAAGAAGACAACAACTAATAAAAAAATGTCTAAATTTATTTTCAAATAAAATTCCGTTAGGTATATTCACAGGGTATGTATACTATATCTCTTAGAAGTCAACATTGCATATGTGCAATCCCATGCAACGAAGGGTTAAGACTTACTAAACACGAAGATATACTAAAAGGATTAAATAAACTAAAGGATTTTCATCCCAAGTTACAAAAATTAGACAAATAAGCTGAAGAATTAAAAAACCGTTAACTTTTACGGATAAAAACAATATATTTCTTATTTATCAAAATATTTATAATAACTTATATTTTTCCAATGGAGGGCCGATTAAATGGTTTGACAGCACTCGCGATTTATCGAGACATAGTAATATCGGCTGGAGAAGTCCTTGAATTAGCAAACAATCTAAGCCGACTGGATTTTTCGCTTTAAAAACATTAAAAAATTATAAAAATAAAAGTTTACCTTTATGTTAGTTTTTAGGAAAATAAATTTTATCCCCTCCCATTGCAAAAAGCTATCTACGCCACTAGACGGATGCATATGCAAATGCAGTGAATGAACTTCTAGCTTAACTCACTATTTTCTTTCCTACCACACCTGAAGAGTTCGTTATAACACAAGGTGATCCTCGCTACATATGAGTTATTCGCCACAACTACTCGTTCAGCAATTTCACAAACTAATGCTAAGAATAGGTAGCATTCCAACACAAAAAAAAAATAAACTGGCTATTTTAGCCCTCGAAAGGACTTTGACCGAACTTCTTATGATAAAATTGTGTTGTGCGTGGTAATTAAATTTTTGTTACACAATTGATCGAGAACTGGACCTACTTGCTTTATGCCGACTTCCAACGGCAAATTAGAAATGTCCACAAAAGCACGCCTTTTTAAATTCTTCCATATTAGGATAAAAATTCTAAGAACAGGTATATATCACACGATCCCACTGCTCCGAACTTCGATATTAAAGTGATGTAACATGGTCTCCTCCATTACATTCTTCAGTGGCGATCCTAGGGGAAGGGGGGTGCGGTCCACCCCGGGCACCACCATTTTAGGGGTGACACCATTTCGATATTTTTTTTAATTTCTCAAACAAAAAGAAAAAGGTACAAATACATTACGTTAAAAAATATGTGTCCCATTTTGTAGCATTGAAATTATTTCCAACAATTTGTGTATCAGTAGCTTCATGCGAAATGAGTTTTCCAAGCTAAAATTAATTAAGACTTATTTAAGGTCTTCCATGGGACAGGCAAGGCTTTCCGATCTTGCTATTTTATCCATTGAAAACGAGCTTGCAAGTAATATTGATTTCGATTAGGTTAGTTCAAATTTTGCAGCTCTTAAAGTAAGAAAAGTAAGTTTTTAAGACAACACCATTAATAAGATTTCTTTATTTAACCTTATACCTACATATACAAATATGTACCTGAAAATGTAATTTTTTTGTTCCTTCAGGTTTTAAGACTGCGAAGTTAATAAGTTTTCTTTTTTGACTTATGCCTACATATCTAAATATGTAGACTAGGGCGGGTCAATTTGTTCGGATGAGAAAAAACCAAAAATGCGTATAGCAGAAATGTAATCTATGATGAATTCTTAGAAAATTTCCCCAAGAAACCATAGGTCTAAAAACAATCCCAATATCGCGCATATCGAGGTCAAAACTTGTATATGAATTAAAAAACAACTGTATAGCTTAAATAGAAATTCTGACGAATAGTCCAAAAATTGCAGCGTATATCATTGATTTTGGACTTGTTGAAAATGAAATTTTGCCAGCTCTCCGAATCTGAATTCATTTTAAAAAAATGTTTTCTTTTAAACCAAATATTGCCAATCTAATATTATAATATTGTCAAAAATAGAACGATTTAAATTTACAAAAAATCTTTTATTGAATCAGTGCAAAAAGTGTAATTTTAGACTTATAAGTCTTATTTGCTCTCAATGCGGGGTATTTAAGGTCGACTTTTTGCAGCTACTGCCATAACAACGTCTCGATTTTTTTTCAATTACGAGTCGCGAAACACTTGAAAGTAACTGAACAAATCGCTCAGTCCCTGAATATGCGATGGAATTTGTGGGTCTGGTAGCGGCGGATCTTCAAACTCTAGATAACCTACATAGCATGTGCTCGTATGGAATGTTTGCGGTGAATGGAGGTTCGGATTAAATGCTGTAATCATCTATGTTTATCAAATCAACATAGTCTGAGCAATCAAAATTAATGCTATGCTTTTTAAAAGTCCTTAATACTGTTAGATCATAAAGCTTATCTCAATAATACAAAATTGCTATTCTTGATTGCTCTTCCGCGAACCGGTTTTCTATCATCAAAGAGCATTGCCAATAAAACATTCTCTGGATGACTGAAATAGGCATTATTTTGAACTGCAGCGTTTACAATATCCCTAAGGTTTGGCGGCAAATATTGCGTTGACCGTATAAATTTTGCTAACAGTGCACTGACGTAGACAACAGAACTATAATACTTTACATTAAAGTACATTGGTACATAAACTTTCATAATATAGTTTGCTAGAGTTTTTAAGTTGGTTTATGGCAAATTTGTATAGTTACGTATAGTCGCAATAGTCTACTAGCTTTGGTCAGCCAACGAGAATGAACTTTTTGCCCGGTTTTCATGCTGGCTAAATCTGCGGGACAGAAACCTTCAGACACGGCTTTGGCTAGTCGATAAGGGCGTAGCCATGGGGGGCAGTTGCCTGAGATTTTCTGTTCAATCGATGGCTTTGAAAGTAGTTTCTATATGTAACTAGCTTTTTCCCGGCGCGCGTTGCTGCACCCAGCAATTATATCGCAACATAATAATTATATTCGAAACTTTTCTTAGACCCATAGTTTAACACCACTGTCATTTTCCACTGCCCGTTACAGTTTCCCAGTTACAGTTAAAGTTTAAATAGTAACTCCATTTTTAATTTGTATGTAAATACTGCTACTTTTACTTTCAAAGCTATTCGATAATACAAATTTTAATTGTATGGGCGTACGTGGCGTCCGTGGCGTAGTTGGTTAAAGTGCGTGGCCGCTATGTCAAAGAACTTTGGAGACCCAGGTTCGAACCCCAGCAGCGACAGCAAATTATTTGAATTAAAATAATTTTTCTGTACGGCCGCCACCTCTCTGCAGACAATGGCAAACCTCAGAGAGTAACCAAATTGCCATGTAAAGCTTCTTGAGAACGAGAACATTCCGTTCATCGCCGTTCGGAGTCGGCGTTAAGCATGTAGGTCCGGTTCTCGGTCAATTGTGTACAAACTTAATAACACGCTCAACACAATTGATCATAAGAAGCTAGGTCAAAGTCCTTTCAAGGGCTGAAATGGCCAGTTATTTCTTTTTATTTTTTTATTGTATGGGCGGAGCCACACCCCCTTATATAATGCCCGTCCCAGTTTTCTAGTAGATGGACATTGCCCAGTTTTAGTACAGTTGCCGACAGTGAGCATACAAACTAAATTACCAAAATGTGGCCAAATCGACGAAAACTATAGGAAATATAGCATTTTTATTGATTTGTGGGCGGTAAAAGGGGGTGTGACAGAAATTAAAACCATCTTGTGCTTGAAAAAAATGTACTGTCAAAATTTCAGTTCTATCGACTCAGCAATTTTGAAGTTTCCAGCCAACACACAGACATCATTTTGCTTTTTGTATATATATTTTGAATAAAGATTATTGGCTATAATTTTTGATTGGTAAGAGATACTGAGATAATTTTTTTTAATAAATTATTATTTTAGTTTGTAAATTTGTTCAAAAATATGAAACCACAATATTGGAAAAAAAAAATTTCTTCAAAAAAATCAAGGGTAGGCCTTGTTTTTTGAATCACAAAAATGGTTTTTAATTTTTGCGTAAAATTGAAATAACTTTTGCTTATAAATGTTATAATTTTTGAATAGAATTGAAAATTTACGAATTTGAATTTAAATTATTTTTGCAACAAAAACAAATGTTGAGCCTTTTTTTGAGGAAAACTCCAAAATTTCAGACCTTTTTTGAAAAAAATATATAAAATATATATACTCAACTAACGGTTTTTTTGCAATAAGGTTTTCATAGTACTTTGATGAAGCTTTAAGACAAAAAAAATTTAACAAAATGTATAAAAAAGCAGCGGAGATATTTGAATCGAACGTCACAAAATTAAATTTCTGATTGTTTTTTTCTCATTTTTGAGCAACGATGTTGCATTAAATATATCGTTGTAGTAAAATTTTTCATAGTATTCAAGATATGTTCATGTTTTTGATGTCAAAATAACGGAATTTTTTTTTAGTTTTATTAAATTTAAGAAATATTTTATATTTTGTTAATATTTGCATATGTAACCTAAGAAAACAACTAAAAATAGGTGATTTTGTAAAAAATTTGTACTACAGCACCATCTGGTGTCCAAGGTGGTTCAAAGAAGATACTGTCAAGAAACTCATTGTACCTGAAAACTGCTATATACCAATTTTAATTCTAATCCCATGAGCGGTTTGGGAGTTTTAGGTGGTTTTAATAAAAATTTGTACTATAGCGCCCTCTGGTGCTCAAGATAGGTCAAAAAAGATAGCAGCAAAACACTCAGCGTACATGAAACCCACTGTATACTACTTTTCATTCTAATCACATAAGTAGTTTGTGAGTTTTAGACAGTTTTTTAAAAAATTTGTACTACAGCGCCCTCTGGTGTTCAAGGTGGATCAAAATTGATAGCCCACAAACACGCAACGTACCAAAAACCTTCTATACACAAATTTTCATGCTAATCGGATAAGTAGTTTAGGAGTCTATTGCGGCCTTACAAACATAAGCTTCTTTTTTATATATATAGATTCCTTTTTAATATGTGGTTTTTCCTTTTCTTTGAAGCTAGATATGGTAAAAAGATATGATAAAGATATGAAAGATATGGTAAAAAGAAATTTATAAGGTCTTGGGCCTCCCCCCCTAATTTTCATCCTGCCTACGCCCTTGTTAGTCGATACAGATGCTTCACATCTGTAGAAAGACCGTTTTCGTCTTTGGTATTTAACGGTAGAGGCATATTTCCAAACAAAATGGGTTGAAAATCAGATACAATCTATAACAAAAAGTGGGTTGACTTAAAATGAAGTCCAATTATTTTAAAATTAGTATAAAACTACCTGTAACGATCACAGGTTTCAATTAATTTTGTCAAATCCCCGCTAGCAGTTCTAGGTCCGCTTGTAGTCGACTTTTGCAATGCACCAAACAAGTGGCGAAAAGTTAGTTCATTAAAATGCAGCAAGCAAACAAACTAATGTAATGATTTTTCTAGAGCAATTTCGAACTTTCGTAGAATTCCATTACGGTACCAGTATTGATAACTTCTCCATCGCAACGAATTCCAACCAAATCGTCAAGAGATACATTTTTTGTATGATAGAACTCGTATAGCTGAGGTTATTACTTCCAGTTTTGTTTACTTTTTAAATACTAAAATGTGAAGAATGTAATAAAATAGTAAAAATGAAGAATTCAAATGTAAAATTAAAAATTATCAAAACGTTTCTACGATGATTTTTACATTTTTGGCAATTTTTAAATATCAGACTGGCAAAATTTAGTTAAAAAGCCAAAATATTTTTCAAATAAATTCAGATTCGGAGAGCTGGCAAAATTTCCTTTTCAACAAGCCCAAACTCAATGATATACGCTGCCATTTTTGGACTATTCTACAGTTTTTCTATATATAAAACTATGAAATCCATACACAAATTTTGACCTCAATATGCGCGATATTGGGATTGATTTTAGACCTATGGTTTCTTGGGGAAGTTTTCTCAGAATTCATCATAGATTACGTATCTGCTATACGCTTGATCGATAAAAAATTTGACCCGCCCTAATGTAGACACCTGAAAATGTTATATTTTTGTTCTGGTTTTTACAAATTCTTATTGTTTGTCATATGTTGTTTGTTTTTTTTTCGGAGAAGATAAAGATAGTAATAAAAACACTTAATCTCATCGAATTGGTTTCTTTTTGCATTTAGCAATTTTTTATAGGGGTGACACCATGAGCTCCGCCCCGGGTGTCACCAAGCCTAGGAACGCCACTGACATTCTTTTAGATGCATTCTTTCTAATGACAATTTCTTATCATTTCAAAAGATTGTGTTTAGCACGGATCTTGTTTTTTAAGGATTTCAACTTGATTGGACTTTGTATACAAGGGTGACCAAATAAAAATAATATAAAACGAAATTTAAAAAAAAAAAACAGTGTTGTGAGATATCAAATTGATTCATGCTATTATGTATAAAACAACTTAAATGGTCGCCTTGGCTTTGGCAAGCGTCAAACGATGAAATGACAAACCTTACTAAATATTTTGACACCTGGATGTCAGTGGTAACTTTGCCAGCTGCTGAAACATAATAACTGGAAAAACTATCACTGCTATCTGGTCACCTTTAATCTGATTGAAGAGCACTTTAAGCACAAAGTTTGCACAAGTAGCACTTCCGGTTTTGGTTTTCAAAGTAAATAAATGATTTTGTCTCAAACTTGTGAAGAGCTCAAGTCTGACTGGCTTGAGAATTTTGACACCAACTTACCAAGAATTTATTCCACAACCAGCTAGCTTATTTGCTTGAACAAAGCTGTTAACATAGAAATTAACTTATTTACATGAGCTCACAGGCGGCTTTTATTTCGGTCGGTATTAAAACTTCACTAATATAGACACAAAGTCGGCTTTTATTTTATTCAATATCAGTAGTTTTATCATGCAGTCGGCTGCAACATAATAAAATAAATTAACACGCAGCTATTCTTTGGACTTTGGTGAACATAAAAAAGAACACAACAAAAGGCGTCACGCTTTGGAAACGCTGAAATTACTCTGGAAGAACATAAGCAACATGCTCGATATCAACATTCATGTTGTTTTGAAATGATATAGAACTGAATGACTGCCTTTGTTTTAAAATCAGGTTGGTCACATATCAATCACAATATTTAAATTTTTTTCCATTACAAATGGTAATGCAGCACTGTAATTAATGATTTAAATTTTTAAATATTTATTTATATGAGCACTTTGAACTTTACACTTTTTTTTAAAAAATAACACCAAGTATCTCATGTATTTTAATCGATATCTAAGCTATAATTAAATTACATGAATTAAACTTAAATTGTTAGATGATTCCAATCGAATTGCTTTAATCAAAAATATTCACTTGAAAAACTCGAAAATACGAAAACTCGTTTGCTTGGCAGCATTTTATACACCGCTTGCAGCAAATGTTGCACGAAAACTGAAGAAATGTTTTGTTCTTCTATTTTCCGCTGTGCACTGAGTCGGAAAATGAGCAAAATATACATGATCAACATAAACAAACCATTACTTTGATCAACAACAACAACAATAACAACAACAACGACCACAACAACCCTGTGTTTGTTACTGCATTCTTCAAGTCGATCTACTCCTCATTTTCGTAAACAAAATTATATGTATCCAATAATTATCGCAGCTGGTAGATACAAATTTAGTGATTGTTCAAAACTAAGTTTTTTTTTGTGATTAATAATTTAATTTATTTGTCAAATCATCCTTTTTATATTTATTAATTTCTGGTCGAAGGGTTGATCAGAACAAGGAAAAGTAGTTGATTCTTGTAGTTATTTGTGGATATGGCAACACTTACTGCAAATTATGCTGGTAGCAAAGAGGGCAAGAAAATCCAATTGGAATTGAGAGAGTGTAACAAACAATGAGTTTTCTCAGAAAGAGATGCCAACTTCGTAGTTTTTATACGAGATCTAGAACTAATTTCATTAAGGGGAGAAATACATGTAAATACTCGAAAATCAGCATTTTTTTCGTGAATTATTTTGAGGGTGATAAAATAATTAAATCATTTTACACTTTTGACATAATTTAATTACACAGACACATATAATAAAAACAATTTTGTTTTTTTAATAAAAAATGGCGGTGGTACAGTCCTTCCACGAAGGCCGTTTTTGCCGAAGTCGTAAAACGGCTGCCATCGCCCAGCTTTTTATATTGGTCTGAAATCAAAAAGCAAAAAATATTTCGATTACTGATGAGTTTAGGCATAGAGTAAACCTATGAAATTGAGAAAAAGCACGAAATAAAAAATTTGGTACACTTTTTAATAAAACATTGTCCCTTTAAAATTGTTTATTAATGCAAAATGTGTAATATTTTAGGATTATTCTATGGGTAGTTATGTTGACTAAAACCCTTCAAAATTTCAACCCGATCGGTTAATTACTTTTTGAGATGCAGTGGCAGCCGTTTTTGAAAACGTAGTTTCGAGAAAATCGCGTTTAAAGTTTTAGGACGATAAAACTATTAGTTTTTGCGACTTACCGATCAATCAGCAATTCCAGGCGCGTACAATAGGACTTCAGCTTTCTCGAAAAGCTGATTCTCTCCTAGTTGTTGCTGTTTCCTGGCAGTACATTTTACAGTAGATTTTTCATGTGTTTCTCCCCTTAACAAGACTAGCTGATATACCCGGTGTTACTCGGGTAAAAAAAAATAAAGTTTTGATATTAAGTCCTCGTTTTAATATTTTCCCAAATTATGAAAAATAAGCTGCCCTAAATTGATTGTTAAATTGCCTTAATGTTCATATTTATTAAATAAAGGTTCATGTTTTTTCTATCGATTGAAAATAGAGATATACCAAGGGGCTGAGAAAATAGATTTATAGCGATAACTTTTGATCGGAAAGAGATATTGGCATAATTTGTTGCCACAAAATCATTCTTGTATATTAACTATTCTATAAATAAAATAAAAGCAACTTCTGGAAAATTAATTTTTAAACGTAGAGGCATAAAAAACTATTCAGAAATGATCTTTGACTGGGCCGAAGTTAAAATACCCCTCGGCCGAACCAAAGTAAGTATGTTCAAAATCTTAAGAAGTCAATAGTGTTTATTTTTAAAAAAATTTTCGTCAGAAAATATTCGCTTTTTTTTATATGTATGGGAGGTAGGCTTGGTTTTCATCCGATTTAGTTGAATTATATACTCAGAGTGCATATGAAAGCTTATTTACTAAATTTCAAGTCCATATATTAATTTTTTGTGGAATTTAAGGGGACTATATATCCAGAAGCCAAAAAAAAAGGGTCATGTTTGTGAATTTTTTCAAGGAAACCTAAGGAATATTTTTAAATTAAGGTTTTTATACCAAAAAAATATACACATTCAAAAGTATGTTTAGTTTTCTTTTTTTTTTTCAAATAATATTAAGGTAGATACAGCATTTTTTATAGAGCGCTGTGAAAGGTGAAAAGCGGTGAAATTCATCTGAAACAAAAAAAAAGAACGACAAATATTATTAAACTATATACTTAAAACTCGTACTTGCCATAGCCAATTTTGAAAATATTGATTTTTCACAAAATCATGGTCAAAATACGTTACGTAAAGTAACGATTTTCGACAAAAAATTCGTTATTATTTTTCCTATTACTAATGAACGAAGCTGCGAAGTTCTGGTGCATAATCCCCCTTAAGACACCAAAACAATATTCCCTACGATTAACCGCGAAACATCCATGTCAAAATATCGAAAAGGTGCTCTCAAAATCCAATTTGAGCCAAAAACTGGATGACATTGTAGATCTCTTATTTTCACGTAAGTAGGCAAAAGTAATAATGCAGAAATTCTAGTTTTGGCAAGTACACCCAAAAAAATCCATGCGGAAACTCACCGCACCCCCAAAAATATTAATTTTTGAATGGTTTTAGGCTTAAATCGCAAGAATGGACATTTTTCAAAATTTCTATGCGCTCGGATATGAACATTTTCGATTTCGCCAAAAAATTATGGGGATACTTCGAAAATGTTCGATTTTCGATTTCAGAAAAATGGTGGGGTGAAGCCCTTCACCAAAAGAATCTTTCCCTTTTCATGTATAAACATCAATATAAATCGGTTTAATGGCCTCGGGCAGGCTCCTAAGTCAGCAATAAACTAAAATACTGAATAAAAGTCATCGAATCCAAATTTATTATTCACGCATTTCAAGTGATATGTCCGGTCGCGTTTGTTGCAATGAAATGTAAAATACCGAAAAAAACCAATAAAAACGCATTAAGCTGGAAGTTCATTCACTGCATTTGCATATGCGTCCGTCTACTCGCTGACGTAATTTATGCAAGAAATGTCTTAATTTGAAATTAAAAGAATGGTTATCCGGAATATAAAAAATTTCTTTTGAGAAATTAACAACGAAAAAATTATATGCATTTTTCGTTTTTAAGATTTATTTGCAAGAACCATCCCTAATAGTAATGAGCTTCTGACTCGTTTCTTTTATTTCTTCTCTCTGTTCGTTATAAGTAACGAGCTGTCAAAAAACGCAAATTACGCAAGAAAAGTTGAAATATTTTATTCTCAGGCCGTGTGCTATTCGGAAACTTTTCACTCGGATGATGAAATTTTGACAGTCTCAAAGAGAATATTTGACATATGTGAGGTGAATATGATTGTCAAAAATTCATGTAGCCCAGGGGCTAGTATATATTTTGACAATCGGAAAGAGAATTTTTGACAAGCAAAGTTAAAAAAAAAACACTTGTGAGTTCGTGAGTCTTAAAGAAGTTAAAAATAATGTGCTTCTGACAGCATAGCAAGCAGAAGTGGAAAATATTTCCGTCAAATACTGTTAATTTCCAGAATTATTAACAATTTCGCAAATCAAATTAAATTCTTGCGCTAATACACTACCGAAAACTAATACGTCAAAATTTCTAGTTGTCAAAATTTCATCGTCCTTTTGGCACAGCAAAAATCACAACTTTTTTCAACAGACAGAAATTGTATTCAACTCAGTAAATTCTTGAAAGTGAAAAGTTTCCGAATAGCACACGGCCTCATAACTTAAACTCTCACATTAAACTTCACATTAAACTCTCTCTTATAAGCTTTTACACATTTCTATTGCATTCCGTTCAACGAGTAGGCGGACGCATATGCAAATGCAGTGAATGAACTTCCAGCTTTAAACACACACACAAAAACACTAAATACGCATTAAAACGGAGTTTTTGGGGTAAAACGTTTCATTTTGAAAACACGGCTGGCATCACACAACCACTCGATAGATTTTTTTTTTTTTTTTTAGCTTTGAACCAAGGATTTCAGGTGGAATACCTATTCAGTCAAGTCTGCCTTGGTTCGAAATGGGGTGATAGTTTAGTGGGAAGGAAAGGGCAATCAAGTGAAACATGTGTAGAATGTTCTAATTCTACTAAAAAATAATTTTAGCCCCTGTTTTGGAAGAGCAACACAATATACGTCTGGACGACTCGCTGCATCATGAAAAACTACGCGTGTTGATGTGAAATGAAAGCAACACGTGATGGTATGACACTTGATTATATGTAAGCTCGTTGTCAAAATTTCACAATTGAAACGCTTCACCCCACTGCACCATAATCTCGAAAGTTTCGTAATATAAATGAAAGTTTCTTTTATATAACGGAATTATTTTTTACGAAATTTTTTGTCGTAAAATAAAGCAGGGATTAGTGTGGCACCGCTCTGGCCGTGGCGCAGAGGGTAGAGTGCGTGACCCATACGCCAGAGAACCCTGGTTCATATCATCTGACACAGAAAGCTTTTTCAATTGAATTCATTTTTCTGTTCGGCCAACACCTCTTTGCAAACAATGGCAAACCTCAGAGAGGAAATAATGCCATGAAAAGCTTCTTGAGAACATCTACATTAGCCTTTCGTAGTCGGCATTAAACTAGTAGGTTTAGTTATCGATCAATTGTGTTCAAACATTTAATAACACAACACTACACAATCTTATCATAAGAAGTTCGGTCAAAGTCCTTTCAAGGGCTGAAATTGTCAGTTTATATATATATTTTTATTTTTATTGTACTTTCACTAGAGATAAACAAACCTGAAGCCCAAAACGATGACCTCAAAAAAGTTGCACAATGTAAGTATTAAAATTAGATTTTTATTAGAAAGACCGACTTTGGAAGCGACCCTTGGAACTTGCATTGGCGTTTGATCATTGCAAAAGATTTTCTCGAAAGTTTTGAATGTAGCCAAGACAGGGCAGCCATAACTTACCAATTTCAAACTGCAGCTGTACTTCGACATCATCCGCATTGAAGTGTTCCATGCAGACCCTCCTTGTTCCTGCATTGACCTTTTGGTCTTGTCGACAGAGTTGCAGCCACTTTCTTAACATTTCCTCTTCATTTAGAAAAAAAAAAATTAGCTTGCTTTAGATTTTTATCTTTTCTTTCATTGCTGCAATTTCACACAGGATACTTAATTTTGAACAAATAACTTAATAGGGCAATTCACAATATTGTGTATTTGAGATTGTAAATTCGTGCAATTTGCCTTTATTCTTGCTGTCATTTTTTGGTCGTGACGCGTGTCATTGTGACTTAAATTCGTATTCTTGTTGTCACTGAGAAGAGGAACGGCACGGTTAACATTTGGAACGCCATGTGGTTTATTTGTGCTATTCTTGTTGTCACATTGAACACATTCTTGGCAAATTAAAGTGACATTTTACTCGAAATATTTTTTTAGGTGGGGAAGTACATTTACTTGGCGTCCGTGGCGTAGTTGGTTAAAGTGCGTGGCCGCTATGTCAAAGAACTTTGGAAACCCAGGTTCGAACCCCAGCAGCGACAGAAAATTATTTTAATTAAAATAATTTTTCTGTACGGCCGCCACCTCTCTGCAGACAATGGCAAACCTCAGAGAGTAATCAAAATGCCATGTAAAGCTTCTTGAGAACGGCGAGAACTTTCCGTTCATCGCCGTTCGGAGTCGGCGTTAAGCATGTACCCAACCGGCCATCTAGAAAGCGAACGACAATTGAACTTGAAAACAAGCTTAATATAAACTGTGGGTTTCAAGCTTTTTTTAATATTACTTGTGACAAGCTTGTTAAAAAGATCAATCACAATAAAATCTCAATCGTATTTGAGAAATGCTTGATATATATAGCTGATTTTAAATTATACTTAATAAACACTTACATATAACAATACTTTATCAAATATTATTAAGAAACAGTTATTCTATGAAATAGAATCAGTAGTCATCTTTTTTCTGTCAAAATTTAAATATTCCTGTTAATATTGTTTTTCTTTTCCGTGCAGTGTAAGTTTTGAATTTAACAAATAATAATTTATCAATAATAATTTTGGTAAGTATGCCGTATAAGTATAAAAAAAGTGTCAGGCAACAATCAAAAGAAGTTGTTGAGCTTCTTTTAAACAAACCAAAAAAAAGCGAGTTTGTGGAAGAGTCAAAAAATGAAATTGAAGAAGATTTTGGTGCCGATGCTCTGAATAGTGTTCTTAAAGAAAGTAACAGTCACTGTGACATTGTGGGCTCAAGTTCTGCAGAAAGCGACGACTTCAATAATGAAATCATTGATCAATTTAATATCAAAGATGAGTTGGCTAAGTGGAGTGTTAAATTCTCAATTTCTCATAGTGCATTAAATGAGCTATTGGCAGTCCTAAGAAAACTAGAGCCTAGTTTACCAAAAGACGCCAGAACACTAAAAAAAACACCTAGAGATGCACCAATGGTTCCAATCAAAGGTGGTGAATATGTGCACTACGGATTGAAAGATTGCATGACAGATTTCTTGTCTTCCTCATCGTACCAGAGTGATGTTATTGAATTAAATATAAATATTGACGGATTACCAATAGCAAAAAGCTCATTATCTCAAGTATGGCCAATACTAGTAAATGTGAAAGGTACAAAGTCAGTGCATACAGTGGGAATTTATACTGGCAATAGTAAACCTCAAGACATCAATGAGTTCTTAACACCATTTGTTGAAGAGCTGACCGAAGTTATTGATCAGGATTTAAGTTTTAACAGTAAGTCGTATAAAGTGAGTTGCCGATCATTTGTATGTGATGCGCCTGCAAGATCCCTAGTGATGGGCATAAAAGGCCATACCGGTTACAAATGCTGCCACAAGTGTACGCAAAATGGGGAGTATGTAAACGGGCGCATGGTTTTCAAGCTGGAAAATAATACGTTGCGGACTAATGCAAGTTTTAGAGCGCGTCAAGATGCAGATCACCATAAAGCAAAAACCTTAATGGCTATAGAAAGGTTGCCAATAGATGTGGTGAAATCGTTTCCTTTTGACTATATGCACGTAATTTGTCTTGGGGTTGGTAAAACGTTAATGACGGCCTGGATTAAAAAAAAACATGCTCCGTTTTCATTGCAACCATCACAAATACAATTACTAGATGAACAGCTAATGCATCTTGTACGACATACGCCCCGTGAGTTTTGTAGAAGACCACGAGGTTTAAAGGAGTTCGACCGATACAAGGCAACAGAATTTCGTCAATTTTTGCTTTACACTGGACCTTTCATATTAAAGAATATTTTGAACGAAAAACTTTATACTCATTTTTTACTACTGAGTTTGGCGATGCGCATTCTTTTAGATGAAAAAAAATGTAAAACACATAATGAATGCACTAGTGAAATGCTAAAAAGTTTTGTTATGAATGTACCTCTTCATTACGACGAAACCTTATTAACGTATAATTTTCATTGCCTAACTCACTTAGCAAATGACGCATTATTATATGGCTCTTTGGAAGGTTTTAGCGCTTTCAAGTTTGAAAACAAATTGGGACACCTGAAAAAACTTGTTAAAAAAAAAAATAACTTGTCTGCACAGTTATACAATAGATTGGTTGAGCAAAGCTTGAGCAATTCACATTTACGTGAAGTTGGAAAATTAGACAAAAAAAATAACTCTTTTGTTCAGAATGAAAATATTTATTTATCAATTTTTTCACCAAATAATTTTTATAACGTTGAAAGAGATATTTTCGAAGTTTCGTCAATCGATTGTCAAGGAAGTGTAGAAGTGTTTGGAAGAAAAGTACTAAATTTACAACCAATGTTCAAATACCCACTGGATTCTTCTCTTTTTAATATATGGCAAACAACAGACTTAGTTCTTTCCGAAACAACTCATAAACATTGCTTGAATGAAATAACCAAAGTAGTTACTCTCATTGATAAATTTAATAAAATAGGTTTTTTTCCTGTTATTCATCATGACTGAAGACTTTAACGCTATATTCAACAATTCACAATATAACACCGAACCAAATATAATAACGCTTGAATCCTCGTCAATAAACCAACACAATGTGATACACACGAATTTACCAAATTCTGCAGGTAAAAGTTTAGTAATTTAAAAATCTCCTTAATAGAAAATAATATTTAAAAATTGTTTTGTTAGAAATAGCTACTCAAGTTGTAAAAGCAATTGAACCACTGTTCTTAAGACTGACTAACGAAATCCAAAGTTTGCGCAAGGATGTCCAGGAGCTAAGGAATCAAAAAATAAAAATAAAGCGGCGTATAATGCCTGCACAACCCTTTAAAGAAATGGAAGACTTCTTAACTTTTGAGAAGTCCTTGCAAGAAAACAGTGAACTTTTTGCTGCTTTTGTAAGTGCCATGAGTACCACATTTTTCGAAATTTAGTACCATTTTCAATACTTGGTATTGTTTATATAAAATATTTACCACTTTCTATCTTTTTATGCAGGAAAACGAACTATCTGTAGTTGCTCAGTCACCTAGTTTTATAAAAAATTGCTGGAGAAAAATATTTGTAGATGAACTGGCGCTAAAACTATGTTGGAAGGGAACTGAGGAGAAAAAGAGTGTGCGAAAGCTTAGCACAGCAATAGCTATTCGAAGTAAGAACCCCTAGTTTAAACATTCTGCTACATATCAAAACTATTCTTGAATTTGAATATTTGAATATAGACGGGGCTCTATCACTGGGAATAGGCGAAGATCAATTCACCAAAGAGACGAGGACTTTCTTCCAATTTGCCAAAAACAGAGTTCAATTGCGTGAAAATTACAAAAATAGAAAATTATAATAAAGTTCAATGTTACAATGTTAAATCAAGCTTGCAAAAAATTAATAAATAAACACTTAAAACTGAATTAAAAAAAACCTATTCAGCTGTGGATAAAGGTTTAACAACGCTGGATTTCAGATGAAATTTCTCTCATCGTATGTAAGATTACTAAAATTTTTTATCATTCATACACTCCATACAGTCGCTGCTCAAAACTTGATAAATAGTATGCATTTTTATATTTCATTTACAATGCTGAGGAGTCCAGTGTTCTTAAACCTCTGAACACAGCTGTACAAAATCTATTGAGTGTTGATAAAGCATTATATTTCTAAGTTCATTCTACAATTGTCATACAAAGCTTTTAAAACTATTGAGAATAGTAAGCTTTCCTATACATATTTTAATAAAATATTATTTTTTAAGCTTATTCTACAATTGCCAGAAAAAGCTTATAAAACAATTGAGGATGGTAAGCTTTCCTATATATGTGTTAATATAATATTATTTTGTTAAGCTTATTCTACAATTGTATGAAAAAGCTTATAAAAATATTGCCTGAGTAATATTATCACGAGGGTTCCGTTTTGATTTTTCTACAATTGCAACGATAGTCTTTTTCAATTGTTTCTCAAGTTTTTTTCAAGCTTAAGGCTTATGTTGTTAAGCTTGCTTTAATATTATTCTCAAGCATTTTGGTCGGTTGGGTACATAGGTCCGGTTCTCGGTCAATTGTATACAAACTTAATAACACGCACAACACAATTGATCATAAGAAGCTAGGTCAAATGTCCTTTCAAGGGCTGAAATGGCCAGTTATTTTTTTTTTTTTTTATTTTAAGTACATTTACCAGAAAAGGTAAATAAAAATATATAATTAAGGGTTTTTTAGTTAGAAATATTCATGTTTGAATTAATAAAATTTCCGCAAGGGTGAGAGCGAGTGCCCATAAATGTCAAATCGAAGTTGACAACTCATACAAGAATGTGAAAATTGATGACATGCGAAGCCGATGAAGTTGTTGTTGTTGCTTTTCGTTGGTTTTGACAATTTTGGGTCCTTAGAAGAGAGTACGGTCATCCACGAGACAACCTAATTAAATCAACCATGGAAATATTAAAAAATTTTAGAGTCAAAATAATATCCCAAAAACAACTTGAGGAGATGGTAAGTTTTATGACCAAAAACCCATCGCTCGCTAAAGGGATGAAGTTCACAGACAAGGGGATTCTGATCAGCCAAAAAACGAAGCACAGCAGCCAATTTATTAATAGAAAGTACTCCAAAATTTCTCTTCGGGGAATTGATTTTGCTCTCGACGCATCCTTTGACAATCAAAAATAGCTGACGAACCTGCAAAACAAAAAATAAATGTAAGATCGCGAAACCAAGTCTGCATTTTAAGCTCACACTCCATTAGGTAACTTCATCAATTTCATTTTTAAATTTTCATTTCGCCATCATCCGAGCTGTCACTTTCTGAAAACCAAAACTCAAAGGAACTCATACTTTAATTAATTGAACTACTCAGTTTGCTGAAACAAATGAAACTTTGTAATGAGCATAAAAAGAAGGGCGTGTTGCGTTGCGTTCTTTTATTTCATTTTCACTTGTTCCACAAACTCACGTCACACGACAACAAGAATACCAGATTTCTAGTGACGTAACACGAGTGTGGGAACTCTCCCATAGATGTGGTTACAACAACTAAGCAAACACAATTCAAAGGTTTAAACATTTTTTTATTCTCACATTTGATTTCAAATGTGATTCTCAAATCATTTTCAAATCGATAATTAATGCTTGATATTAACATTTGAGTTTGATTTAAGGTTGATTTGGGAATAAATGTTTTTCTCAACAGTTTCCAAATCACATTTAAAACAGGCTTGAGATCAACGTTTGATATCAATTTGAGAATAAAGTCCCCTTTTTGTTGAGAATGCTATTATTCTCAAATCAATTTCAAATCGATATCAAACGTTTGACATTTAAGAAATACATTTGATATGAAATCATTCTCAAACCTAAATATTTGCTGGGAAGAATCAAGGCAATTGTAAAAATTTCCTATCAATTGTGAATGATCTTTTTCGGCTTACTTTGTTATGGGTTTTTAGTGTTGCATATTTGCAAAAGCGTAGTAAGGGCATCTGTGTATATTTTGTTAGTGTTGAGTAAAAACATACTCTACCATTTTGCAAATGCTATGATGCAAGACCATTTGCACAACATTGTGAATTACCCTAATGTCTTTTTATGATAATAAAACAAATTAGAAAAAAATTAAAATTATGAGACATCCAATACTATAATATATATAAAGAACTTTTATATTATAACTTTAATTAATTACTTTAAAATTTGACCAAGACACTAATGGGAAAAGTTATTTAAAATTATTTTTTAATTATGAAGTGATTTTAAAGTCGGTTTTTGTTTTTTTTTTTATTAAAAAGTTTTTATTTCTTTCTTTTTAGAGAATATGAAAAATTTTATGTAATATCATGATACAATTATACAAGGTAGGAGTGACAACTTGCTTTTTTCTCACCAGTACCTTGCAGCGACTGTCATTTGCCTGTATATTTTGTTTTCTATTTTCTTTTCTTCTTTTTTCGTTCTCCAATTTATACTATTTTTGACAGTTAGCGCAAGACGAAAGAACTGTCACTCCTACCTTGTATTATTGTATCATGTGTAATATTATTCTTGAGGAAAATTTAAAACATGAAACTTTGTTCTTAAAACTCGTTTCTTAATTTCTGAGAGTGTGTTGGGTATTTTCCATTTCTGTCTCTATAATTTTTATTAAAGTTCCACGCAATTTTTCGAATCCCACTTTATGGATCGTACTTTGTAAGGATTTTACCAAGCCCTGTGCCAAATTTCAGTTCCCAAGTATCAATATTAACCGATATACAGTAGTTTCCTTAAAGTGCCACACCCTATGTATAAACTCGCTCACTTTTGTAATGATTCTACCCACCCACCTACATGCGTACATACATACCAAATACTATTTAGAACCCGAGTGTCAATAATAACTGAGATACAGTGTTTTTATATTTCCACAGCCCTTTGTCGAATAATGCCCCCTTTATTCATAGTGTTTTATAATAATTCTACCCATTCTTGTAAGGAATTTTATTACCCTAGTGTCAATATTATTCGAGATACACCGTTTTTCTAATATTGCCACACCCCTTTGACGAATAACGCCCACTTTATTTATAGTAATTCATAAAAAATGCCTACCCCTGTACTAAATTTCAGTGCCCTAGTGTCAATACTATTCGAGATACAGTGTTTTTCTAATGTGACCACACCCCTTTGTAAAAGAACGCCACCTTAATTGATCATAATTTGTAATAATTGTGTCTAACCTTGTATTTTTACTGTAAATTTCAGTACCCTAGTGTCAATATTAACTGAAATACAGTGTTTTCTAATAGTAATACGCCCCTTTGTCGAATATCGCCCACTTTTTTAAAAAAGGACCTCTATCTGTTGACAAAAAATAATACGAAAAAAGTGCTTTAGGAGTAAAAAAAAAAGAAAAACCAAAGAACTTGAGAACCTCCTCCTTTCTGAAGTCGGTTAAAAATATACTCTATCATTTTGCAAATTCTATGATGTAAGACCATTTACACAAGAATGTGAATTGCCCTAACGTCTTTATTTATTTAATTTTAAGCAAAATAATTATATATCTAACGTAAACACTCTGTAGGCAACAAATGACGTATAAAAACGGCTGATCGCTGAGAGAAAATAACGGACCTGTGGCATGCGGAATCTGTTCTCTATCATTCTTGGACTCGACTAACTTTTTTTGCAGCCATTCACCATGCGGTTTGTTTTTGAGTTCATCCCATATGAATGGATCCAGCCGTATTGAGACTTTCAAAAAATTTAATTTTCCATAAAATTCAACTATCAAATGTTTACAAAAGGGCTGCTTTAAAAAAATAAGAAATCCATTTTTTAAATATTAATAATTTATTTGATTATTTTTTTTCTTCGTATCTTCAAATATTGTTCATTTTACAATAATTAATTTAATTTATTTTATTATTATTATTATTATTATTATAACGTAAACAAAATATGCACATTTAAATGTTGATGCATTTTTACATATTGTTGTTGTTCTTATTGTGAGTGAAAAAAAACTGAAACAACAAAAGGTTTTAGATACAACTTAAAATATAAAATATGTAAATAAAAAAATAAAAGCAAATTAAAAAAAAAACATAAAATGCACGACGTTATAAAAGTCAAATACAAAACTAATAAGTATGGCTTGTTCAAGGGATTTTGCTTTGCATATTTCTAGGAGCAGATTTAATTTGCATAAAAAATATAGAAAAAATAAAAGTGAGTGGATTTCAAAAAGTGCTGGAAAAAAACAGAAAATATTTAACAAAGTTTATTATTTCATATTTTCAAACAAAAATTTTATATTACAAGAGAAATAAAAAAAAATTGCTTTTATAACAATAATTTTGACAACAAAGCAACAAGGATTTTAACTGCATCCATTGGATGAGTTACAAATGTAAAGCAAACGAAGAATTGCTGAACATTTTCTTTTTTGATAAATTTACAAATTATTTACATATAAAGTTATAAATGTTTGTATATATGTATGCATATAAAATTTATACATTTTTATTAAACAAATAATATTTAATAGTTTTAAATTTTAAGTAAAAACTATATGGAATGGGTTAACAAAAAACTTGCTGGCATGCCAATCAGGGATGGGCTGTTTTAAAAAAAAAAAAATTAAATTTAAGATAATAAAATAAGAGTTATAACAAAAATATAGTGTTTTACTTATTTTTGATAGTTGTGGGTCCATCCCCAAAGTGCAATTAATTATGTTGTTGTTGTTTTTTTTAGGTTTTAATTGCTATGTAGTTTTGATATAAAATATTTTGTTTGACTTTACTTAATTTTTGCTAGTTTTTTTGTTTTTTCTTATTTTTGTGCAAATGCATTTAAGTGGGCGTGACGTGTACGGTAGCTTGCTTTCACATAATGTGGAGGTGGTTTCTATTTACTTATGTATAGATAGATATATGTATGTATCATATGTTTTTATGTTATTTCTTTTTTCCTTGTATGTATTTTCATAAAATATAAAGTTACTTATTTGCATTGCATAGTTTTAGGTGTATAAGAAAAAGTTGATATTAATAGACAGCAAAATCACACAAAAATATGTTTGATAAAAATTAGACCCTAAATAACTGCTTTTATGTAAAAAGTTTATTATGATTTTGCACATTGAAAATTTAAATGCAAGCTATTTGAAAAAAAAGCAAAATTAATTGTTTATTTTTTAACCAGGGTACGGAAAGGTCCGCTTATGTACTCACGCGAACCCGTACATTGCTCATTTTGGTCCACGCTCTTGTATCTACTAAAACGTCTTGCGGCCACGAGCCAAATTTTAAAAGCTCGCAATGACTGATGTACGACAACGTTAAAAAAACGTCCGCTCATCCGAACCCGCATACCATACATATCTCACTTTGATCCACACTCCTAAACCTTCTAAAACGTCTCTCGCCCACGCAAGTACTAGAGCAGTGGTGGTCACTACAAGGCATTGATGCTAAAATGCGCACAAATGAGCAGATAAGCTTTTGTACTTTCACGCGGATATAAAGCTCACGCATACAAAAAAAATCACCCCAATTCGTTCTGGCATTTCAAGAGGTAAGGGCTGCGTCACTAAGTTTTTTCAATGCACTCAGAAAAAATATGTGCATGAACTATAAAATATGTTTTTAGCTAGGACAAAAAAAGTATATTTTTCGTGTTATTTTATTCCAAATGATTTCTGCCACTGATCAAGTAAAATATTTTTTTTATAATGAATTCTTTAAATGAAGCATGTTTGGTGTGCTACACACGATTAGCAGCTACGGCCACGGAGCCAGTTGAGAGTAATTAAGAGCAAAGGCTAATGTAGCAGCACAAAACGCAACAACAAAGCAAATACAAACACATAACCTTTTAATGTAGTAGTGCCCATGCCCGATCATTAGTTTAAACAGGATATTTTTTATAGAAAGGCATTAAGAATATGACATGAAGTGTATGATTCCTATTGCGGGGAAGAGAGAACGAAGTTGTTTCATAGATTAAAAAAAATATTTTTTGAAAAAAATGGGACAGTGGTGTAAATGTGCTTATAATGCAACCGATGTTGCTGATTTGAGTTCATGTTTTAATATAATAAGATTAATTAAAACAGATATTTTAATAATATAAGATTAATTAAAGAATAACAAAACAAAATATGACCTCATAAGTAATCAGGAAAATAACATATCATAAATATAAGAGCCCAATTAACAGTAAGCGTGAACACCCTTAATAGTTTTGATCAATTCGGGGTTAAATCATTTAAAAGTTTTGTTTAAACATCGAAGAACTGTGCAACAGAAAGCTTACACAACAGATTTCTCTCAGTGAAGAAGCTTAAAGCTCTCTTACCAGACGCAAAAATGTCTATGTAGAATAAGCACCACTGCTACATGGTTTCCCATAGCCCGCAGGCATCGTGTGTTGTTCAGCTTTTGCACACGAAGTAGCAATAAGCAAATTTTTATTTTTTCTGCTGTGCTTTAGATATAAAGTCAGTATGCTTCAAAGATAAATCTTTGAATCTTTGTTATCTTTGGTATGCTTTGAGCGTTCATGTGGTATGGGAGTCGCTCGGTGTTTTATTTATGAATGTACGTAAATATTTTGCAATGTTTCAGGAAAAAACATTAATACTTTCTATTCTTCACTTTTACCTTTTATTTTGATGTTTTATATGTTCAAATAGCGAAAAACAAACACAAAATAAAAAATAAAATGATTATTCTGAAAATTCAACACTCGACAAGATTTTTCTTGCACCAAATATTGTGAGCTCTTTTAACAACTTCTTCTTTCAGTGTCTAGCGGTGCACACGGAAAGCTTTCTTTGTTGTTGTTTGAACTGTGCGTTGATCATCACTACATTTAAAGCTTTTGTGTTATTTCTGTGTTTGTCTTTTGTCTTTGATTTGTTGTTGAGTTTTGTGTTGCTACATAAGCCTTTGCTCTCAATTCTTTCTCTCAACGCTCTAAGAGCGCTCTCTGCCCATAGCTGATCATCACCATCAAGGTATATTTAACAAGGTAGTTGAAATTCTCTCTTGTGAAGGGTACGGCACCTGTCAAAATCAGCTGTTTACGAATAATTTTCTATTCGCTGTTTTTTTTTCTTTTTTATGCTCTACTTATGTTTGCTTATGTTTGACAGCTGCCGTACCCACCACTCCGAGACGAGACTACCTTGTCAAATATACCTTGACCACCATGGATGAATAAATAAGATTGTCTCGGGGCTGATCGCACTAACTTCTCAGTACCAATAATTGTCAAAATCAATAAAAAGCTACAACAACGACTTTATCGTATTTACATGTTATAATTTTTCGCTTTCAGATTTGGTATGAGTTGTCAACTTCGATTTGACATTTATGGGAACTCGCTCTTACCCATGAGACAAACCTTATTTATTCCATCATGATCACCACTGCTTTAAATGTAGTGGCGCCCATACCTGCTTATGAACTGTCTTGAACATCAAAAGTCTCAATTGTGCTCTCTACCAATTAGCGCGTACTTTTTGACAGGAACATGGATTGAAACCATGGTATAATAATACAGGGTAGCATTGACAACTGCTTATTTTCTCTTCTACAAGAAAACATATCCTGTCAAAAACATCCGTTTATGAAAATGCATTTGCAGCTGCTGAGGTTCTTGTTTTTCTTTTTCACTTCAATGTTTTCAACTTTGTTTGTGTTTTTAATGGCCTATTGTGAGCGCTCTCCTATATTATTATTTTATTTTTTGATAGGAGATGGCTTCCCAAGCAACTGTCAATTCTACCTTGTAATTATTATAACATGGATTGAAATCTCTTTGCTTTAAGTAGCACAAAAAACCACGGACTCGTGGACGAGAGCGACAACAGATAAAGAGCCCGAACAGAACCAAAGCGGCTGTCGGTTGGCGGTTCTCTCTCGGAGAAATCCGCTGAGAACACGTTCAGAAGAGGAGCGGTTGTCGGTTCAGCGTTGCTTTTCTGTGTTTGAATGGTACAAATGCAACACACACACACTAAACAAAACGTCAGCTCATGGAATGCAACACACGTAAACAAAACAAAACGTCAGCTCATGGTAAAAACTAACAGCCTTATTCAATAACACATTTTAGAGGCAGCGTAACTTTAAACGGGCTTTAAACAAGAAAACGTTATTCATAAACATTTTTCGCAGTTGTTTAACCCTGCAGTAGTCGCGCGGATTACATATGTAATCCAGTCATGCAAAATTATGAATTTCACAATTGTCTGCAATCGATATTCATTGATTTTACGTACTATACGAATTATGTTTATGTTGTTTTTTTAAATTAATATAATATAAAATAAAGTAATAATAAAAATTAAAACAAATGACTAAGCATTTTCAAATTGCCATCTCTTATTTTAAACTTTAAAAAACGGATTACATATGTAATCCGCGCGACCACTCTCGTCACATTTAGGTACGCGACTACTGCAGGGTTAAGAACTGCGTAACTTAAACGCCGAAATTGGCGTTTAAAGGCTGCGTAAATACAACCATGATTTTTGTTTGTCTTTTCGTTTAATATCAAAGACATGCTCCATATGCGCCCTTTGCAGCATTTTTTTATGCGGCGGCCATTGCAAGTCCATAGGAATTGTTGATTTTTGTAGAGATTTTCTATAGTTCAGACACAAACCTTACAAACATAAGCAGCGAATGAAAAAATGTTTATGAATAACAATGTTAGAAAGGTTGCATAGAGGCTGCGTAAAGCCTTAAACAGTGCGTAACTAAACAAGCGTTAAAAGGTTGTTTAAGGAAATATATTGAATAAGGCTGTAAGAAAATAGCACTGAACACAGCCAATTCTTAACTAAAATATGGCAACAACACCACTCAAAGAGAGAAAAAAAATCCAAATTGATTCTATTCTGGCGTTTTTCCGTCGCGGATTTCTACGGCAATTTAATTTTTGGCGGCTGCATACATTTTCATGTATTTTGTTGCACAGCGCACCCGACAACTGACAGCCACTTTGGTTCTGTTCGGGCTCTTACAAAGACACGTGAGTGGACCATTCTGTACTCAGTTTTAAAATATCGAGAATTTTAAATGGTATTTTATAAAAATTTAAAAAAAAAAATATATATTTTTAATGGAATGTTTCTAACGCAACAATTATTGTTGTTAATTTTTGAATTTTTAAATCGACTTTGAAAAAATAGTTCCAAACATATTTTTAATTTTTAGAAGAAATTAAAAAATTTTATATTATTAATAATTTGGCGTTTTTTTAAGATTTTCACTTTCGTTTAAAAATTTAAATGAAAAAATACAACTTTAGAGTTATTTTGATCTTATATAAAGAAAAATTAAAAATACTATCAAACCAAAAAAAAAACAAAAAAAACAACAAAAGGAAAAAAATTATTTACAAATATTTTCTCAAACACGTTTTTACAAAATTATTTTAAAATCTATTATTCCACAATAATATATAATGTTTGCGCATTTTAATTTATACATTCAAATATATATCCATGTAAATTGGTATTAAAATGAAAAAAAGTTCTTTATTTCTTAAGCTTTTATTGTATAGGAAATTTGAAAAAGAAGCAATAAATATAGTCTGTCTTTAATTTAAAGTAAACTGGATATTTTTGTTTTTTGTTCTTCTATTTCTATTCTTAAATTTCATTTTAATTTTGTTTTAAATTAAATACATTAATACAGCAAACATTTAATTTTTCATTATGTTGAAATATTTCATTTTTTTCGCAACATACTCAGTTCAATTTTAATTTGAAGTTTTTTTTTTGGTCTTAATTCTAACAATTGGGTTTTTTTTTTGTCTATCTGTAACGCTTCTTATGATTATATTTAAGTTTTAAGTATATAAATTTATTTATACAGTTATCAATTGAAGCTTTTAATAATAATATTTTTATTTTATTACTATCCAGCTGAATCACACAGTATTATAAATATATTTATTATATAATTCATTTATGCTCGGTTTTTCTTTTACTTTTTTAATTATAAGTGCTTTTCTTTTTTTTTTTACTCTCTACTCTTGACATTCTCTATAACTCTAACTAGTTATTTTGTTGTTGTTATTGTTGTCTTTATCTAATGGTATGGTTTTAAGTGTTCCACATAGTTCTCTGGTATGAGTCCAGTTTTACCGTTCAATGTGCCTTGCAGCCAGCCGGGTTCATGTGAGAAACGCACTGTAAGTAAATTGAGAGAAAAATTATAAAGTTTATTTTAGAAAGAAAAAATGTATACTTAAAATTTATTAGGATCATCACATATCTATGTCAGATAAATATTTTTGCATCGTTTTAATAAAACATATGCATTTTTTTTTAGATTCTGACTTTAGACTGGAACTTTTTAAAGAGTTGCAGGCAGAATAAGTTAAAGACAATTATGGCTTATCTGTGGATTTAGTTAAGCCATTGGAGCATTTTGCTTTTTTAGACTCCTAGAACAAAAACCTATGGTTTTCAGGCAAAAAGGCTTCACTAAGACTGTATCTATGGAAGTAGTTGGGTCATTGTTAATTTTTGGTCTTGGTGGCCTATTTTCATTTTTGTTTTATTGAGGTTTATATGATTTTAATTTGATGTATGATGATAAAAGGATTTTCTTCAAGGAGTCCATAAAATCCAAAACAGTGAAGTCTATTTAACTGATATTCATAGATTATTGTCCAAAAAACTTCACAACCCAACGAGTTCCATATATAATTTAAGTGGAATCCATGTATCTGACAATCATACATGTTACCGAAGTAGCCCACAAAACCACAAATATATAATCTCAATAGAACCTATTTGACTGATATTCATATTTTTGAACCCAATAAAGCCTGACCATAGATCGTAATTAAATACGATTTAGATTTTAATCTGTAAAGAAAACTAAAGGTATACCCAGAAAGTTAACACTGATCCATTTTTTGTTTAGGTTCATCTCTCCTCTAGAGATATATATAATTTTTTCCTGCGCTATAATTTTTTACGACTCTACACTTTCTTGGATAAAGTGACTAAGTACCCATTAGTCAGAAATGGTTTTATTCAATGAGCCAATAAAACTCAAATTAGTTCCAATAATCTCACTAGTACTATCATAGACAATCGCAGTAGCACCTATTTGACTGATAATCATAGATTTTCACCAAAGTCTAAACAACTCAAAAAAGTTTCATTAACCCATTTATTTCCATAGATAAGGACAATGGAGCCTTTTGGACATAGAATAAAAAAATTGTGTGCCAAACTCAATAGACCACAAAAAGGTTCAATTGAACCATTGATTTCATATATCATTCAATTGGCAACTACAGGGTGGCTGATGAAAGGTACAACTAAAAAAAAATTAATAAGTCTGTTTATGTACTCACTCCAAGTAACTTGAAGTTACTCGAAAGTGTTTCTTTACACATTCAGTCCAATCGCAAATTCTCTGTGAATTCCATCACAAAATTGTGCAGGAAAAAAAAAACAGTATTTTGAAATGTAAGTTAAAGTTGTAAAAAAAAAACTTAAATTTTATCACAATATTAGTGTACTGTTTTAGATCGCAAACAACTAATAGTCGCCAAATCGAAGTTTTCATAGAAATTATGGAAAAGTACCCGGACGTTGCCAACGGTTTTACGCGACGAAGCCGGCAAGAAGTGAATAGTTTATGGAAGCAGCTTTCAGATGCGCTGAATTGTGCTCGGCCCCCCATAAGATCAGTGTTTGAGTGGAAAAAGTTATAAGTTTAAATTTTACACGTATTAAATAAATAGTAAGCATCGTCGATTGTAGGTTTGGGCCGATAAAAAAAAAAGTATCTAAAAGAAATAATTCCGAAAATTTACACATGAAGAACGCTACGGGAGGTGGGCCCTACAAGGCCTTCTTCTGTGCTACTAAAGAAATCATCATACGGATTTGCCAATTTCAACAATCAGTTCAAGGCAGTGCAGAGGCAAGCATGTTCGGTTTTCCTACCCGCCAAAGTGGTGGCGAAAAAGCTCCTTGATGCAGCGGAACAATTGCCCACGCTGTCGCAAGTGCAACGGAAGACCTCTGCACTGACCTAATAGTGGAAGACTACTTTGACGACAGCATAAACATAGACTTAAACGAATCCGCCAGGTCGAATGTAAGCCGTAAACATTTATTGTAATTTTTTTTTTTTAAGTCGTGTAACATTTTTAATAAATTATTTAAGTTCGTACGTCTTTAACAGTCAATATGAACTGAAAGCTGAATTTTACACCATTTTCGAATGGAAATATTTTTCAATGGAAATTCACGGTAGAAGAATTTCCTTCGCGGGAAGAGAAATATTTCGATGGAAAAATATTTCCCTCAACAATCCCGATGGGGCTGATTTTTCCAGCAAGAAAAAAATGTCTTCTCTCTCTTCCACGGGGAGAAAAAGAACAAGCAAAATATTACTCTCTATTGCTTGAACTTTACTTGAAAAAAAAAAGCTTCAAACAGCTGATTCCAAAACTTCCTTCTTTGATTTTTCCATTTAAAAAAAAAAAACTATCCGACCAAATCTATTTACATTAAATTCCAATTGTTAAAAAACAGCTGCTGAGCTTGAAATTTTTGTTTCCGTACTTTTTGAAAAAATGTTCTCATTTTGACAGATAATCAAATTAATCGAACTTACCGCCTCTTTATGTATTCCGAAAAGAGAACTGTCGTTCGTGTCGGACACAATAAGCAATACATTTTTTCATATAAAAAAATATTGTTGCTCGTTTCTTTCACGAACGAGAGTGCTCTTTTCGGAATACCTAAAGATGCGGTTAACTTGATATTTACTCGAACTTTATTCGAACTTTACTCAAACTTTACTCGAACTTTACTTGAAGTGAGTACGGAAACAGACCTTATAACTTCCTTTCTGTTTATTAATCTGTTCCATTTTGATTTTCTTTTTATTTTATAGATAGATCTCCAAATTTAACGAAAATTAATGATTGGACAAGAATTTGGATTGTGCGCCGCTATCACGCGTCGGAGTACTAAGTTTCCGTCCAAAGAGAATATAGTCGCACGTTTGGTGGCACTCCTCCTAGTCCTATGGACTAAATGAGGCTGGTCAGTTATAACTTGAATTGATAATACGGTATATTTCTTGTCAAAAGAAAAAAATGGAGTTTTCACCCTTATTTTTCGACCCGCCTCGTGTAAATATCGTCTTCGAAAGTTTACTTTCACAATTGAATTGACGTCAAAATTCCGATCCATAAGCGCGATGAGTCTTATTCACTTGACAACCTCAGGCCTATCAGTGTTCTGCCTTAATTATCAAAAGTAGTTGTTAATCTCATGAGGTATGAAATTATGAAGCAAGTGTGTAACAAACTCTTCTGCTGTCAATACGGATTCCGCAACGGCTATAAAAACCACTTCGCTTTTGCTTGGACTCGCTGACTGTATTAGAAAATGCATAATGATTCTAAAGTAAGCATTCATCTATATTTGGAACTGAACAAAGCATTTGACAGCTTTAAATCACTCTATTTTGGTTAACCTTCAAGTAAACTTTGGAATTAGAAACACAAAAGAATTTTTGGGTCATATTGACCCAACTTGAAATTACATAAAAAACATACTGAAAACTTCCCAAGTGGAAATTGCCTAGGAAAGCTGAGGAACAAATTACATAAAAAATGTGTTTTTGGATTTATTTGCTTTTTATTTAGTGCGAAAATTGAATTGGTGTGGAGCAACTTTCACAAACTGTGCAGCGATGATCCGGAAAAACGTACTTCACGCATTTATCACATCGAATGCTGTGTTTATTTGAATTGGGTAGAGGTGGGCACATATGGCAACGTACTCTTTTGCGTATTTTTGGTGCATGGATGAGCGGCTGTAGTTGTTGCTGCTGTTGCTGTTGCTCAGAACTTTCTGATCTAACACTTTCTACGACAGCAAGCGCATTTCTTTTGTAAAAGTGTTAATTTGTGTGAATTTTACCCAAAAATACTTATTAGGGAAATTTTTTGTACAGGCCAAATTTGACATGTGTGGATATTTGACATGTTAAATTCATAAAATTAGTATACAATTTACACATTGGGCTAAAATATCTAGCTGATTTGAGCATAAATAAGCGGAGAAAGACGCGTTTAAAATTTTTTTTGAGCCAAATTGACCCAAAATTCACTTGAAGGTTAAAAAACTTCAGCGCGATTTTAATTTTTCTATCTCGTCATGCAATCTACTATCGTCCTAGTTGTCTGAACGTTATCAATTTGTTTCTTGCAATAATAAAACCTCTAACCTGCTTGATGTTACCTGTGGTGTCCCACAAGACTCGGTTTGGGTTCAATTTTTTTATGTTATATATGATTGACCTAATTAATGGCCTATCCAGACTCCTCTCCTATCCTATCCAGATACTCCTTTCATTTATGCTGATATTCAACTGATGTTTAATACTGACCCTCAATTTCTTAATTCCCTTGAAACCGTTCTCAATTTCAATCCCTCAAATATTTCCTTATGGATGATTGATAACTCATTGCATGTCAATGCCACTGAAACTAAAGCTTGCTGATCTTTCAATTTCTTTAGACAACGTGCCCATTGAATTTGTCAATGTAATAAAATGCTTAGGCGTTATTATTGATAATAAATTAACTTTTGAAGCTCATCTATTTTTAAGTTATTTAAATGTATATTTTCACAATAAATAAAGTTCCTTTGTTAAACTAGACTTCTTTCTCTTTTAATTGGTACTACATTCTTTTTAAAAATTCCTTTTAGTTTGGTTATTATAGAGCCTTTAAGTTGAAAGTATGCACTGCATAAAATAAGCTGTGCCACTGTATAGGGTGCCTTGCTTTATTGATCGAGGCTATATGTGCTCACAGCTTAAAATTAAAATTTGAAAACAATAAACTTTGCAAGCGTTTTTCCCGAAATGTTCGTCGAGTCCATGGGCATTTAGAGAATTTAATATTGCAATCCAAATCTTCACATAGTCCTAATGCAAAAGTTTTGTGCTTGATACAAGTCATCGCTAAAAACTATACAATTGAAATTTGAACAAAATGGAATCGATAGACCTACTTCAAATCTTCAAAATTCAATGACCCATTTAAAACAGCAAAAAAACAAAACAAAAACAAAATTTAACCAATATTTAAAGAATGTTTATTTCGGTGGTTAAGCCAGTATCTCATTTACTATAACTTGTATTTCAAAATTTTTCAAAAATATGATTTTTTGCAAAGGTTATGTGAAGTTTAAACCTTCTAAAATATTTTAAGTATGACTTTGTTAGGATTTGTAAAATTTTAACATTTCTACTTATGAAAATTCAGAGTTTTAATGTATTATTTAGTGATTTAAAAAAGGTAGTGTGCACAGATTAAAGCAAATTTTTTTTAAAAATATAATAAAATTATAGGTTAGATTTAGATAAATATTGGTATTTTGTTAGTGTTTTGATATTGCGATCTGAAAATTGTGATCTGAACTTTATTTGAATTCTTTAGGGGGTCTCCACTTTGTGCGTACAATTTTTCTCTCTTGACTCGCACTCTGAACTCTTTGTTCCCAACGTTTTATTTTGTTACGAACTTTCTTAACAGCAACCAACTCTTTTAACTCACCATTTGTAATGATCTGGTTGGGCTCGAATGACAGCTCTCCATCGCTTTCACCGAGGCACGCATACAGGGTGCGCACGCGTCTATAGCAAAATAAAATAGAAGAAAATTATTCAACGTTTTCATCAAAAGCTAAAAAAAACTTACGCCGTGCCAGCCGACAGATCGCGCTTAATCTGATTGACATCCTTGTTGCGATGCACCTTCTTCGGCGCATAGTCGCCAACGCCTTCATGTGACACATTTCCGCTGCTGCCAACAATCATGGAAGGAGCTGCAGTAGCCGTGACCACATCGTCGCAGGTTGAACCCAGCAGCGTCGAAAGCGAGGATGCTTGCGACGAGTGGGCGGTGGCAGCTGTAACATAATCCAATGAGCGCCCACCAGTCAACATACGTCCACCTCCACCATTATTCGACGAAAGTGAATCACAGACGCTCTCGTTGGAACTGGATGTGGATGCAGCAGCAACCGGCGAGTAGTGTTTCGCCTGCGCATACATGTGGTTGCGCTGCTGCGTCGCTGTAGTGCCGTAGAGCGCCTCGGTGCGCATGGCCAGCGTTGGCGGTGAAACGTTGTTCATATTTAGGCGTCCACTACCAGCGGGAGAGGAATAATTGTGATTGGAGGAACCGCCGCTGCCGCCACCACCACCAACAGTTGTGGACGCCGGCGTCGCTGTAGCCAACAAGTAATCGTGTCGCAGACTGTTCGCTGTTGCAGGCGTGGCATGATGCGCTGTAAGTCCAGAACCGTTTGTGCCGCCAGCAGCGGCAAGCAGGCTCTGGCCAACCATGCCGTAGGTGGGCTCTGCGCCGGCGGCAACACGTCGAGCGCTGCTGATGTCACTCTGCGACATGGAATGCAGGTTTTTAACGCTGCCCATGTGAACAGGATTGCCGCCAACACTCAGACCTTTGCTAATGCCGCTGCCGCCATTAGAAGTTATGCTATGGCCACCATTCGTGCTGCTGTTGCCACCACTACCGACAACGTTACCATGGGCGTAAACCATGCCATTCGGAATGTTCTGCAAGCTCGAAGACATCGACGGATCATTGAAGTTGGACTTGTTAACGGCGCGATAGGCTTGCTGCTGTGGCGAGTACATAGAAGGGCGTCCCATGCCAGCACCACCAACGTTGGAGCGCGGCACTCGCATTGGCGGACTGGAATTCTGGGCTGCGTTGAGCAGCAGCGAGTTACTAGGATCTGTTTTGAATATCAACTCATAGTTTTCGATGAGTATGTTTATGACAATGTTGTTGAACTTAATATCAAGTATGGCGGCGACAGTTTCTTCAAGTGGACGCAATAGCGTGGGCCCAAAGACCACACCCAGATTGAAGACGGACATTTTGTTCTTCTCGTATTTTCTTGAAACTCTGCAAGTAGGTGAATTGGGCATAAATGAGGGGAAATAATTTGAGGTTATGTTGTAGCAACTCACTCTGTTAAATGCTTGATCACCATGTCCAGCATCTCGAAGTTGGCTTGTGGCAGCTTGTGCACTAATTCATGCACCTCGTGTACGCGTTGCTTGAGGCTGTCTTGTTCTGTGGTGATAGAAAAAAAATTGATTTGAATGAAAAAAATGCAGTTTTTACAACTCTTTCACTTACTGGCTGCTCTTATAAACTCGCTATGATAGCGATACGTCATCAGCGGCTCATTAAGATTGCGCAGATATGTCTTCAAAGCACTTGCAATCGTATTGCTCTCCATCAGATCACGATGTTGTTCATCGCTGAATATCACGTCAATCTTTTTTCGATCCATGCCCAAGGATAATAATTTTGATATTTTGGTGCCCACGCCGCTCTTGCGATAGATGCCCTCATCCTCCAGGCCGCGACTCTCTAACACCTCGATGCATTTACGCATAAAAGCAAAGCCCGCTTCATCCAGTTGATATTCCTCAGCGCCCTTGACCTTACCGGGCGCTAAATAAGTCTGTTAGAAATGGTAAAATGGCGAAAGAGTTAAATTCAATACTAATAATTATTTTTTTTTTTTTTTTTGTGCAAAACTTACCGGCTCCGTTCCATCCATGGCATTAATCCACGCCTTGCGATCCTCTTCGCTAAGCGCTTGAAATGTATAGACTATACCGGGCTTTTCCTTAAATGTCAAATCGAAGCAGAAACGTTTTTCAAATTCCGACGCTCGCCGCTGGCACGTTATCAATGTTAGTTTCTCGTCCTGTGATTCAGGTCGTCCGGAGATCTGATTGAATTGCAGCATGGTGAATTGTTTCTTTTGCTTCTTGTAGGTGCAGTAGTATTTGGTCCATGTTGCCTTGAATGGCTCTAGAAGTGAGATTTTCAAAAGCGAGCCTATTTTAAGCATTAGAAATATGGAAACACATAAACGTGGTGTATACAATATAGTGTGATGTGACTGGTGATTGACATGATACTGGTTTTTTATTGCAAAATGAAGCGTTTATGAAGTATTTTGTAATTTTTAGTTTAATACTTAACTGTTAAATCTGATACAGAAAAATATAAATTTTCAATCCAAAATATTCTTAGGATTCTGGCGGGGAACCTCTCACTATATCCCCCTAGAAACTGCTAACTACCAACAGACCCTGGCTTAAAATAATTGTGCGTAGATTTTGAGCCCACCACGAAAAACCAAAGTTTAATGAATCAATATGGGTAGATAGGTAGAGCCAGCTACGAGTTTTATAACACACCATCTCACAGACCAGGTCATCAAGCTTATGGAAAAAGAAGGAGCCCATATTTTGTACCATCTTCTGGAGAGCGTTGGTACATATAAGATGGCGGTAGTTTTTTCTCTTCTTCTTCCCTGTAGCTTCTACAGAAGTCATTTGTAATGAATTTTTATATGCTGGCGTGTATACCATCAAGTAGTGCTCTTTAATAACGACTATCAGAGTAACTGGGGATGACCTACACAGCGAGAGAAGGGCCTTGAACGACGGAGATCTAGAGTCGTCCGAGTAAGTCTAGTTATTTGGCATGTATAGTGCTCCTATCTATTTTTGGACAAAAAAAATGGATAATGCCTTGAGTTTTAAGATTTTTAAGGGACATTGTAATTAAAAAAAGGAATAAGAGTTAAATTTCAATGCTTTTTTATAAATTTAAAGAAACTGATTCATTGATCGATGATTTAAAAGTGAACATAAATTTATACGATGAAAAATATGTTCATTTTTGCTCGGTGTACATGGCAGCGAGCACCGTGCAAACAGTGTGGTGAAATTAAAGATTTGGGCATTTAAGTAGCTAAAAAGTACATTTTTTTAAGAAAACTTCTACTATTGTACTATAACAGTATGAAGGAAATAGTTGTAGGAAACCCTTGTTGGAATAAAGTGTAGGAGAAAAAGTAAGGAACTGAATGAAATGTCAAAACTAGCTCGGCGTGGATATTTCTGTCGTGTGACCTACCAACGTGCAAATTGAGAAAAGAGAATAAAAGTGCTCATTGCACGCTGAGCAAACGAGCACCGTCTGACCTCAGCCTTTGCAACCGGATTTTCTCAGTAGTACAAGATTTGTTCATTGCCGATGCTGTCGTTGCTGGCAAGCATAAAATTCAATCAAATAATCGATTTCGTTATATTCACAACTTTCGGCTTTTAGATGGTTAAATACTTCCACCCAACCATTCGGGATCGAAATCTTGTCGTTTCGCCACTTTTTGAAATTTTTCATCAATACAATAGTTTTTGACGTACCGGTACTGACCATGCAATTTCGTCGCATTTTCATTTGCACCGTTAAATGAAAGTTGTTCAATGTCGTCAAAACTACTTCGACCTCCCACCATGTTGGTGTTCTTGTTAACTTCGCCCATGCAAAGATTCTGAGCTGTGATAATGATTCCGTCCACAAATTTGTGAGTATAATTATCCGTAATATGACCTGTCATACCCAGTAAACAAGAAATATCTGCTCTTAAGGTAAAAAAGGAGTTTTAAGTGATAAAAAATAGACTTTGAAAGTTTTCAAGGGACAGCTTTTTCGACATAAATAAGGGACTGTCCCTTAAATGAGCATTACACATGTAGTGTTTAGCTTATCTGCCATCAGCTATATGATTCAACTTTTTTTAATAGCAGCTTGAGAGTTGATAGCATAATTTGAGGTGGATTCTGAACCAATGATGACACATTTGCCATTTCAAGATTTTTCGTTTCCTTTGATACTGTTATGTGCAGGTATTTTATTTACCCAGAATTTTTTTGGCATAAAGAAAGCTTTCAATTAGTAACAAGAGTTCTTACCTACTTTTGATGCACCCTGTCAAGGTTAACCGTGATCGTGTCGAAGGTTAACTTATGCGAACTTTTTCGGCAAAATTGGTGGCATAAATAAGACCTTAGGAGCTAAGTGGATCACAGTGAAATTCATGCAAGACTAATGATGAGTTGGATGGAATAAACATACCACAGTGATCACTAGAGGATTGCAATTGAGAGGATTTGCAATAATAAGATTTTGGTGAAATAAAATTATAATTGTTGAGCATGGATGCATGACCTGTTACTAGACTCTACCATACTTCAATTTTTCTTAGTCTGACCGCTGAGAAAGCTGACGTTTACTTGGCAACCAGATCAGGCGACCTGAGAACAGATGAAATATGACCTCCAAAGCAGCAGTCGGCGTTGTTTTCTTAGCACCGCTGATATATAAAGATGCCATTCTTTTAACCGTTTGGAGTTGCTCAAAATATGAGACTTTTTAAATATGGACACGAAATTGCAACCCCATATATAGTAGAAGCCGACATCTAACGCCTGCATAGCTTTTTCGACTTCAGACGAAAAGCCCCATTTCGTCTCGATAGCTTTTTTTTCAGTGTACAGGGCAAGCGTGGTTTTTTTCGCTCCGAAGTATCTAGCTTCCAGCTAAGCTTTCTATAAAGAATAAGTTCTAGCTACATAGCATTATCCGTAAGGGATAGTAAAGACTCATTTAATATGCTTTGTTTAAAGGACGAAATTTTGTATGATCTGGTGAACAGAACTTGGCGCTATTTTCTCCAAGACCACAGGCATCTAGGATCCAGCGTTCAAGTTTGTAAAGAGCTCTTTGCACAACACCGCATGAAATAGTAAGAAGCTATCTCACTTACTACCACTTACTATCTCACTTACTAAACCACCTTAAAACAAAACAAGAACAAGATAAAATAATCCCATTATCTGATAACACCTACCGTAAACGAAAAACAAATAATGATCAAGGAATATGCCCGCGGAAATTCCGAATCATAAATTGGGATATTATCTGAAATTAAATCTCAAATTATCTCGAGGTAGAATCTGCCAAAAATCGTCAAGAGAGCGATGGACCCCCTTCACACCTGTTATCGGCCGGTATTTGCTCAAAAACTTTGTAATAAACTCCCAAACTGGTAAGAAAAAATAAAAAGCAAACAAATTTTTTCCCCCACCATCTCACGACCTTAATTCTTTCCTATTTCCAAACTGTTTTCAATCTCAAGTATCTGAGATGGAAAACAACAAAGTCTAAAGGGTTCTTTTGCAACGTACATTTTATTTTTTTAGAACCCTTTGTGGCGTTTATGTTTTGACGTAGAATACGTCGTTCTCGGAGGTAAGTAGGGTGGTTGATAGTGATCAGGTGTCGGTATTTACTTTACTTTTTGAGCCTTTGGTGGGCCTAAAGTACTAATCGTACAATGTTGATCTTAGCACTTGTTGGTCTGCTTGATCCTCAATGCGACAAAAATTCATGTTAGAACTGTCTAACTTATATCAATTTTACACAATTACATGAAATATAAAGCCAACATTTGATGTTTTTGTTTGCTTAAACTTGCTACCTATTTATCGACGGCTTCCGGTTTTTTCGACGGCGAAGACAGCGCCATCTAGCGTGAAGACATAAATCTTATAATTAAAAAAAGCATACTTTTGGGGGCATGTTGTTTTTAACAGACTCGCGTAGCCCAGTAATACTGAGTAATTTTGAGGGGCATGCTTTTTTAACAGAATCTGTTATTGAAATGTCAAACGCAGCCAATTAAATATCCGGGCATATTATCGACAGTGAAATTTTGACACATGGGTTGTTGAACTTGATAGCATTGAACAAATTTTGTTTGCTTGTTTAAGTTTTCTACCTATTTATGGACAGTTTCCGGTTTTATCGACAAAAGCATAAAATTTGTATGGGAGCGCCCCTAAGGAGTGGTCGGAGGGAATAGGTGTCAAAGGCAAAAATGTTCCTTTTGCAAAAGTAATGGGGGTTGGTGATACATATTAACCCTCTCCGGCACTCTCTTAAAGGTCATATCCTCAGGTGTATGGAATAAATATTTTTAAAAAAGATGTCATCAAAAGCGAATTGAATAATTCTACGTCTTGTGTTACGACATAGTCGAAACTACTGTATCTTTTTTCTTAGCCTACTTGCTTATACGATGCAGTTGACACAATAATTGAAGCCTTACATTCGCTGAAAATGCCGTACATTCACTGATTGGGTACTGGGAATACATGAACAAGATCATGATCTCTCAAACAAAATTATTCTGAGTGATGAGGCTCATTTTCATCTGTCTGGGTACGTGAATGAGCAGAAGTGTCGCATCTGGGGCTCCGAAAACCCAATAGAAACAGTCGAACAACCTCTCCATGTACAGCAGGTGGCAGTTTGGTGCGGTCTTTGAAGTGGCGGTGTTATTGAGTCATATTTTTCGAAAATGATGCTAGTGGGATCGTTTCAGTGAACGATGTTTATGACTTTTTTTGTCCATGTTACGGACGTGGACGACGTTAATTTTCAGCAGGATGTCACCACATACCATTCAGCTACACACAAGTGAAACAATGACTCTATTGAAAAATTTCCTGGATTCCTCAAAATGGAGACTTTGATTGACCGCCGAGATCGTGCGACTTAACATCATTCGACTTTTTTCTTTGGGGCTACATTAAAGATCCATGCTCCAGCAAAAATTCAAGCACTCAAAGACAATATTTGAGCTGTTATTCGCGAGATACAGCCACAATTATGCTAAAATGTGATGAAAAATTTCATCAAAAGAATGGCTTTATGCAAGAACAGCCGCGGCGAACATTTGGCAAATATAGTGTTCCATTAACTAACTTCAGAGTTTGTTCTTTGGATTAAAATTAAATAATAAGCTCCTTCCACAAAAATATTGCGCGTTTTTTTATAATTTAAAATAACACCTCTTGTTGAAAGACCCTATACTAACAAGCCAAGAACCACATCAGAGCTCAAAGACAATATTCGAACTGGAATACCATTAGTATCGCCCGAAACTGTCTCTTCAATGTGATTGATAGAAAATGACAGAAAAAGAGCTCTATTTTGTCCCACCAATAACGACGGCCAATTAACAGATATTGTTTTCGGAAGCTACTCGAGATAAATTTGAAAAGGTTGAACTCAATAAAGGAACACAACTTCCCGAAACCTATTGAGAATTGTGAAAGTTATGCAATAGGTCCAACAAACATATTGAAATGAAGCACTTTGTAAAAAAAATGTTGAAGACAAACTTTTTATAAGAAACAACTTTTTGTCAGAAACAAGGGTCTAAATGGTAATTGAAATTTTTGATAATTTTGATGTTAAAAAGTCATGATTTCTCATGTAACTTTGATGCAAACAGAAAAATCAAATGTTATAGACTTGTAACTTTGTCCTGAAAAGATCGTTAGCGTGACATCCTCTTGTAGAACTTGAAAAAAATTAAATTTTGTGTCCGTAATATAAGTATTGTCTTCATATATCAGTCTGCTTTATAAGATTGTTTTTGAAATTGTTTTCGATTCGGATATTTCTGACTCTTGTAAAAAATTACTTTTGGGACAACTTGTTTTCAAAAACCCCTTGAAAATATTCATAAATTTTTACAGTTTGCTATAAAAAGTGTTGTTTACGAAATGTATTAATGTCCAACGTACTTTTTTCCATCAAAAATAGATATCCACGTTTGGTGAATTTTTCCTCTGGTTTCTGAAATCGAAAAATAACCAAAATTAATATCTAAGTGAAACAACAAATAACATTATTTACCGTTCTTTTTTCCATATATTTAATTTTCAATTCGGTGACCTTTTCGCGTGCTTCATCAAAATTTTCACGGGTCTGTTATTGATAGAAGAATAAATGAAGATTATTTTTTTAACTTTTACAAAGTAGTCAATATTAAACAATGCTAAGCATACTTTTTGCACTTTGTGCCTTAAATCTTGCAAATAGTCACGATTATCTTCTGCCTGCTCGTGTGCGGTATGATAGAAGACCAACCAGCCCGAGATGAAGGCCAGTAAAATTTCAACAAATTCAAATTTGATGCGCTCCTGAACTTCCTGTATGCGCAAAACGTAGCTCAGAGACTCTTGAATGTATTCACGCTCGTGCATGCCAAGACTGGCATCAGCCTGTAAGGAAAAAACATGCAGAAAATGAAAACACATAAATAAACGTTTTCAAAAAAATAAACAAAATTTTATTTCATTAGAATAATGCTTTGAATTAAAAATGAAATTAGGTAAAAGTGAATAAACAAATTAGAATAATAGTATGATGCAATTTTTATAGCATACTTTTTGGCATTTTCATAAATGCAAGTTTTGAAATCAAATTAAAAACACAAAGTTTGCTTGAGTTTGCAACAATTTCCATTGCATACTTTTAGGCATCTCAATAATTGTATTAATATAAATATGTTTAACCCTTTGACGACTGCTTCTAACACGTTGGTAAATTTGAGAATCTGACACCGTATTCGTATTTAGAGATTACTGAACAAAAGTGTCGGGAAAAAATAATATTTTTTACCTGCAAAGGTGTGAAAAATCACTGATAGAGACGAGGATAGAGATTACGATGCACGTGCATTCGAAATGGACAACGAAGATATTGCTTTTCTTGAAAACGCAATCGCTCAGAGGAGCTCAGAACAGAAATCGAAATCGATGATGAATGTCCTGGCTGAGAATGGACAACAGTCGCCTAGCGCTCTGCGGGGACCTAAGCGATTCAAACTTACGGAGGTCGCTACTCTGTGCGGTCGTTATCTCTATAAAAGTGAAACGGGACGTAACAGAAGTATTGTCAGCTCCAAACAGCACAAAGACCATCGAACCAATACTATTAAAACCTTTTCCAAAAATCCACTTTGCTTCACCAATGATCGAAATTGCTTCGAAATTTATATTGAAAACAAATTTGAACTTCAGGCCAAGTATGTTGACATCAATACAACATGAATACAAAGAAAGCAACAACCAACAACAACAACAACGGCTCTGTATAGAACAAATCACACAGCTTGACTATACAGACTGTTTCGTTGGCCGCTACACCAAGAAGATGACTTCTTTCTCATCGTCTTTGCATGACTTTTCACTGTGATCCACTCAAGCTACTAAGGTTCTACTTCGAAAGTAGAAATTTATCGAAATTTATAGCAAAAATGTAAAAATTATATTACAATGCATTGATCCAAACTGTAAACAAATTTATTTTTATTTCAAATAAATCAACTCTTCAACAAAATAACAATGTCATTGATTTTTACTGTTGACGACCACTGGGATATATAGGTCCCATTAGATTTGGTGATAGCGTGGATAGTCAAAGTGGACGATCTTTTTTTTTGTTATTTTGTGTTAGAAAGTGGAAGGTTGGCCGCCTTATCCAAAAATGTTGTACCTGTAGCTCCTCCCACCCCGAAAATATTGCCGAAAGAAGAAGAGGGAGTAAAAGTAAAGATTTTTCGACGTTGGGGTGGTCTGGTATACAAAGGGATGAATCTACCCTTGAAAATTAAGTACTTTCTGAAAGTCACATTCATTCCCTATTTAATTATATCTTGTAGAGGAAAATCGATTGCATATTTTTTCCAGAAAGTGAAGAGTCACAGGTATCCCAGTAGTCGTCAAAGGGTTAAAGCAGATTTAAATTTGTAATTAAACTTAACAAAATGTATTTTGACATTTAACCTCTCAGCAGCACTTAATGCTTATTAAAAATAAATTGTGTGCTGTCATGGTAACACTTCTTGTTTTTGCTGTGGTTGTTGTTGTAGTGCATTGCATAGTGGTTGCATTGTGTCGTCTCTGCATAGCAGTTGAAACATTTTGTCTACCATCAGCAACAAAGGCATTTCTTATTGATAAATAGAGAGTGGCTTAAAAAGATGTGAACATCTGTGCTCAAATGTCAAAGCATAATTTTAGGTGCTATATAATGTTTGACATTTGCAAGCATGGTCGAACATTATACAACATAACAGCATTTATTAAAAATTACGAATGCATTAAAACTTTAAAGTTTATTTTAAACTTTTTTGTCGCGACAAAATTGAGGATGGATCAGAAAGTAGATGCATTTGGTACTAGGGGCGGACAGATTATACAGGAGGAATGGGGATGGGCCGGTGCCATTGTGGGCCGGTAGCTACATTAGGAAAATATATTGTTCATTTGGACTTAAAATCAGCGAGCACCTTCTTCAGTAGTTTTTAAAAACCTTTGATTTTTCTATGTGGCGGCCATATCCGAGTGCATTAAGAAGTGCGTGAACTACTCGATGCCAATTCAAGACCAGGTTCGAATCCCAGGCCGGCACAGACAATTTTTTTCAACTGAAATTAATTTTTCTGATGGACCAAGAGGTCTCTGCAGACAATGGCAAACGTCAAAGAGTAAATAATGCCAAAAGCTTTTTGAGAACAAGCACATTAGCCGTTCGGAATCGGCATAGTAACTTGAGGTCCAGTACTCAAATCAGATGATCCCAGGTTCGAACTCCAGATTAACACTAAAAATGTTTTCAATAGAAAATAATTTATCTGCGCGACAACCACCTCTATGCAAACAATGACAAATCACAGTGAAGATTTATTTTAAGGTCTTTTGTATGCAAACATTTAAAAACCATTTGTCTTTGAATGTTGCCTAGTTTTTTTTTTCTTAATTTAAATGGGTTCCCTTTGAACCAAGGATGTCAGGTGTAATATCTATTCAGTCAAGACTGCCTTGGTTCGAAACAGGGTGATAGATTAGTGGGAAGAAAGGGGCAAAGGAATTTAATATGTGTAGGATGTTGATTTGAAATTAGGAAAGAAATGCAGAAAGGTGAAAGCTTAGAACCCTGATCTGACCGAGACTTAAACCCAAGACTCGAACCCGAGGACTATGGGGTTACAGTCAAGCACACTACCTACTCGAGTGCCGAGGCCGATGTTAATCAACGATTTCAAATATCATCATCATCTTCACAATTTTAATTGAAAATCCATTGATATACCAATGTTTACACAGTGCAGCAAAAACCGTTTGGATTAAAACTTGGCATTTCATACGGCTTAAGAATAATTTTAGGACACTTGTCACGAATCTGAAGACCATTTTCGTCCATCACATCTATTTGTTCAACAATCTAGGCTCGAAATCAAAGTACAAGGGTCTCAAGAAACTGAAGAAATTAAATTCTTGTATGAAGAGATAACGTGGCGGCCGTGGCGCAGTGGGTAAAGTGTGTGACCCGTACGCCAGAGAACCCTAGCTCATTTCCATCTAACACAGAAAGTTTTTTCAATTGAATTAATTTTTCTGTTCGGCCGTCACCTCTCTGCAAACAATGGCAGACCCCAGAGAGTTAATAATGCCATGTAAAGCTTCTTGAGAACATGCACATAAGCCGTTCGGAGTCGACATAAAACTAAGTCCAGTTCTCGATCAATTGTGTTCAAACATTTAACTATTAAAATCAGAATTTTTATCAACGGAGGTCGTCATCTGAGGGGGGGAGGGGGGGTGGGGAGGAATACTCTTAGGGCCGTATAATTCACCTCTGGATATCTTTAACCAGTGGGTATTTGCTTGTTTGCTGCTCTCTGAAACTACTGAAAATTTAGTACATTACCCACTGGTTAAAGATATCCAGAGATGAACAATACGGATCTTAATCTTGTTTGTATTAATTTTTATTTGATAAATTCTAGAGGAAAAAAAAAATATATCCATAGGGTTATTACTCCAAATCAAAAAGGCATTCTGGCGCTCGATGAGTACTTCTGATACCTCAAAAACCATACGTTTTGTACTTCCTTTGTACATAATGTATCATTGGAGGTGAGTAACCCTTTTGACAACTTAAAGGAGTGCTCATGGAGTACCCTATCATTGCTCTATTCGTTAGAAGCATTTTAATTTCGCACGACAATTCAAAATTTATAATTCACAGGGACTCACTTAATCACTCATGTCAGATATAATAAAAGAAGAAAAAAATTAATATACGTAGGGTTTGAACTCACGTATTCATAACCTTCCAACTGAAAGTTCTATCTTTTGTGCTTTCAGATTTTTGGAATACTAATTGACAAAGTGAGAACAGACATGGTTGTACAGAAAATTATTCGAAAAGATTATTTATAAAATCTTAAAATGGAGTAATTAAGAGGAAATTGTAGAAAAACAAATTTCGTTCTATGAAGAAATAAAGAAATATAGCTTGTACCAAAACTGTTGGTAATTTACTTTGCTAGTTGACAGTTTAGAAAAATGTGTATTTTCCTTTTATAAGGCAATTTCCTTAAGCAAAAAAAATAGTCGACAACTTTTTACTTTTTAAAACATAATTTTTTAAGACAGCGGCAATTCAGTTGTCATTTATCGGATAAAATTTAAGGTTCCAGTCCGCCACTGATAAGTACGTTCACAAGAAATTTTTATAATACGGGTGTAGTCCCAGAATTACCCAACCTGACGTATAGATGGCGGGTGTTGTTTTAAGAGAATGACCATGGTAGAAAGTAACAACCCTACAAAGCTTAAGTTTGAAGTTTGACGATACTACTTTGTTTAGTATTTGTCTGGCAGCCATCAATAGCGAACACTCCGCTCTCAGTGTAAATTGATGTTGTAAACATGGAGAAAACTGATCATCGTAATGTGATAAAACTCTTTCAATTCAAAGGCCTTAATAATAAATAGTATCGCCTGTGGCCGAAATCGGCCATCTGTTTATGTAAGGTAACGAAACTCAAGTAGTTTTTCACATAATGAATTGTTATTGATTTGCATGGAAATTCTTAATGCTTACCTTGACGCTATGAGGAAAATAGTGGTAAAGGACAAAAAAGGAACCATATATGCGTCAATAGCAAAAATTGACATATAATATTCATTTGAAGTAAATAAATAAATTAAAAGTAAAGTCAATAAAGTAAAAGTAAATAAAGGGTAGAAAAGTATAACAAATAAATCAAGATAAATAATAATTCTCAAGATAATAGAAGCAAGCAGCAGCTTTTTGTTTTTTTAACACTGAGAGATATTAAGAAAAAGCAACAACCACAAAAACAACAACATATGCTACTCAGCTCTTTTTAAGTGTGCGTCACTCCCGCATTCTACTCTTGCTTTGTAAGCTACAGCAGTGATGTTCAACAGAGATTCGTGGCTTTGTAGTTTCTGATTGTCCCATTAGTAATAAAAGGGTTTTACATTTGCTCAGTTTTACTTATCTTAATGACAAAATATTCGAATAAAAATTATATTGTGCAAATCTACTCGAAGATACCTATCCATCGATATAAGTATTATGTGAATATGTTGAAGGTAACACAGAAAAAAGGGAACACAAACTTTTTGTTTGCCTATTAATATATAGATAATAAACTGGCCATTTCAGCCCTTGAAAGGACTTTTACCGAACTTCTTATGATCAAATTGTGTTGTACGTGTTATTAAATGTTTGTACAGGGTTGCCCATATTCGACGGACCCATCTGGCAACGCCATAACTTTTGACAGAGATGTCAGATCGCTTAATGACATACCGCGTTTGAAGCGTCAGTCCAAGCAGATTTTTACCATGGAACAATACACGCCACGCGAGCTCTTTGAAATAGTTGAAATTTACATTCAACAGAAGAAGTCAATTGTGAAAACTCAACGTGCTTTTATAAAAACTTCCGATGAAGCCCATTTCACATTGAATGGGACCGTAAATAAGCAAAATTGCCGTATTTACGCCACTGAAAATCCTCAGGAGATTCAAGAAGTGCCTCTTCATGACGAAAAAGTCACAGTTTGGTGCGGCGTTAGTGCGAAAACGGTCATTGGGCCGTTTTTCTTCCAAAATGAAAATGGCCATGCTGTTACCATCAACCAGGAGCGTTATCGCGACATGATGACCAATTTTGTGATGCCAATTATTCGTCGAAAGCGTATGAGGCAGTTCTGGTTTCAACAAGACGGCGCTCCACCGCACACAAGTGTTAACAAAAACATGGGTCCGTCGAATATGGGCAACCCTGTACACAATTGATCGAGAGCTGGACTTACTAGTTTTATGCGGACTCCGAACGGCTATAATGTGCATGTTCTAAAGAAGCTTTATATGGCGTTATTTATTCTCTGAGGTATGCCATTGTCTGCAGAGAGGTGACGACCGAACAAAAAAATTAATTCAATTGAAAAAATTTTCTGTCAGATGAAAATTGAACCAGGGTTCTCTGGCGTATGAGTCACGCACTCTACCCACGACCGCCACAAAGGCCCACATTCAAAGGCCTTAGTCCAACGGCGGAGCTAGATTCTACTCTGAAAGGGTCAGTTCCGTCGTTTGCAACAGTAAAATATTGGGTGACAGAGTTAAAACGAGATGGTACAAGCTGTCAAAACGAACATCGCAGTTGTCGACCAAATCCAGAAGTGGTAAAAAAATGCACAAAATGGTATTGGATGACCATCGATTGAAAGTGCGCGAGAGAGCAGACATTATAGGCATTTCAAAAAGTGCTGTGCATTGCATAATAAATAAAAAAATAAATAACTGGCCATTTCAGCCCTTGAAAGGACTTTGACCTAGCTTCTTATGATCAATTGTGTTGTGCGTGTTATTAAGTTTGTACACAATTGACCGAGAACCGGACCTACATGTTTAACGCCGACTCCGAACGGCGATGAACGGAATGTTCTTGTTCTCAAGAAGCTTTGCATGGCATTTTTTTTGCAGAGAGGTGGAGGCCGTACAGAAAAATTATTTGAATTCAAACAATTTTCTGTCGCTGCTGGGTTCGAACCCGTTTCCTCAGGTTTGCCACGGACGCCACGCTGTACATTGCATACTGACTGAAAATTTAGACATTAGAATGCTTTCCGCAAGATAAGTGCCACCGTTACTCAATATGGAAAAAAAGCAGCGTGGTGAGAATGTTTCAACCGTGTGTTTGGCAGAGTTTCACTGCAATAAGCACAGTTTTTGCGTCAATTCATAACCATTGATGAAACATGGTTCTATCACTGCACACCTGAGGCGAAGGAACAGTGAAGGCAATGAACTGAAATGACGAAACGGCTCCAGAGAAGACCAAGACAGTGTCATCTGTAAGCAAGGTCATGGCGTCAGATTTTTGGGATGCGCGTAGTATAATTTTCATTTATTATCTTTAGAAAGGAAAAATAATCAACGGCGAGTATTAAAAAAAAAAAAAAACGGCGTTTGAGCGAAGAGTTCAAGAAAAAAACTCGACAGTCCTCAGTATAAAAAGCGTATCGAAATTATTGAACATCGCTGAAAAAAAGTGTCACGTGCTAAAAGGAGACTAAGTAGAGAAATAAAGATATTTTAGCCCAAATTTTTTTGTTAGGTCGTGTACTTCTGGGACTACCCTCGTATTTTAAATATCAGACATGAACACATAAATTATTGCACCTAACCATACAATATTCAAAAAAAACTTTTAAAATTACCAAGATTTTTATTTAAGTCCCACATAAACCGGTATAAACCGATTTTCCTATGACTTCCACTGTTCCACTTATCATCGATGTACAAGAAATATTGACATTTAACAAATGTGAACACATCAAGCTTAAATTGAAGGTTGTGCCACCAATTAAATTGAAGAAAATTATTTATGGCGTCACTTTTGCAATGCCTGAAACAAAAAAAAAAAAAAAGCAAAAAAAAAAACAAATAAACCAAACCAGCACCTAACAACGACGCCATGACACTTGATGGCATTACTCAACAACAACAATCCAAACAGGACTTCAAAGGACTACGACGACAACGACGAGACAAAAGAATAAAAACAAACAAAACACAAACAACAACAACAATAACAAAAACAAAACCATAAAAGAAACAATTTCAAAGTCTATTAAATCATTGCAAATTGATGAGGAAAAGTGGAATCGAGTCTGAGCGTAAAGAGCAGAAGAGAGGAACAAATTATGTAAGGTGTGAGTGAGTGTTTGAGAAGTTAGACGACACACACAGCTGATGAGTGCCAAGAAGAATTGTGAGTCTCTTTTTTTTATTTTGCAAATTTCAGCACAAGTATGAATTCAGATAGGATGAACATTGAAGAAGACTAAGATATAGGAAGTGGGACAAAGCAAAAAAAAAACAAAAAAAAAATGGAACTGTGAAAAAGGCTAAAGGAACAAATGAATGCACGGTGAGTGGATTTAATAAAACAAGTGATTACTAGAGACCTTACCATTAAAAATGAGTCAAGATAAACAAAAGGATAAGGTAAGGGTAAGGATAAGGATAAAGATTAGGATAAAGATAAGGATAACGATAAGGATAAGGATTAGGATAAGGATAAGGATAAGGATAAGGATAAGGATAAGGATAAGGATAAGGATAAGGATAAGGATAAGGATAAGGATAAGGATAAGGATAAGGATAAGGATAAGGATAAGGATAAGGATAAGGATAAGGATAAGGATAAGGATAAGGATAAGGATAAGAAGGATAAGGATAAGGATAAGGATAAGGATAAGGATAAGGATAAGGATAAGGATAAGGATATGGATAAGGATAAGGATAAGGATAAGGATAACGTAAAGGATAAGGATAAGGATAAGGATAAGGATAAGGATAAGGATAAGGATAAGGATAAGGATAAGGATAAGGATAAGGATAAGGATAAGGATAAGGATAAGGATAAGGATAAGGATAAGGATAAGGATAAGGATAAGGATAAGGATAAGGATAAGGATAAGGATAAGGATAAGGATAAGGATAAGGATAAGGATAAGGATAAGGATAAGGATAAGGATAAGGATAAGGATAAGGATAAGGATAAGGATAAGGATAAGGATAAGGATAAGGATAAGGATAAGGATAAGGATAAGGATAAGGATAAGGATAAGGATAAGGATATGGATATGGATATGGATATGGATATGGATATGGATATGTATATGGATAAGGATAAGGGTAAGGATAACAATAAGAATTAGGACAAAAATCAGGATAAAGATTATGATAAGGGTTAGGATAAGGATTTTTTTGTTTTTAGCTCTGAACCAAAGATTTCAGGTGGTATACCTGTTCAGTCAAGTCTGCCTTGGCTCGAAATGGGGTGATAGATTAGTGGGAAGGAAAGGGCAATCAAGTGAAACACGTGTAGGATGTTTTAAGCGTGGTGGAAAGCCAATGAAACATGTGAATTTGAATCAGAGGTAAGGGTTATGCCTTTACCTCAGTCAATTCAAGTTATAAGGCAGCAATCTCATCCACAAACTTCTCTACCATCAACTACAACTTCAAGTCATAAATATTGATGAATTTTCAATTTCAGTTGATTAGAAATGTGGGCAGAAAATTGCAAATGCGAAAGGTTTAAAGCGTAGTACCATGGCCTGGCCGGGAGTCGAACCCGGGACCTCTGGGGGTAGCAGTCGAGAACGCTACCTACTCGTCTACCAAGGCCGCCAACAAGCATTACAAGTATTACAAGCATTACAAGCATTATGAATAGGACAGGAAAAACAGGCCGCGGTAATTGAGCGGTTGCGCACTTGACTGCCACTTCGAAGGACCCGAATTCGTATCCTGACCAGGCGATGTTACTACGCTTTAACCTATCTTATTTCTTTTCTCATTTCTAATTAACTGAAATTACTAGGGCGTTCAAGATGGTGCTGGACTAACAAGGAAAACACACGATTTTTGCCAAAATTGTTGTTTATTCTTCCACATAGTTCCCTTTCAGCTCGATACACTTACTCCAACGATATTCTAAAATTGCGATGCCCTTTGAATAGTAAGATTTCTGAAGATCTTTGAAATCCGCCTTCAGTTTCCAATTCGACATGTTCATTCGTCGTAAATCTCCTTCCCTGGAGCCACCGTTTTAAGTTTGGGAACAGATAATAGTCGTTGGGGGCCAAATCTGGAGAATATTAAGGATGACGAAGTCGTTCAAAGCGTTACTCGTGCAATTTGACTATGGTTTCGATCGATTTTTTCAAGACGATGCAAGAAGATGACTGTTTTCTTTGATAAATGGGGCTGTTTGTTTGCGATTTCGTTCTTCAATCGGCCCAATAATTTACAGTAATAGTCGCTGTTGATAGTTTTTCCTTTTCTCAAATAGTCGATGAACAAAATGCCACTTGAATCCAAAAAAAAAAACGCCAACACCTTTCCGGCCGTTTGTTGAGTCTTCGCTCGCTTCGGTGGATTTCGACAGGGTGGATTTCGACCTACCCACTTTTTTGCTGATTCCTTCGTTTCTGGTGTATGGTGGTAGATCCATGGTTACTATTTGAAGCAAAAAATCAGTCGGATTTTGTTTAAACATGTCCAAAGATTGTTGGGAAGTGCGAACACGTTAATGTTTTTAATTGATTGTTAATGAACGCGGCACGCATCTTGCAGTCAGCCCAAATGTTCATACAAAATTGAAACCACCAACCCACTTGATATGCCTACGGCTATAGCTATCTCACGTACTTTCTCTTTCGAACTGTTCAATACGAAATCGTGGATTTTCCAATACATTCTGGAGTGGTCACTGTTTTTGGTACTCCCCCGGCGTGTTCATTTTTTGTGCTGATTCGACCTCTTTTGAACTCCACAATCCAATATTTTACGATTGAATACGACGAAGCAGATGCACCATAATATTTATCAAGCTTTTGTTTCTTTCGTACTTTTAATATGTAAAAAGTAATGCTTAATCAAGGCACGAAATTCTTTTTTATCCATTTTTATAATAATACCAAAAATTGTTTAATTACGAACACTCTCACGTCACTATTCATTGACAGATCGATCTAACATTTATGGTGTGTTCGTGTTGAGGTTACCACACGTCAAAAATATCATACATTTAAAGAGTGGTGGTGCCAGATGATAAATTTAATATACAAAGGTTTTACAAAAGTAAGCATTACACAAGTCACCTTTTTAGCTTTTATCCTGCATAAAATGTTTTCAATCTCTACTGGGTTGGCATTCAATTTAACTTAATTTTTGGCTATTCTTTAAACATTCAAAAAGCAAAGATAAAAGTTTCGGTGTTGTTGTTGTTGTTTCAGTTGTCTTAACAAAACAGTGCACAGGTGTTATGGCAACAAACAAACACTTGCTCGAGCTAACTCTTACCTTCACCACTTACACACACACAAACAAACACAAAAACAAACACAAAACATACAAACACACAAACTACATCACCATCTCTTAATGTTTGCAATTTTTCACCTATTCAACAGTTTTAGTGACGACATTAATTTTTTGATACATCCATCCCTCTTCTTCTGGGTCTCCTATTCGATGACCATGAAACTTTGTTGTTGACCAAGTGACGAAATCCTGTCATCTGCAGGCACTCCTCGTTCACTTTGCTGAAATGAACTTTTATTGTCTTTTGAAGGACAAAGGTTACACATTTTGGCAGAATTTTACTAAAATTGCAGCTCAGTCAAAATCTAGTACCACAAAGTTGGGTGCAAAATGCTAACTTTTCGAAATATTAAATAAATAAATTATGTTCTATTGATGTTGGCAAGCGAGGCATTAGTTCGGGAAATTTCGTTATCCATCATATATTTTTAAAATAAATTGGAAAATTGTTTTTTTTTTCACAGAAGAAGATAAATTCAAGCCTTGTAGAGAAGGTCAAAGATGAAATAAAAAGTATAGTTTAGGATTGTTGGAAATGAATCCGACCATGAATGGTCAGAATGGGAAAATAAATGAGAATGATTAGTTAAATGATGTGGTCTGTAAAAGCAGTTAAATCAAGTCGAGTACTAGTTCTGAGAGAACGTGCATAACTGCCACTCAGAGTGCCTGGGTTCGAATTCCGGCCAGAACATGACCCTACGCGGAGAGAAAAAAAAATTAAGCTTTCTATGCTTGAATCAAGCAAAATAAACTATCTCAAGCGTAAATTTCTTAATTCAACCATTGTTTTGCTAGAATTGAGCTAATTTAAAGCATATGATATTAATAAAAAATGCTTAATTCAAGAAACATTTGCTCAAAACTCCAGAATATTTGTTCTGAAAACTACAATAATTTGCTCGATTTGAGAAATTTATTTTCCTTGAATTGAGAACAATTTACTTTTGTAAAACTTTTTTACAAACAAGAACAATTTTTTGCTTTTTGATTCAAGTAAAAAATTTAGTTAAAACTAGAATAATTTGCTTGATTCAACAGTTTTCTTAATACTAGATTGTTTTGCTTGATAGTAGAAACTTAATTTTCTTATTATAATCGAAATCCTTCAGCAAAATTAATGTATTTTCAAAACGACCGCCTATAGAGTAACACATTGTTCTGGGACAATGATTAAGAAAATAAAACAAACAAAATAAATGCATGAGTTTTTTAAAGTAACGGTGATTTTATTATGAAAACCAAATAAAAAATCTTATGTTTCATATTTATAAGGTCAATTCAGATTTTTATTGATAACTTAGGTAATAGTGAGAATTTAGCAAAACCAAATAACATAAATCAAGAAATTATGTTCCCTGCGGTGCTGTATACTTTTTCAATACGGTCTTTCATACTGCTTATGAGGTTATTTATCAATATGGCATCAATTTTGTTCCACTCCTCTTTCAGCGCCGTAATGAGTTCATTACTGGCATTGAATTGCTGATTATCATTGTAAGCCCGTTGGGTAAATATCCCCCAAAGATTCTCAATCGGGTTCAAATCCGGAGAACATGCTGGCCACTCCATAACTTTGATGGACTTGGACGAGAACCACTCCTGAGATTCTCGGCTGACATGGATGCGTGCATTATCTTGCTGAAAAGTCCACTGCGTGTCACAATTTTCTTCTAAAAATGGGACCAAGCTTCTTTCCGAGACATGCACATAGTCCCGACTTCTCATCCGCGATGTACCAATTTCTAGCGATAAGCATCGACGTGCAGAGAATGCACCCCATTCCATAATGCTTCCACCGCCAAAGGTTTCTCTTTTTAAAATAAAGCTGTACTTTTCTGTTGTCTTGCCAATAGCTACGAAAACCATCCGTTCCATCCATTCAAATTCCATTTCTTTTCATCGGAAAATATGACCTAAAGCAAATTGTCGCTCTATACATTTTGACTTTAAATTTCTTAGGTTGAAGCTTACCCTGTGCCACTTCGTATCCTTATTTTCCAATGCAAAAAATACTCTGGCGTCCTTGTGGCGTGTAGTTAACTTGGGCACTTGCTTTATTTTTTGAAACTGAAGAGTCTGGCTACGTTTTAGGGTCCTCCAGATAGTTCAACTTCAAACATTTACACCAGGTAAGGAGCACCTGATCGTGCAAAGGATACCGATGAGTTACTGGCTTCGCGTACAATTTTTCTCTCAGTTCGCACATCAAGCAGCCTTTTGCGCCCAGAACGCTTTGTTTAATTTCTGAATTACGCAGAGAATGCGTGCAATTACTTCTGCGAGCATCTCCCTTATTCCAATATCATTGTCTTTTAAGACTATAATTTTGCCCTTTTCAAACTCAGAAAGTTCTTTTTCACGCGGCATTTCATAAATTAAACATTTAGACTATTTAACACACTTATTTTAACAAAAAGAAAAGTGCGAACTCAATCGCAAATGAATCTTCTCGATAATGACCTTATAATTGTGAAACACCAACAATATTACGCTTGCTTCAAAAATAAAGTACAGTTACTTTAGCAACTACAGAGTTTGTGGATTTGTATTTGTGGTTTTCCTATCATCACTTTTGTGGAACAGTTTAATATTCTACAGTGGGCCGTTTTGAAAATACATTAATTTTTTAAGTGACCTTATAATTGTGAAACACACCTTATATCTTGTAGATGCTCAAATGTTTCCAAGTAAGGTGACAGATAAGACACTACGCCTTCGAACCATGCCATAATTTGTCAATCCGCACCATATTCTTAAACAAGTTTTCATGTAAACATGTTGTGAATTATAACCATGCCAATATAAATTGAAGTGAGAAAAATATGCTTGATTCAGGTAAACAAATTGTTGAAAACTAAAATATTTCTATGCGATTGCTTAAATTAAGCAAATATATTCTTGATACAAGTCTTGTTCCAGGTTCTAGAATCAAGCATTTTATTCTTGTTTCAAGCAATCATTTATTTTACTCGATTTGAGAAATAAATGCTCATTAAGAATCTATTTTTCTTAATTTTAGTTTTTTGTGCTTGATTTGAGCAAATGAGGATAAATTTTAAATTTTCTTAGATTAAACAAAATACTTGCCAAATATAAGAATATAATTTCTCTCCGTGTACGATTAGCGTTTCTTCATTTCTAATCAATTGAAATAAATAATTCATAAAATCAATTGGATTGGTATGGAGTGAAGGTAAAATTGTTTTATATTAAACGTTGTTTAAGAATTTTGAACTTTTACTTTAAGAATTTTCAAAATACCAATTTTTTTTATGTAAATGAGTTTTATAAAATACGGGAATAAACTTATTAAAACCTCTTTTTTTCTTTTTCTCTTTTTTTTTAATTTTTCTTTTTTATATCATCCCTGGTTTGCCCCAAAAATATAATAGGGGTATTCACACTTGGGTAGTTGGGAAGATTGGCCGTACACTTTGTTTTTGCAAAGTTGTGCCCAAGTACTCAAGTACTCGTCTACCAATCTACTCTAGCTGACCCCCTGACTTGTTTGGTAAATTGATTTCTTGCAAAATTGAGTACTTTGTCCATGTCATCACCTTTTGCAAAAGTAGGCAATAATTGAGTTCACAATAAATAAAAACAAAGTAATTACTAATTACTTTGCATAAGGTACATGGGGCGTACAGTGTACAAGGGGGCGTGGTATCTGCCATACAACCCAAATCTGCAATATCGAATAACTTTGAAATTATAGATCGCACAGTATTGGAATTAGGTATTCGGCCTCGATTTACATGTTCCGTTCCACAGGTAAAATTTTATGGGCATTGGACAAAGGGCGTTGCACTTTTTCGGCTGCCCAAATTTTTGGTATAACTTTCGAACTATTAGTCACACATCAATGAAACTCGGTAAGAACGTACTATTAAGTCATGTACTTTGACTGAAAAAATAGAGTGAGCATTCGACAAGCGGGCATGGCACCGCCTATATAAGTCAAACTTATGGTAACAAATAGCTTTGGAACTAAATTCCGCATAACAATGAAACTCAGTATGGAGTTGCTACTTGGTAATGTCCATCTACTAGAAAACTGAGGAAACAATGTTCACGGGCATTGTACAAGGGGGTGTGGCTTCGCTCTTCAAAAACTCAAATTTTTGATATCAAATAGCTATGGAAGTAAAAATTACAAAACATTGAAATTCAGAATGTAGTCACTATTTGGTCATGTATTTCTACAAAAAAACTTGGAGAGGTAAGGTGGTCAAGGAGGTGTGGCTCCACCTATATATGCCAAAGTTTTGACATCGAATAGCTATGAAAATTAAATTCTCATAATACTGAAAATCACAATGGAGTTCCATTTGGTGATTTCCTTTTACTAGAAAACTGGGACGAGCATTAAACAAGGGGGTGTGTCCTCCCATACAAAAAAAAATTTTGATATCGAATTTTTTTTGCAAGCAAATGTTTGTAAAAAGTACTCAATTACAATTAAGGGTGCTCGCAATTATCAAAAGTACTCAATCGACCCATACCCAACTACTCAAGTCAGTGTGATTACCCCTAGTGTTTTTTTAGTTTTTTTTTTCAGTTATAATTTCATTAAAGTTTATAAAATATGATTAAAAATAATTATTAACATCGACAAATCGATTGAGGTAAGGGCAAAATCGGTTGTAGTAAGGGCAAAATTGGTTGATATAAAACGTAGATTAAGGTGGCGGCACTAAGCATACAATAGATAGAGAACTCAAACCATATAAAAATTTCAACCCAAAAAAAAATGTATGCAATGGCTCCCACACTCTCAATTATGCTACGATCGTTCTTGTCGTTTATACGAGCGTTAAGCTGGATTCACTGATCACCTTCAGCATGTTTTTTGCGCAAGCTCTATTGCTCTCAACAAGAGAATGTGGCAATTTTGATTCACTGACATGTAAAACATTCTGCAAGTTTGTGGTTTTTTCATTGTCATTCAACATTGCCAGATGCAATGTTCCTTTATTATAAAGACATGAAAAATAAAATATGCCTATTTCAACTTGACAAACTTCATTCTGGCAGTTCCGTTCAAAAACATTCAGCAAGAAAATTAAAATAAAGTTAATCAAGTTCAAGAGATGCAGAAAGTTTTTGTTACTCTCTCATTGAGTGTGGAAAAAAATAGAGCGCATAAACTCCATATAAAAAAACTTGAAAAACATGCTGAAGGTGATCAGTGAATCCAGCTTTACTCGTGCTTTGGTGGCCACGATCATGATTCAATGATATAAGGTTGTTCGTATTTTTTGTCGTATGCTTAATTTGACAATCAAAAATGTTTTGACAATCGGCCAACAGTGTTTTGTGATGTTGGAAAAAAAAGGGTATGTTTCAGTGTTTTGTTGTGTAGTTTTTTAGTGTAAAAAGTAGTTATTCAATGGTTTCTTGCAAGATTAATAAGAAAAAAAAACTACGTAGGTGTTACATCAAGTGTATGCTTAAATCTTTATAAGAGTGCAGGAATAAAAATTTAATTTTTGTTATTCATCGCGGACAGTGTTGTGATTAAACTCAGAAAACTTAACTAACAAAAAATATAAGTGCTCAAAGGCGGATTTAATCAATTAATTGAACGCGTTTTTTTAGAGGTAAGTATAGAAAATGTGATTGTAAAAAGATTATAAAAATCAACGTGCTGAGAGCGACGAAAATACAAAAGAAAATTAAAAAGTAAAATGCTATGTTGCCACATAATTTCAATTTCATTTTTAACAGAAAGTATGCCTGTAACTTGTGCAATCTGTCGCAAAACATGGATTGGCGAAAATATTCGCAAATATGCTTTACTTTTGGAACCGAAAATTCGTCAGCGGTGGGAAAAATATACGGCATGGAGTTCACAGTGTCTTCTAGCGTATGCGAAAAGCATTTTACTCCCAGCGTCTTCAAGGAAGTAGAAGGTGCGAAGCGCAGACGGCTCAATGCTGGTTCTGTGCCGTCATTATTTTTACAACGAACAAGTGCCGAAGAGAATGATTTGAGGTAAGGAGCAAAAGAATAAGTATTAATATACGCTACAACTATAACAACAACACTTTAGTTTCTTATTATTTACGTTAACCGATATTGTACTTTATATTAGCAGGAAGTAATATTTTGGCACCGTATTAGCAAAACGCAAGAACCTCTGTTTTATGCATTCAAATTAATCAGCTCATCAATTTAAATGTTTATTGATGCAAATAAAATAAAAATTTAAATTTTATTTTTTATATTTGAATTTCTAATATATGTATTAAATGAATTTTCATTGAATTAAGTGCAAGTACAAATAGTTTAATAAGTTATTAACGCACAAAGAAAACGGAGTGTTAAAAGTAGCAGAATAAATTAATTGTACTCAATTTAGTACTAAAAAGTATGTAATTGAGGCAGCCGTGTGCTTTTTTCGCTCAAATTAAATTACTCTCATGCTCTCATTTTAAAATAAGCATACCAATTGGAGAAAACGTCAAAAATACCAATAACCTTATATCATTGAATCATGGCCACGATATTTTGTTATTAGGGCCTTTCGGACTATCCTACATGTAGGATCAACTTGACAGGTCGGATGGACATGTAGTATGTGTGAAAGCAAATGCTGCGGTCCGTCCGACATGTAGCATGAAAATCAAAAGGTTTTGATTTTTTCTGTTGGTCCGTCCTACATGTAGTAAGTGCGAACGCTCGTTCATCCGACTTCATATATTTTCTCATTCTAAAAAAACCGTCGTAGAGTGAACATATATAGAAAAAGGTAAACAAAGCAAATAGTTGAAAATATTAATATGGCAGCCGTTTCGCATACTGTATTTTGGAAGAATTATCTCTTCTTCTTCTTCCAAAACATCATAAATTATTAGAGCAGCAACAAATTGTGTTGCCATTGTACGATGCTCTCTTCTTGAACGCTGAAAAATAATGAAGTCCATCCGACATGTAGGATAGTTCGAAAGCTCGAACAGACATTCCCGTTATTTTGCCGTCCTACATGTCCATCCTACATGTAGTACAGTCCGAAACCCCCTATTGCGATCGTGAAGCTTTGGATTTTCGTCACTACACGAATTTTCTGTGGGACACACGCATGCGCTCTGTTGTTGTATGCATTGTTTTTTGCTTTTATTTTTTGTGCTTACAACAACAAAAAGTGAAGCAAGCTAAAAATAGAACAGCTGTTGCTCGCAACAACAAAATGTATGGCAGGCTATTGTGGTAGCTATGAGAACACGAAGGGACGATCGTTAAAATGCGAAGAGAGAACAAAGAATAAATGAGAATGTGGGAGCCATTGCATCGCCACGCATTTTATGGCAATTTGAGTCCTCTATCTATTGTATGCTTAGTGGTGGCGGCTTATACGAGTAGAAGTAAGGAACAAAAATATTTTTTTTCTTTGTAATAGTTCTTCACCATCACAGAAACACTGCTAAGAAATATTTTAAGAAACTGGAGACAATGAAAGAGGTTAAAGATATATTTGTAATGGTACCTAATTATCATTAGAACCCAATTTTGGAACTTTAAACGAATTTTGCTCAAAACTACGTTTTCTGAACTCGTAGGACAGATGGCTCAGGTGCTGCTGGACCAATTTAAAGAAGAAAACTCAAAAATCAAAAATTAAGGGATGTATTTGTAAAAATATTTTATTTGCTCTTTTTCTTACAGGGATGGTTTGCAGGCATGCCCAAATATATGGCATTTTACGACATTTTTAAAAAAGTGTGAGAATGATGAAAAGTTTTTATATTGAAAAAATTGTGTTGTGATGAAAAAATTTCAATAATGATAAGGTTTTCTTTTAGATTTAACCCTATGGAAATGGAGGCCCCTTCATTGGCATCGCAGTTTTTCATATACTTGTACATATTAATATGGAGGGATATGGAAAACTACAAAATTTCCGGTATAACTATTGAATGTAAATGGTTAAAGTCAAGCCTGAAGTCACTTAAGATATATAAAGGATGTCCCAAAAGTCACTGATTCGGGCACTACTTTTTTATAACAAGTATAGAGTGTAGAGTACTTAATCTGACAGCTGTCATCAGCAAGCAAGGAGGTTAAGTCTTGGAAAAATTCACGGTCGAGCGACGCGTACAAATTGTGAAAGATCACTACAAAAATAGTGAACATTTTGCGGAGACGGTTCGCTCGGTCGTTCCGCACACTTCTCGGTCATCATAACACACCGTCACGGAACACTGTGATCAATTTAATCAATAAATTTGAGTCCCCGGGCTCTGTTGTAGACGCGAAAAGGAGTGGTCGTCCCCGTTCTGCCCGTTCGAACGAAAACAGCGTCTACAGTTTTGAGAGACGGACGAAAACAGGTGATGACCCAACAACGTCGTTTCGTCATCGTGGTCAGGAATTGGGTATTAGTAGGAACTCCCTGCAGCGCATTCTGACAAAAGGCTTACACGCTTACAGGGTTCAGTTGACCCAAGAACTTAAGCCGGCCCACCATGCGCAGCGTTGAATATTCTCAAATTGGGTGTTAGCACATCATAAAGTTGATCACGATTTTGCCAAGAAAATCATCTTCTGTGACGAAAAGCATTTTCATCTCAATTGCTACTTCAACAAGCAGAACTGCCACATTTGGAGCACGCAGAATCCAAGAACGCTTCAAAAGCTTCCCATTCATCCACAACGGTGCACTATTTGGTGTTAATTTTGGGCTGGCGATGTAATCGCGCCATTCATTTTCGAAAATACAGTTGGAACTGCAGTTACTATGGAATGGTGCCCAAAATCGTGATATGCTGACCAACTCCATCTGGCCTGAAATTTCTGATATGGATCTTGACGACATTTGGTTTCAACAGAATGGGGCCACTTGCCACATAGCCAACGACACAATGAAGTATTCCACAAGGAAGTATTTTGGGACCTTTGTTGTTTATTATATTTATCAATGATATATCAACTATTTTTATTAATGCACAAAATCTACCACATGCAGATGACCTTCAAATATTTCTTAGAATAAGAGATCAATCTGATATTTCCCGTCTCCAAAATGAAATTGACAAACTTTACACATGGTCGCTGGATAATGGCCTTGTTTTAAACTTAAAGAAATATCCTTTTCTAAGCATCAATGCCAATGTCCGTCTGCGTATAACATTAGTAATACTCCTTTATCCCATCCTTTATCCTGGGTGTTGTTTTCGATACTATATTTTCTTTTATCTCATACCTAGATTTTATAATACCTAAAGTGAACGCTTTATTAGCATTAATCTTTTCAAAAGATTTCAATCAACATCTTTTTCAGACCCATAAACCTTTAAAAACCTGTGCATAAATCTAGTTCGATCTCGATTAGAATATGGATCAGTAGTTTGGTACCCATCCTATTCATCACACAAGTTGCACATGGAACGCATACAGAAAGCTTTTACTCGATTTGCATCACTTCCGTTAAGTCCTCAAATACCTCTTCTATCATATAGTGAACGATGTATATTTATGAATTTGAAATCCTTAGAAAGTAGAAGGAATTCATTATGACTGCTTTTTGTGCATGATATTGTTCCTGGATCGGTGGATTTTCCAGAACTTCTTGAGAAAATCAATTTGAATGTCCCTGCTAGGGTTCTAAGAAGCAACGATTAATTTTATATTCCAACATGTCGTACAAATTATGTTGCTAATGCTCCCATTTATAGGGCCTTACAACATTTAAATAACATAAACGTTTTTACAGTTTAGATTTTTCTATCTCTAAGGATGCAATGAGGCTCTTAATAATAGAATTCTTTAATTGTAATATAATATTTAAAAAAATATTTAATATTAATATTTGTATACGGCCTCTTATTATTTATATTGAAAACAAATTTTTCGAGCTCTAGGCCAAGCATGTTGACAACAAGACAACGCTTGAATTTTTGTGACTGAGTTCTTATCTACTTTTTGATACATACTGTACCAAGGTTAACAACCTAGATCGTATCATACTTTTAAGAAAAAAAAGGGAGGAGTTAAACAGCAAAAAAAAACAACTTCAATATGCTCTGATAGCAGTAAACCGCTGTGATCGAATTCCGAAGATGCACATCAATTAAGGCTATGCCTAAAAGTATGATACGATCTAGGTTGTAAACCTTGGTAAGGTATGCATCAAAAAGTAGATAAGAACTCAGTTACAACAATTCAAGCGTTCTCTGCCAAAAATAAATTCCGGGTAACTTTCTCGGCATATTGGCAGTATATGTAGAACCTAAGTAGCTTGAGTGGATCACAGTGTAAAGTCATACAAAGGCTACTGATGAGTTGGTGTAGCGGCCAATGAAAGAGTCTGTATAGTCAAGCTGTGTGATTTGCTCTATACAGAGCCGTTGTTGTTGTTGTTGGTTGTTGCCTTATTTGTTCTTCATGTTGTCTTGTTGTCAACATGCTTGGCCTTGAGCTCGAAAATTTGTTTTCAATATTTAAAAAAATATTTAAACGCTATAGGACATATAGACTCTAATAAGAATGTTTTCTATAAAAATTGGAGTTTTAAAGTAACAGTTTTTTCAAATTCTCATTTTTTTAAGAATAATAAAAATGATATAGAGCATATGGACTGTAATGAGAATGTTTTCTATAACAATTTTTATTTTTTTCAATATATTTTTAGTTATTTTATACTTGAAAATTATTTAATTTTTTAATTCTTTTTTTATAATTTTTTTTAATTTTTTTTTTTATTCTTTTTTTAATTTTTTATTTATTTTTAATTTTTTTTTATTCCTATTATTATTTAATAGAATATATTTATTTTATTTTATTTTTAATTCATTATTAAGTTTTTCTCAGTTTTTCCAATTAAAATATATTTTTTTACTTTATTTTTTTTTTTCTTTAATTTCCTTATAATTTTCTTGAACTTTAATAAAATTTTTTGATTAATTTTTTATTTATTTCTAATAATTCTTAACTAAAACATTCTCAAAGTCATAACTAAAAAAATGCTTACAAATATTTTCGAAGAAATCGTCTTCGAAAAAGTGGAAAAATTTGGTAACTAGGCTTCGCAGAAATATATTTAAAATGTTGCAGTTTCGTGCAAAAGTGCACACCATGGACTTAAAGAGCTACAATATAACCATAAAGAAACAAAATTGAAAGGTTAACATTTTTTTTTTGTTTTTTTGTTATGAGCTTCACGTGAATGCTTTAATTATAAAAAAATAAATTCAAGCACTTCACCCAAAATCGATTTCTTAAACTTACCGATTAAAAGAAAAAACCCTCAAAATACTGCATAATCGTGGATAATTTATTTATGATGACCAAAAACGCATAAAAAAAAGGATAATTTGACCATTAATTGATTTGGATGGCAGAATGAGTGATATGCGGAGTGAACGACAAACACGTCCGTGGTAGTTTTACTCAAGTGACAACAACAAAACGCCAGCAAATCCTTAGGAAATCCTTGAAAACGAAAATTTGTCAAAGAACTCACGAAGGGGTTAACTTCTTTTAAAAAAATTGTTTGTTTTTTACTAAATTGAAACCAATTTATACAACACTTCACATATTTGCAAGTCAAGCTTTTACACACAATATATTTTTAAAATTTTTATTGCATATTTTTAGGCTCTTAGACGCACACTTTAATGTCAACACTTTATTTTAACAACAAACACGCAGCTTTTTTTTGACACTCCTTAAGTTTCAGCGAGCAGCAGCGGTAATAACTGTTGATTTAAACATTTACTCATTTTTAAGTAATATTTTTAACAAAATTTTTTGTTGAAAAGCAAAAATTCTCTTTTTTTTGGCAACTTTTGTGAAAAACACAGCGTATCGCGATAGCTCATGAATGAATATCTACGAGTATCTACAATTACAGATACATATACAAACACGACGAATAACGAAAACGAAAATGAAAACAGCGACGACGAGTATGGCCAAAAACAACAATAGAAGACATAACAACAACAACAACATTGCTGAGCAAAGTGGAAAAGTTCAAATTGACAAGCATAACCATGTTGAAAGGGTAAGTTTTGTTTTTGTGTGGGGGGGTTTGGGGATGAAGATGGTGTAATTTTGGCTGTCAGTTGACCATTTCTACTATAAGTTGTAGCGTACAAATGTCACGAAAGGAATACTAAACAGCGCTCAAGAGCAAACAATTGACACACATTAGCTAAAGTGTAGCAGAAAGAACTTTAGTTGGAGTAGAAAAATAGTAGCAAAAAAGCTTTCAAGCAACTACAACAAAAACGATAAACTCAGAGTGAGAAACAGTTTGAAAATCACTGGGAAATCTTAAGAGAACACTTCGGAATCGACAAGAAAAGTATTGCCAGGATTAATTATTTCAAGCTACATAAACTACAAACGAAAAAAAAAAAAAAAAATTAATAAATCAAATAAGAAAATATTCAAAAAAAATAAAGCATAAGAACAAAAATTCACAAAAATGATACAAAAATAAAATAAAAATAAAAAACACAAATAAAAAAGTTTCCAAAAATTAAAAACAAAACATAAAAAAAATTCATAAAATAAAATAAAATAAAGCAAAATAAAGGAAAGTAGAAGAATATAAAACAAAATAAAATAAAACAAAACAAAACAAAATAAAATAAAAAAAAAAAAAAATAAAATAAAACAAAACAAAATAGAACAATGTGAAGTAAAATCAAATCAAATCAAATCAAATCAAACCGAATCAAATCAAATAAAATCAATTCAAATCAAATCAAATCAAATCAAATCAAATCAAATCAAATCAAATCAAGTCAAATTAAATTAAATTACATTAAATTATATTAAATCAAATCAAATAAAATCAAGTCAAGCCGGAAGGATACGGATAAGGACAAGGACAAGGATAAGGATAAGGATAAGGATAAGGAAAGGATAAGGATAAGGATAAGGATAAGGATAAGGATAAGGATAAGGATAAGGATAAGGATAAGGATAAGGATAAGGATAAGGATAAGGATAAGGAAAAGGAGAAGGATAAGGATAAGGATAAGGATAAGGACAAGGATAAGGATAAGGATAAGGATAAGGATAATGATAAGGATAAGGATATGGATAAGGATAAGGATAAGGATAAGAATAAGGATAAGGATAAGGATAAGGATAAGGATAAGGATAAGGATAAGGATAAGGATAAGGATAAGGATAAGGATAAGGATAAGGATAAGGATAAGGATAAGGATAAGGATAAGGATAAGGATAAGGATAAGGAGAAGGATAAGGATAAGGATAAGGACAAGGATAAGGATAAGAATAAGGATAAGAATAAGGATAAGGATAAGGATAAGGATAAGGATAAGGATAAGGATAAGTATAAGGATAAGGATAAGGATAAGGATAAGGATAAGGATAAGAATAAGGATAAGGATAAGAATAAGGATAAGGATAAGGATAAGGATAAGAATAAGGACAAGGATAAGGATAAGGATAAGGATAATGATAATGATAATGATAAGGATGAGGATAAGGATAAGGATAAGGATAAGGATAAGGATAAGGATAAGGATAAGGATAAGGATAAGGATAAGGATAAGGATAAGGATAAGGATAAGGATAAGGATAAGGATAAGGATAAGGATAAGGATAAGGATAAGGATAAGGATAAGGATAAGGATATGGGTAAGGATAAGGATAAGGATAAGGATAAGGATAAGGATAAGGATAAGAATAAGGATAAGGATAAGAATAAGGATAAGGATAAGGATAAGGATAAGGATAAGAATAAGGACAAGGATAAGGATAAGGATAAGGATAATGATAATGATAATGATAAGGATAAGGATGAGGATAAGGATAAGGATAAGGATAAGGATAAGGATAAGGATAAGGATAAGGATAAGGATAAGGATAAGGATAAGAATAAGGATAAGGATTAGAATAAGGATAAGGATAAGAATAAGGATAAGGATAAGAACTAGGATAAGGATTGTGATAATAATAAGGATATGAAGGAAGATTTGAATTGGGATAAAAATTAGGATAAGGATTAGGATAAGAATTAGGACAAGGATTAGGATAAGAATTAGGATAAGAAGTATGATAAAAATTAGGATAAAAATTAGGATTAAAATGAGGATAAAGATTAGGATAAGGATTACGACAAACAATATAAATGGTATAGGTCAGAAAAAACAGGTTGCGATAGTCGAGTGGTACCGTGCTTGACTGTCACCCTGAGAATCCGAGTAAGAATCTCGGCCAGGCCATGAGCCTATGCTTTAACCTTTCTTATTTTTTTCCTCATTTCTAATCAACTGAAATTTAAAATTCACCAATACTTACACTGAAGAAGACTCAAAAAGTTGTTGGTTGTAGATAAAGTATGTGGAAAGGATGGCTTAGTAACTTGCATCATGCTTCAATTATACAAGGTAGGAGTGACAACTGGCTATTTTCTCACCAGTGTTTTGCACCGACTGTCATTTGCCTGTATATTTTGTTTTCTATTTTCTTTTCTACTTTTTTCGTTCTCTAATTTATACTTTTTTTGACAGTGGGAGCAAGACAAAAAAACTCTCAGTCCTACCTTGTATAATTGTATCATGACTTGAATTAACTGGGTTAAAGGCATAGCACTTCATATGTTTCAACGCATCTTTAGTCCTATTCAAACCTCTCGTTGGTCCGCACATAAGAAATTGAGAAAAGATACAGGTTTCGATGAAAAATTGAGTGAAGTTGAGTTAGAAGCCTGGAAATCTTTTAAGGAAGTAGTGAGAAATTTTCTAGGAAACCATAAAAGTGCTAATTATGAGGAAGTTGTGGAGAAAATTGAGCATTTAACTTGATTTCCTTTGTTCGCATTTGGACTTCTTTCCTGATAACTTGGGAGCTGTAAGTGAAAGAACAAAGTGAAAGCTCTCACCAGGATTTGAAAGGGATGGAATTTCGCTATCACGGCTGGTGGAAAAAAAAAATTATGTCAGACTATTGTTGGCTATTAAAGCGAGATGGTCCAACTCGGAATTTCAATTGAAAACCTCACAATCGGAGCTTCGGTGGAAAAAAAGCAAAATACCACAAAAGTATTTAAAATTTTTAATTTATTTATTACTGTCCCTCAAATGTATTTTTAATGTTTTAAAACTATGTAATTATTTCTTAATTGAAATAAAAAAAAACGGCCTTTGTTTTTATTCATACAAAGCGATTTTTCAATGACATCCACAGAATTATGTAGTCAATGAAAGTCATTGTAACAGCTCGGTAAATCTAATCAGTAGAGTTCATCCTTCTAAAGGGATGTATATTTGAAATGTTTTGTATCCACTTAAAGAAAATTTAAGCAAAATTTAAGCATTTTCTTTTTAAAGCCGGGAGTGGTTTTTTAAAAAATGCGTCTTTTCAATATTTGGAAAAATTTTTAATATAAAAATTCTTTCTAGAAATTAAAATTATTAATATTTTAACTTTATTTACAACCGACATCATTTTAGAAAATTCAACTAAACATTTATGATGAAAATCATCTCTGTTGCAAGTCCCTGAAGTTTAATATTAAACGCTCCTTACACATTGTTTTCAAATGGGTTGTCAACAGTCATAGAAATATTTGTTCTTTCATGGATGCCAGTTTGAGGAAAGTTGACTTTTTATTCAAACTTGATGTTTCTTTGAATTTTTGTTTTTCTTTTTCAATTCATTTGAAGTTATTGTCCTCTTTAAAGTAATGCTTTAATTTGATGAAGATTCGCGTTTATAACAATCAATACAATGCTTGCAGTATTTTAAGATACAAGAATAAATGCAACGCTGCGTAAAAAGGCTCGAAAAAGCTTTGCAAAGTTTACAAAGCTTTTTAGTACTAAATCGTTTAGTACTAACCTTTACAATAAAAGCTCAAAAGAAAGCTGAGTACAAAACTTATGCAGCCATTTTAAAAGCTTGATTTGTGAGAGAGGCTGTTTAATGCAGAGAGTAAGTTTTAATACGAGTACTTTGCACTAGAAAGCAGGATTTCATAAACAAGGTAGTCGCATGTCGGAGAACTGTAAGTCAAAAATGTCAAAAAACCGCCAAAACTTGCTGAGCAGTAAAATGAGATGCAATTTTTTTATTGAACAGTTCTGGCTCGGAGAATGAGAACGCTTTCAGTGACGAGACTGCATTGTTTATTCTATGATAAGCCTCGGTGTGCAACAAGACGCAATTTATTTTTTTGATTCTGACATTTCTGACTCAGAGAGGAAGAGCATTTGCCATGGAAGAATAAACAAGGTAGTCTCGTGGCTGAAAATCCTCTCGCGCTCTGAGTCGAAACTGACAAAATCAATACAAATCATTTTATACTTCTTTCTGTTGTTGTTCCTTGTTCGATGTTTTTTCTTTTGACAATTTTGACTCTTAACTCTTGACTCTCAGCCACGGGTCTAGCTTGTTTATTCTGACATGGTTTATGCTACCACCATACATGTTAGAATAAAGAAGGTAGATGCAAGGGAGAGCATGGACTCAGAATTGTCAAATCAAAGTTATTTCAATTTAAATTTTGTTTTGTTGTATCTTTTGCTTTTTTTCGCTATTTTCACAGTTATGGTTGACACAAAGAGAGCAAAGACAGCTCCGCATACCTTGTTTCTATTCGCTATTCTTCTATTATTCTAAATGTTGGGAGAGCAATTAAAAAACAAAAAATAATTTAAATATTGAATATTCTTTAAAAAAAGCTGTCTTATTTAGTAAAATAAACAAGCTTTAAACTAAACTAAAAAAAAAAAAAAAATTAAATAAAAAAACCACACAAAAGCATGTGGGAGAGGGAATTTTTTGTATGTTTATGACATTTATGACTAAGGCAATAAAAAAAACAAAAATTAAATACAAGTAAATAATTTGCTTCGTGGCGCTTGTACCATGGCATCTAGCAAAATACGAAAACTACGAGAGATTTCCCGGGATGCAAATAGCAGGTTTGTTTTCAATGTTTTAGCTTGCTCACTTCCTCTCTTTGGCTCTCACTCATTCTCACCACCTACAACTACTTGACGTACACTTCTATTTAAATAATTAAATTGTGGGCTCACACATCAGAGAACGACTGAAGAGTGAAAGAGAGCACAAAAGAAGTGTTTAATGTAGCGAGCGTGTAAAATATTGCATGAACAGTCAACTAATTGACGACTTGAGTGGGTCGTCTTGAGTGGCAGTGGCAAAAGTCAAACTTAAAGTCTTTGATTTTTGTCGGCATGAAGAACAAAATAGCACCATGAAAGAAAGAGCAGCAAAATGGAAGCTGGGCAGTGATGGAAATGAATGGGAGCTATGTGTATGGGAAAGATGTGGAAGAGCAACTGATTATTGATGTAGTTTTGTTGTTGTTATTTTGGAGAGCAAAATATTGACACTTAACCGCCCGAAGAGGGTTGGGAAACAAGGGGAAAAAATAAAGTTGTGGGGGGAGGATGAAAGAGGATTAAGTGCAGACTTAAGAATTGTCAAGGCATGAGTGGTGCCTACCACATGAATAGAGAAAGCAGTATCAAGGGTTGAAAATGAAGCACCATTCTGAAGTGTGCATCTTGATTGGGATTAGAAGCAAACCATTTTATATAACAAAGGAAAATAAAATACTATTTTATCTGAATAACTGTTAACCCCCAAAACGAAAGGCTTTAATTAGAAAATATTGAAATTTTAAATTATAGATAAATAGCTAATTTATATAGTCAGATAACATAGTTGTAAAATTTTATTTTATTTTTCTTTTTGGCGCAATTTTGGCGCAAAAACGATTAAAATCGAGATAAACAACAGAATGCCTTTGGTAGCCTCCGGTGGATACAAAAGGGAATTTTAAAAAAAAATTGAAAATTACAAAAGAACATTAAAGAAGATTTAGACTAGAGAAAAAAGTTATAATTATCTTATTATATAATAATCTCTTTGTGATTTTGGCCTTCTTGGTATGGGAGTACTTTTGAAAGTCTAATGACATTAAATAGGTTGGAAGGATTTAACGATTTGTGGACAAATAAAATATTAAGAGTAAATATAAGAGTACATATAAAGCGTAGAGTCAAGTAAAAAAACTATGGAATACCAAAAATTATTAGAGGAAAAGTTAAATGCTTTGTTCAGAAGAGCAATAGGTCGCCCATCGTAGAAGTTCTTCGTTTAAGATGTTTACCGTAGTGCAGGATTGTTCTTAGCCATTTCTCCAGATGTAACAAAAATTGGTTTTTTTAATGTTTTTATTTTCTTTTATTTTTTTTTAATTTTCTTACATTTTTTAAAATTTTTTATTGCTTTTTAATTTTTTTAATTTATTTTTTAAATTTTTGTTTTATTTTTTTTTTTATTTTTTTTTTTATTTTTGTTTTAATTTTTTTATTTTTTTATTTTTTTATTTTTTTTTATTTTTTTTTTATTTTTTTTTTATTGTTTTTTTTTATTTTTTAAAATTTTTTTTTTCTTCTGTATTGCGATAAAGGCGGTTAAAACATTATTATTTTTTCAATTTTTATTTTGGTTTAAGAACTACGAAATGAAGCAACTAAGTGTTTTATTTATAAATTGCAGAATGAGAATTTTTGAAAATTGAAAACTATTTTTGACGTGACGAAGTTCCGTTTTACCGCGCAGGTTTCCAAAAAATTTGAAAAATGCATTTGTAAAAATTCATCGGCGTTGCATTGAATTGTTACTCACTGACTATAAGAGCTATGACTAAAAAAATGGTACGACCGTAAAGGTTGATTTTTTTACATCATTCTAAAAATAAAAAAGAAATTCAAAACGTCGCGGTGGGAGCTGCTTAAGTAACGCAACTGAAAATTTGTTACATAGAATTATTACTCGCTGAGTATTAGTGCTAGGATTAAAATATGATACAACAAAATAGGCCTGGTCTAAGCCCTCACAAGAAAATTAGACAAAAAATTTCTGATGTCACGGGGACAAAGAGAGAGCCTCTCAAGGATGGACAATGCAACATTCAAGTAACGGCGTTGCATTGAATTTCTGCTCGGTGAGTATATATTAAAAAGAAAAATTAAGGATTAAGAAATAAAAAAAAATTCTGACGTCGTCAGGTATTGAAGATAGCACCTTATGTAACAGAAATGTAATATCGTTGCATTGAATTATTACTCACTCAGGAGACGTGCTACGGTAAATTTTGTTTTACGACACCATAGATGTGTTATTACACCTCACAACTAAAATATAAAAAAAATTCTTATCGGCATGATAACAGGGTGGCAACCACATAGTACAGTAAAAATGCTGCAACCATGAAAAACCGTTGCATGGAATTTTAACTCTGTGATTACTGGCGTAACGGTAAATTTTAAGGAACGAGAATGAAGCTGAGGACTTCGGGCACATGATAAAATTAACAAAAAAAAAATTGACGACGTCATGAGACCTTTCAGGGAACCGCCTAATGTGACGCATACGCATCACTTTTGCTGGATTAATTGCATGCAACTGAGGCAAAGTTAACGCATCAAGGAAAAGCACAACCAATACAGAAGCAACACCAACACCAACATCCACATCAATACCAACATCAACATCATCAAAATCATAATCAAAATCAACATTAACATAAACATCAACCTGAATATGAACATGAATATGAACATGACCATGAACATGATAATGAACACGAACATCAACTTAACATCCACATCAACATCAACATCAACATCAACATCAACATCAACATCAACATCAACATCAACATCAACATCAACATCAACATCAACATCAACATCAACATCAACATCAACATCAACATCAACATCAACATCAACATTAAATTTAACATTAACATTAACATTAACATTAACATTAACATTAACATTAACATTAACATTAACATTAACATTAACATTAACATTAACATTAACATTAACATTAACATTAACATTAACATTAACATTAACATTAACATTAACATTAACATTAACATTAACATTAACATTAACATTAACATTAACATTAACATTAACATTAACATTAACATTAACATTAACATTAACATTAACATTAACATTAACATCAACATCAGCATCAACATCAACATCAACATCAACATCAACATCAACATCAACATCAACATCAACATAACCATCAACATCAACATCAACATCAACATCAACATCAACATGAACATCAACATCGACATCATCAACATCAACATCAACATCAACATCAACATCAACATCAACATCAACATCAACATCAACATCAACATCAACGTCAACATCAACATGAACATGAACATGAACATCAACATCAACATCATCAACATCCACATCAACATCAACATCAACATCAACATCAACATCAACATAGCCATCAACATCAACATCAACATCAACATCAACATCAACATCAACATCAACATCAACATCAACATCAACATCAACATCAACATCAACATCAACATCAACATCATCAACATCAACATCAACATCAACATCAACATCAACATAACCATCAACATCAACATCAACATCAACATCAACATCAACATCAACATCAACATCAACATCAACATCAACATCAACATCAACATCAACATCAACATCAACATCAACATCATCAACATCAACATCAACATCAACATCAACATCAACATCAACATCAACATCAACATCATCAACATCATCAACATCAACATCAACATCAACATCAACATCAACATCAACATCAACGTCAACATCAACATCAACATCAACATCAACATCATCAACATCATCAACATCAACATCAACATCAACATCAACATCAACATCAACATCAACATCAACATCAACATCAACATCAACATCTACATCAACATCAACATCAACATCAACATCAACATCAACGTCAACATCAACATCAACATCAAAATCAACATCATCAACATCAACATCAACATCAACATCAACATCAACATCAACATCAACATCAACATCAACATCAACATCAACATCAACATCAACATCAACATCAACGTCAACATCAACATCAACATCAACACCAACATCAACACTAACACCAACACCAACACTAACACCAACACCAATACCAACACCAACATCAACATCAACATCAACATCAACATCAACATCAACATCAACATCAACATCAACATCAACATCAACATAACCATCAAAATCAACATCAACATCAACATCAACATCAACATCAACATCAACATCAACATCAACATCAACATCAACATCAACATCAACGTCAACATCAACATCAACATCAACATCAACATCATCAACATCAACATCAACATCAACATCAACATCAACATCAACATCAACATCAACATAAACATCAACATCTACATCAACATCAACATCAACATCAACATCAACAAAAACTGGTGGCCACAGATAAATACGATGAAGACAAGATTCACAATGTCTTCCGGAATTTTTTTGGTGCGTACACTAGGAGACTATTGTACTAATATTCTCACATATTTATTTAAAATACATTTTTTAATTAAAAATTCACTCGACAATCTTTCAGATGATGCCTGAAGTACCTCAACGCATAGACTGAGCAGTTCAGTCAGATAGAAAATTGCATGTGGATTGCCTTGTGGAAATTTTCAGCCTGGAAAATGGTCTAGAAATCAATGGAAAAGGTCGCAAAATCCACTTAGTTGGATATGATCAAAAACTCGCCAAAAATATTTGATCAATACGGCTACATCAAGAATTACTGCACGGTTGAGAAATTAGAAGAGTGGAAAAAATTTTTGAAAATCATTAAAAAGGTGATTGAAGCATCCTTTCATATGCTGGCAAGGACAAAACAATAAAAAAAGCAAAATCTGTACAACTGTACATCTTAAGAAGCTGTAGAGGCTGTTAAAGGTGTTGAAGTCAAACAAAACAACGAAATAACACGGCAAAAACCTCCCTTAACCAACAACAACAACAGCAACATCTCGAAAAAGAAGCTTTTAATGACAAACAAGCAACCCCCAAAACCACCCAACACCTACCAAACAAAAGCAGCCCATAGTACCATACTACAGATGAGAAAGGGAAACAGAGAGCCTCTCTCTTTTCAGGCAAGTAGAAGAAAGAGAGAGAGAGAAACCCTATCTTAATGATTGAGTTTCGCAGCAATTTATACCCTCAACGCCATTGAACTCGAGCAACATCCTTTGGTTCTTGAATTTTTGCATAACGAACAATTTTTTTGAAATGCAAATTCAAAAACAAAAGCAAAAACAGAACATGAAACAAACGTACATACATGTACAGAAGCGAAAAAATGGGAAATTCGCCGGTTAAGAAAAAACAATAAAAACAAAAGCAAAGAAAACAAAAACATTTTCATACAAAAAAAATAGAACAAAAAATATTTATATAGAGAAAAACGTGCACACGTTTTTCCGAGGTGTGGAAAATGTTTGCGGGCACTGCACACAAGACAACAACAACACATACAATAACAACAACGTCAAACGAACACCTACATCAGAGCGAGCCACAAGAAAAAAATCACGTTTAAGTGCAAAACAACAACAAACAACAAACAACAAACAACACATAACACACAACACACAAAAATGGTAGCAACAACAAGAACAACAACAGCTTTACTAGAAGTGGCGGTAAATGCCCTGCAGCGTCCCGGCGTGAAATCGATCGATTTTCCCGCCAACAACAGCAACGGGTGGGCGGCCGGGCCCGCCGCTACACAAGCTGCTGCTGCTTGTACTACTCCTGCTGCTGGTGGGTGGTAGTTGCAGCAACATTTTTCTTTGGCTGCTGTTGCCAACTGGGCTCTAAATTATGCAGCTGGGAATTAGAAATTGATGTGTATGAAGTAGCAAGCAAGTCAGAACATTTTTAATTTATTAAAAACTTCATAAAGTGCAACTGTAGAGCGCAGCGGTACGAGGAATAATAATGAACTCATTCCATGAATTTTTATAAAAAACTTCTGAAGAACTCATTTTTCTCAGTGTTTTGCTGACATCAAAGCTGCTGGAATATGTTACGATATAACTTTCAAATTTAATTAGAATAAATTGCTTGAGAAGAGAAAATATTTGAATCATTTATTATTAGGCCGTAGTTTAAATAGTCTTAGAACTGAACTTTGGAGCCTTGAGAAGGCACTTATTATTTTTCATCAGTAACGATAATAAATTGCAAACTTTTTAAAGGAATAATTTTTTTCCTTCTTCTATGGACCACAGCTAGCCATAGACAAATTTCGCCCAAAGTGAGTAGTAGAGAATTAAAACAAGGATAACTACTCCTTTAGAGCATTTCAACCCTCTACATTGAAAGGGTGTTCCAATAGTAGATGTGGTACTTTGTTTTCGACTAAAATCTGCATTATCGACCCTTGTCCATCATATTTTTTGTCATTGTCATTGTGACAGTATAGTTTTTTAGTTATGGATCGCTACACGAAAGAACAACACATTGAAATCGTCGAATTTTGGATCTTAAACTCAAGTCTATGATGCAAACGCTACTATCGATTCACCAAAAATGGGGTTGCAATCACCACATTAGTGAAACAACTGGTCCGTACTTGATGTTCCGAATCCAACCAGAGTACCGACATCACGCAGTGCTGAGAATATTGCTGCCGTAAGTGAAAGTGTCGTCGAGTCCCCCCGAAATGTCTATTCGCCAACGTTCGCAACAACTGGCCATTTCCGTGACCTCCATGCATCGAATTTTGCGCTTGGATTCGAAGTTACAACCATATTAAGTCCAATTGAAGCACCAGCTGTTGACTCGTGACCACGCACAACGCCATACATTCGCTGATTTTTTTTTCCCAGCAAATGATTGCTGAAGATAATGATTTTTTGCAAAAAATCATCTTTTCGGTCGAGGCTCATTTCCACCTTGGCGGCTATGTTAACAAGCAAAACTGCCGTATCCTGGGGCTCGGAAAATCCACAAGTAATCGTGGAGAAGCCAATACATCCACCACGAGTCGCTCGGAAAATTTACAAGTGATCGTAGAGAAGCCAATACATCCACCACGAGTCACTGTTTGGTGCGGTTTATGGGTCGAAGGCAACATCGGACCGTTTTTTTTTTCGAAGATGAAGAAGGAAACACCGAAAATGTCAACTTTGAGCGGAACCACACTGTGTTGGAGGACTATTTTATGCCGGAGGTTGGAGCTCACGGTCTTGACAATATTTGATTTCAACAGGAACGCGCTACACCACACACAACTCGCCTCAATTTGGACTTTTTGCGTCGCAAATGCCCGAACCGTGTTATTTCTCGTCGCGGTGATGTGAATTTTTCGCCAGATCATGCAATTTAACTCCGTACGACTTTTTTCTATGGGGTTACATGAAGGATAAAGTCTATGTGAGTGATCCGAAGACGATTCCAGACTTGGAAAGCAATACTACATCGGTGATTCAGGCCATTCTGGAGACCATACTGCAAAATGTCATCGAAAATATAACCGAAAGAGTGAGATATCTACGGTGAGAAAAGTCGCGGTGAACATATCTGCAAAATAATTTTTCACACATTATTCTATTGTGTGACCTTTCTAACGATATAAAATATTTGGAAAAATTTCGAACCGTTTGCGTGTTATTCAAAATCAAAGTATTACACATCTTAAAGGAAAACCCTTTACTTTTTAAGTTATTTTTATTAGTGGTATTTTTTTTTAAATAGGGTCATATTATACCCGTAAATGGGTGATAAGGGGTTTAAGTGCCCACATGCCTCGGAAATGTTAATAACATCTATTTTTCAAAGATTTTGCTTTTGGGATTTTTTAACGAAATTTGGACCTATTTTGGAAATATCTTCCGAACCAATACATGGTATGTGGTATGGTCACAAGGTATATGGTATATCAACTTAATTGGAACTTACCTCAGTCCCTTCCATATAAAACTAGATGTGCCTTTATTGACTTGAGTACCCTCCAATGTAGAAGAATCAATCAGCATCAATCATATTCGTTAGGGATCTTGTCCAGAACAATATTAAATGCCCCGAATTACTAGGAATGTTCGACTTCCATATATCTACAAGATCCCTCCGTAGTCAGTTCCGTTTCCACGAAAGATACCATAGAACCACTTATGGACTTAACAAACCCCTATCCCGATATATTAGAGAAGTTAATAAAGCCCTTTCCTCTACCGATATATTTTCATCCTCTTCTCAGGAAATCTTTAAAAACAATCTCTACAATTTTCTCAATGGCTCTGATGTCTAGCTATGATTTTATTTCTCTCTTATCAATAACACAGGCCGACAAAATTTGACAAACACTCTTACCCAGAAACCAGACTATGCTTTTCCGAAGGATTTTGACGCGCTAAATTCGAATCTGGCCTCGAAATTGCTCTATCACGTCAGGGTTTCGAGATATCCTAACTTAAAAGTGCAAAAAATACCGCTTTTTCTCATTTTTGAGGTTATATAGCACAGCCGATCCTAGTTATTTTCAAAAATTATTGATAGCATCTCAATGGGGCTAGTCTTTCTCTTTAAAATTAAGTTGAGTTTACTCAAATATCTTTTTTTCGCTGAGATATCGCATTTTTAAAATTTTCACATACGTTGATTTTTCTACATTTGAGAATTCATACACATACAGTCCATTGATCTCGTTGCAAGTAAATACAATATTTTGTATATTTTAATACATGCGATATCTCAGCGAAAAAAAAGATATTTGAGTAAACTCAACGTCATTTTAAAGAGAAAGACTAGCCCTTTGAGATGCTATCAATAATTTTTGAAAATAACTAGGATCGGCCGTGCTATATAATCTCAGAAATGAGAAAAAACGGTAATTTTTTGCACTTTTAGGTTAGGATATCTCAAAACTCTGACGTGATAGAGCAATTTTGAGGCCAGATTCGAATTCAGCGCGTCAAAATCCTTCGGAAAAGTATAGTCTGGTTTCTGGGTAAAAATTTTGTCGGCCTGTGTAATTTGTAGTTTAATTCGTTTATTTTAAGTATTTATTAAGAACCTGTAAATTACCCACCTCGTTCGTGTGATTTGACACCTTTGGTCTACTTCTTGTGGGGATACGTCAAATCTCTGGTCTATGCTGATAAAACAACAACGATTGATCATTTCGAAGCCAACATTCGACGCACTATTGACGAATTAAGACCGGGTATGCTCGAAAAAGTGGTACAAAATTGGAACGACAAGATGGCGTTCGTAACCCGCAGTCGTGGGGGCCATATGCCAGAAATTTTTTTTAAACATTAAATGCGATGAATTTGTGAGCTAATAAAGCCAAAATTTTTATCGCATTGAATTTGTTGTGTTTTATTTTTAAAAAATTTCAATGCCTCTAAAAAAAAATCACCCTACATCGGCCCTCAAAACTATCAGGTAACAGTTAAGCATGGAGGCGGCTCGGCCATGATCTGGACTTCTTTTTCTGGATTTGAACAAGGTCCAGTTCCCAAAAAATGACCCAAACAATGGACCGATTTATTTATAAAGAGTTTTTAAAGAGAGTCATATTACCCTATGCTGAGCGAGAAATGCCAACCAGGTGGGTATTTCAGCATGACAACGACCCTAAGCACACCGCAAAGGTAGTTAAAAAGTGGATTAACGCAAAAGGGATTCAAGTATTGGATTGGCCAGCCCAATTGCTTGACCTGAGCCCAATAGAAAATCTATTCGATTTTTTTTCAAGATTTTTTTTAACCACTGTATAGAAATAAAAAATTAGTAAATGACAAGCTTAACAAAAGCATTTAAGCCATATTTTTTCAATAAAAAGTGGAATCAACGCATCGAAAGTGCCGACAATGGCTTCACGGATGGGTTGACAGGGTTCACAGAAGAGTAAAGTGCACTATTTCACAGAAAAAAACACGTATTTCAATTCAGATAACACTTAGATAAAAGAAGTTTTTTTATAATAATTCCATTAAGATTTTCCACACAAATAATAGTTAGCCAAAGAAAGAAAAACTGAAACAAAATACTCAAAGGCCAACATATTTTTAAAAAAGAGCAAAAAAGACGATTAACTTCGAATACTTCTCCAAAAAAGCACTGCAAAAATGAATTTTTTGCAAAAAAACTCGCTTTCAAAGAAAATTAAGCCAAAAGTGAAAAAAAATATAAGTCAATGACCCATAATTGGAGTCGCCGGGCTTGCAATATCAATACGAAAAATTCGTTGGTGTTTTATTTATTTTTCGGCTTTTCGAACTTGTCGCCAAAAAGACATGTTAATGCGTCACAATATGACAAGAATAGCAGAATGAGAACTAGAAGTAAAGCGAAACGAAACATATAAACTCAGCATTTTTGTACGGAAAAATCACATGCATCAGACCCACTGTACAGTCCAAGCTACTTGAACTTGAGTGTTTCAACAACGCTCGGTCGGGTGTTACCGAACCCAAAGTAAAGAAAACAAATTTTACTAAAAAGTTATTTAATTGCCTTCGATGCGTACGATTGATATTTGAACGATTTTATGAAGCATAAAAATAAATTAGAAACATGTATTTGTTTATTTTGTTTATTTTGTTTTTTGTTTTTTGGTTTTTTTGGTTTTTTGGTTTTTTTTTCTTGTTTTTTTTTCAACACTCACAGCGAGAATTAACAGTAAACTGTTAATAAACAGCATGAACTTGTGTTATTTTTGTAGAGGGACACCGTCAAAAGGCATGAAGTTGCTGCAGCATGTTGAAGCAACATGTAAATTATTTGTGATGTATGTATTTCGTACAAGGTTAACGTGTACAAAACTGCAACAGGGCAAAAATTTGAAATTCTTACTACACCTTATCAGAACCGGGCGCACGGGAGGGGGGAGGGGGGAGGGATTTTGGAGTCCAACCAGTCCATTTTACCATTTATTGAAATGACTTACTATTTGCAGACCCGTAGAGAGTATGCAACAACATACAGGCCCCCTGAAAATGTTTTCAATACAAAAAACAAAATTCAAATAGAAAAGTTTAAATCAAGGCAAGCTATTGCGAGATCTTTAAGCTGTATCGTTAAAGGCACCCCTTAACCTTGTCGATCCAAAATTGAATGCCTCGCTAAAAATTAAATTACACAAAAATTATAAAAGATATCGACAATCGGTTTTTTAATGAAATAGATAAAATATCAAAATTTTATAAAAATTTTTTTGTTGTTGTTCTCTTTGCTGTTCTTTTTGGATGTGATGTCAAAGTAGGCTAAGCAAAAAAGGTATGCAGCTGGCATAATTTGACATGAAAGTAGGGTTCATATGATGCACAAAAATATAAAAAGTAAAACGGAAATATGCTAAGGTAGGCATGAAGAAGGTTCGAGCACAAAAAAAGACTATTTTTAAAACTGCTCTCATTTTAACATTTTTCAAATTATCAATTTTAATCTTTTTTTTATGTGAAAGTAGACCTAATTCTTCACATTTCCCCGTACTTGTTTGTCTCTTTATGTCCCCCACGCTTTTTTATAGCGCTCGCAGGATGACTACTCACAAATGAGTAGGCAAACGGGTGAAAAGACGTCTCAGAAACGCGGAAGGCGGCATGTTTTAGGTAATCACGTCAGGCAGGTACGGTTCTAGATATTTTCTAAAATAATGAAATTGGCGCGCTTTTTTAAAAAAAGTTGAAAAACAACATCGTTTTTGGGGATTTTGCCCCCCTCCATCCGCCGGAAGGGAAGTTAGCCAACAGTATCTATCTGCCTGACATGATTACCTAAAAAATGCCGCCTTCTGCGGCTCGATCGGACAATTAAAAAATTATTCATTATTTTAGTATTAAGGACAATGACTGATCTTTTAAGTATGTGGTGCAAAATAATTTAAATCGAACAATTTTTTCAAATAGTTTTTATTACAACCAATCGCAAGAAGGTATGGTTTCGAGATAAAAGCATTTAAGTTATAAGTGTTTTCGAAATAATAAAATTTTATAACGAGTGGTTTTAGAGGTTTTTTCCGATGCATTTGAGTGTTGACTCACGAAAAAATTTTCATCTAAATCGGATGATAGGTTTCCGAGAAATTATATGGATAGTGTTTTGAAATTAGTATGGATACATAGACCCGAAGACGTGGTTTTCAATATAATTCCTACTGTATATCTATTGAAAGAACAAAACAAAATTTTGAGGAAAAAATAATAGCATTTCATAACTACTTTCCTTGCAAGAATACATTATCAACATACATATGAAAAGAAGGTAGATCACCAAATATCCAAAAAAAAATTTCATAGGGTAGCCTTAAGTGATTCCCTTCAAATTGAAAATCAAGATCTCGATGAGCCATGCAACTGGCAGAAGCCTCAAAAAACGAATTATTAGAAAGAAATGCAATTGCAGATGAACATTTGAGTAAGATTTTCCGAAACTTCAGCAAGATCTGCGAACAATATTGTAATGTCCAAACCCTCCAATGTCCAAGGTGACGATTCATATTCTCATACTTGGTTTAGAAAATGACTAAATTTTATTTAGTTTTATTATCCCACGGTATGTATTGACACTACGGACCACTTACCTTAAATAGTATTTAAATCTCGGTATATCTTACTGAAATTCGGTAAAGGAGTGGGTGATATATTGTCCAAGTACAACGCAAGAAGTGGGTTAGAGGGTTTGGACAAGATAGCGCGGCATTTTAATTAAAATAATATATCTTGGTAAGTAATTTACTAAAGAAAATGCCGCAGAAGTTTGAAGTTCAAAAATAATTAAAATTTGCAAAGTTGCTTACAATAATGCAATTGCATTAAATAAAAGTAATTTCGTTGATTATAATTTAAAAACAAATAACAATTTCGTGAATTAAAAACTAAAAATAAATTGAAATTTCCTTAAGTAAAAACTTTCATTGAGTTGAGACTTTGCGGTCCATCTCATCATTACTACTTTGTTGTCAAATAACTTCAAAGTGATGTTTGCTCTGAATTTGTGGTATGGGTTTAACGTTTTGCTAAATAGAATTTAGAAAGGGCACTTCTTCTTCTATTTGTTCTTTTTTTAACGTGTATCGAATGTATCCCAGTAACTTCTAGTTTGGAAAAGTCATAAAAGTCTTATTCAGTGTTTATTATAATTTTTTGAGACCCTACGCCTGTCCAAACCGATATTTTGATTGTTCCCCATTGCTGTCTACCCCGTCTCCCTTTCCATGTGACGCCGCAAAAAAAGCAATTTAGAAAATACATTAGAAAGTAACTAAAAAATACTGCGCCCCTTTGTCAAACCCGGCCTACTTTTCTCATCATGCTTGGAAAAGATTTTACCCAGTCGTGTCCCAAATCGAATTTTCTTAGTGTCAATATTAGCCAAGATAAAGTATTTTGACGTAGAATACGTTATACGGGGGTGTTAATCTGGAGCACAAAATTTTGAGAAAATGTTTGTCACTTTCATTATAAGTTTTTAATACTTTATGCATGCATTGAAGAAAATTCAAGTATGGTCTAAACATATTTAATATGTCTTCTTTTGATTTGTATTTAAATAATCATATTGCTACACATAATTTTTTTGATTCTATAAGTAAATCAAAATTTAACTCCTTCAAATTTTGTATTAATTTTCATATGCTTTGTATTTTATGTATTATAACATCATGTGTAAGAGCAGTACGATTATCTGTGTGTTCATCACAGAACCAGTGTGAGAAAGAGAAGAAGTATAATGACCAAGTAGCGAACGACAACCATGATAAATACAACCATGATTTTTGTTTGTCTTTTCTTTTAATATCAAAGACATGCTCCATATGCGCCCTTTTGCAGCATTTTTTTATGCGGCGGCCATTGTAAATCCATAGGAATTCTTAATTTTTGTAGAGATTTTCTATAGTTCAGACACAAACCTTACAATCATAAAGCCTAGTATGCTGTAGAAACGAAAATTTCTTGGCATATAATTCTACACCCGAAATATTAGTGTAGAGTCAAAAATGTTTGTGTGGAGAAAAAAGCAACTACAGTACGACCTAGCTCAATACAACTAATAGAAATTCGGTCAGTTGACGTAGTTAATGTTGAAGAAACGCAATTAAACTTCTAAACATAAAGCTTTATGGCTCTGAATCCTAGATATTGTGGTTTTATGTATTAAGATATGCACTTTGTTTCCTTAAATATTGTTTTAAGAGATTTTTCGTACATCAAAAATGTATTTTACAAGAAAAGAAGAACTCAAAGTAAATAATATAAAAGTTTATGGAAGTGTACGCAAATGGAAGTTGCGATAATTGTGCATTTTTTTTTAAGTTGCGATTACTGAGTCAACAATGTAAATTTTTGAGTATTGCGATTATCGAGTGTTGCGTAAAGCGAGGTCGAACTGTTTTCTTATTGAAATGGCAAAATTCTGGTGCCAATTAAATGCCCGAACATATAATCGACAGCGAAATTTTGACATTTCAACTCTCCACATGGTTGTTGTACTTGCTAGCATTGAACAAATTATTCACCTCTACAGCGTACTAAGTAGCGAAAAAAAATTCCGCCCATTTTTTCTATTGTGCTTGAAATAACAAATGGCCAAACTTCGCTACTCTTAACCAAAAAAGAAATGGGAAGGTTTATCAGAAACCTATAAGGTAGACCCGTATATGATTGCATGATATCCCGACGGCTCACTAACTGAGGAAGTGACCGGAGCAGGAGTCTACGGGCCAGGGATCAAAATTTCATACCAATGGGCAAAACAGTAGCATATTCCAAGCGGTAATATACGCGATAGACAGGTGCGTACATTTTAACCTGAAACGTAAATACCGGAACCAAAACATAGCTATCCTCTCCGACATTCAAGTGGCCATCAAGGCATTAAAAACTCATCAGGCAACCTCAAAACTAGTGATGGAGTGTCTTGACAAACTGCATATGCTTGGGCTTCAAAACCGGGCCTGAATCCTATGTGTACCGGGACACAAAAGTATAGAAGGAAACGAAATTGCTGATGAATTGGTAAAGAAATGAGCGTAAACTCCCCTTGTTGGTCCGGAACCATTATGTGGGATAGGCGAAAGAACCCTCTCACTTTCAATAAAGAAAGAGAAAGAAAAACAAAAAGAAAATACTGGAGAAACCTACCAGGGTTAAAGCACTCTAAACCAGTGTTGCCAGAGAGACGAACTGGAATTTACCACTATTTGGGAAAAAAATTACCACTTTCGGAGAAAATTTACCTTTTTCCAAAATAAAAAATATAAAAAATTTTTAAATGATTAACAACCGTTACAATTTTTTTGTTAGTATACATATATATATAAAGAAACAGCAAAAACAAGACAAAATAACTTTTGTACCATTTATACACCGAAAAGCAACGCTGATTGCCAGAAACCGACAACCGCTCCTATTCTGGACGTGTTCTAAGCGGATTTCTCCGAGAGAGAATCGCCAACCGACAGCTGCTTTGGTTCTGTTCGGGCTCTTAAACTGCTTGTGAACATGATACAATTAGAAGGTAGGCTCATTTTAAGGTGGCTGCTCAATTGAGAAATTTTCCAACAACAACAACAAATGTCAAACGATAAAAGCAACAACAAAAATTAGAAAAACGAAAAATTACAAGCTGATTTTGACAACTAGAGCACCCTGCTCTCCAATACGAGCCTACCTTGTAATTGTACCATGCTTGTGAGTATGTTTAGAGAGGTAACAGTGCTGCCAATAACTCGAAAAATTAACAAGTCTAAAAAAATTACTGTTTTCGCAAAATTTACCACTTTTGCTAAAAAATTACCTTTTTTACCTCTGCCCAAAAAATGAGTAAAAAATTACCTCAATTAGGGAAATTTACCTCAATCTGGCAACAGTGCTCTAAACGACTCTTAGGGTAATACGACCTTAAGAGACCTAACATACGACCTAAGAGATTCAAATGAAGCTTACAAAGAATGATCTAAGAATCATCACAGAACTGCTAACATATCACTGTAGCTTGAACGGTTGAACTATCACCTTACAAAACTGGGAATTCTTAGTGATGACACATGTAGGTTTCGCATGGAGGACGCGGAATCTGCGAAGCACATCCTAGGACAGTGTTCCGTGCTTGTTCAAAACGTTTCATTGCGTTTGGCAAAAAATAAAAAAAAAATAAAAATTACAATGCAATAAAATCACATGCCATGAAAAATAACTCGACACTCAAGCATCAGCATCGACATCATCGAGTGTACGTTTTTTATTTTGGCTTTGCATGCATTTGTTTTTGTAAAATTCGCTAGAAAATGTGCTGAACACATTTTGTTGTGTTTTGCAGGCGTTCTTTGATTTTGGCTCATCGCAAAGACAAAATTAAGATAGAAAAAAATTTGTATGAAGGGCCACGCGGGCTATATGGGCCACTACGTGGGCATGTTTGAACCAAATAGATAAAATTAATAAATACTTCTATGTCATTGGGATCGTTAGACAAATTTATGTCTCCCCCAAAAAGTACCTCTTAAATCATCCATCATGCACTATTTCTGTATAATGCATCCTCCTCTGCAGCGGAGGCTCAGATAACTTCAATTAAAACAACATTGAAATCACAAAATTTTGATGCCCGGTTGCCCTATATTTTTTAAGGCAAGACTTGGTGTAGTTTTGAGTACTTAAAGGGGCCGTAAAATAGGGATATTTTTAAAAAATGTTTGCATCAATCTAACTTGATTTGATTCACTTACTAATAAATAAAATTAATAAACCTTTGTAGGTCAATTTCTTAAAAATTTTTCAAAGTAGCGTTTGTGATGGAATAAACCATTGCATTACTCGAATAATAAGCACCTTGGTTCTTTCGACCGAAAAGCTTGACCAACATTGTCTTATAAAATCAGATCAATCTTTTGCATTCGCGTCTATTCAAAAGACCGATTTGAATCCCTGTATTTTTGCGGGTTTTCCCCTTTTCCTGCAATTTGCCAAAATTTTTAGGGTTGGAATGAGATTTTTTGATCTTTCTGTATGGCACAAAATATTGTTCTTTATAAATACAAGTTGGCTTGTATAAATAACAAAATTAAATACATTTATTAACTAGTTTTGTCTTCTTTAATAAAATTTTTTTTCAGATATTCTTTTTCGTACAATTTGTCAAAATTGTTAGATTTGAAATTAAAAGATATTTTATGATCTTTCAATATGATTCAAAATATTGTTATTTATACAAGTTGGCTTGTATAAATAACAAAATTTAATAAATTTACTAGCAAGTTTTGTCTATTTTAGTAAAATTATTATTTTTTTGTATCCTTTTATATTTTTCATATTATATGTGACAAAAATTAAAAACGATCCATCCAAATGCCAATTTAAAAGAAGCATCTTTTAAATCTGTCAATTATAACTTGACATTCAATGCCGTAACTTTTCTCTAAAGAAGCAATTATGTGGCATAATAAAAAGCAAAGAAAGCAACCAAAATAGAAAAAAAAATTAAAAAGTTCACAGTTTTAAAATTCATTTCCGCTTTTGTCGGCAAAGTGCATCCTTCCGGCTGAAAGACAGACAGACAGGCAAACAGACAGACAGACAGGCAAACAGACAGATAGCAAGACAAACAGACACTAGCACATACACAAGAAAAGCACTCACACAGCTATAGCTAGCGACGCTAGAAGGCAGGCAGCTGTGCAACACACGGCCAACGACATAAAAAAAAAGCGCAAAAAAAAAGAAAAACTTTTATCGAGCTGTTTTTATAAAAGTTATTTTCTTGTGGACATAGATTATTCGTAAGCAGAAAAAAATGTGTAGGTATATAAGCAAAATAAAACTAAATAAAATCGTTATCCGTAAATGTCACACTTTCAGTCACGTAATGTACAAAAACCGGAAGTGTAGAAAACTTTATTAAAAGTTTTTACAAGACATTTATTAGATTAAAAACTCAGATGACAAATAAGAAACAAGTCATGAAACATTTTTTCTTTTTCACATCGGGCCAAGAAAAGTTTTTTCTTGCGAAAATTAAAAAAAAAAAAAAAAATATTAAAGATGTTCTAGAACATATAACACTGACTATAAAACTAATAAAGAATTCTACTTAACTAATATTTACTGACCGAGAATATCTCTTACTATGAAAAGCACGGATTAATATGATGCACTTTGAACTAAGTCCAAAATTAAAGAAACCATTTTAATAACTCTTTTGATAGGCGAACATTTTGTATCACCTGAGAAAATATTTAGAAAAGTCCCAACGTTAGAACAGTTGAATATTTTCACCACAGAATCATAGGCTTTTGTCAACGAAGCCTATATATCTGAAAAACGTTCCAATGACCCCAAAGTTCCATAGTTTTTATAGTTCCATAAGGCTCCTTTGGTCTTCATAGATTTTTACCAAATGAGCCCAAAAAACCCAAAAAAGCTCGAATGACTCTACTAGTTCCATTGATAATTCGAGTGGATTCTATTGTTTAAGGATTACGCATAACTTAAAAACGTTTCCAAAACATGACCCAACTAGTTTCTTAGAAAATCTCCGTGGAACGTATTTGCCATAGAATCATTGATTGTTGTACCAAAAGTCTATAGAACTCAAAAACGATCCAATAACCTGATTAGTTCATTAGAAAATCTCAGTGGAACGTATTTGCCATAAAATCATTGACTGTTATACCAAGAGTCTATAGAACTCAAAAACGATCCAATGACCCAGCTAGTTTCTTAAAAAATCTCCGTGGAACGTATTTGCTACAAAATCATTGACTGTTATACCGAGAGTCTATAGAACTCAAAAACGATCCAATGACCCAACTAGTTTCTTAGAAAATCTCCATGGCCATAGAAAATATTTGCCATAGAATCATTGACTGTTGTACCAAGAGTCCTATAGAACTCAAAAACGATCCAATGACCCTATTAGTTCCTTAAAAAATCTCCGTGAAACGTATTTGCCATAGAATCATTGACTGTTGTACAAAGAGTCTATACAACTTAAAAACGATCCAATGACCCGGCTAGTCTTCTTAGAAAATCTTCGTGGAACGTATTTGCCTTAGAATCATTGACTGTTGTACCAAGAGTCCTATAGAACTCAAAAACGATCCAATGACCCCACTAGTTTCTTAAAAAATCTCCGTGGAACGTATTTGAATCATTGACTGTTGGACCAAGAGTCATATAGAACTCAAAAATTATCCAATGACCCGACTGGTTTCTTAGAAAATCTCCGTGGAACATATTTGCCATAGACTTTTGTAACAAGAGTCTATAGAACTCAAAAACGATCCAATGACCCAACTAGTTCCATTGTTTTAATAGAAAATATAGGCCTTAGACTCATAAATTTTTATCAATTTCAATTTCAATTTATTTTTAAAAGAGTCCAACGATTGTATAGACTCGGTCTCAAAACCGAATTTTTTTCAAAAACCGAAAAACAGTCCAATGATCTAACTCAAACATGCCCACGTTGTTGCTCGTATGGCCCGCGTGGCCCTTCATACAAATTTTTTTCTATCTTAATTTTGTCTTTGTGATGAGCCAAAATCAAGAATACCTGCAAAAAACAACAACACAAACCGCACTCGTTCAGTGTTCAGCACATTTTCCAGCGAACGTTACAAAAACAATTGCATGCAAAGCCAAAATAAAATAACGCACACTCGTTAACGTTTTGTGTTTGTTTTTTTTAAGCATTGGCCCGCTCTTGAAATTTCTTGGGCCCCACTGATCTAACTAGTACCATTGCCTCAGTGAAACATACTAGATTTGTGCCTTAGATTCTTAGGTTTTTATTTAAGGTGTCTCCAGAACTCGATAAAGTTCGTGTGAACCAAAAATTGTGCAGTTTCAGTATATCATATAAGGATTACAAATCTTAGATTTTGCCAAAGAAGTAAAAATAAGCCAAAAAGTATTCTAAAACCTCCTAACAACCCCTTACTTTTAATAACCAGTTCCATCAATAATTCCAGTGAATTTTATTAATAGTGATTCTATTGGTTGATTCTATCCAAATCGAAAATTGAAAAAAAAACTATATTCTAATGACCTTACAAGGCTTATCGACAGTTCTGAAAGAATCTATAGTCCATAGAATCATAAGTTTTAATTAAAGAAGTACACAAAGATTTTCGGATCTTGTAAGGAAAAAAAAAATAAATAACTGGCCATTTTAGCCCTTGAAAGGACTTTGACCTAGCTTCTTATGATCAATTGTGTTGTGCGTGTTAATTAGTTTGTACACAATTGACCGAGAACCGGACCTACATGTTTAACGCCGACTCCGAACGGCGATGAACGGAATGTTCTTGTCCTCAAGAAGCTTTACATGGCATTTTGATTACTCTCTCTGAGGTTTGCCATTGTCTGCAGAGAGGTGGCGGCCGTACAGAAAAATTATTTTAATTCAAATAATTTTCTGTCGCTGCTGGGGTTCGAACCTTGATCTCCAGGTTCTTTGACATACCGGCCACGCACTTTAACCAACTACGCCACGGATGCCACGAAACTTGTAAGGAAAGAAGCAATAAAAAAAAGAAGCGTTGAGAGAGGGCTTTTCATGCGGAGAAAAAGGGATTCAGAAGATGAGGGATGAGAGAGGACTTTTCAGTCCTCTTTTCACTAGAAAAAGAGATTCACAAAAGCATTTTTTGTGGCGGTCATGGCAGAACGTATTAGCATGCGTACACTGATCGATAACTATTTTATACAAATATTTACGAGTTTCCTGGTTCAAATCCCATAAGATACAGAAAAAAATTTTCCAATTGGAATTCATTTTTGGGATCGACTGTCAGTTCTCTATAGAGAATGGAATAGCTCAGAGTAACTTGTGTAATTTAAAGCTTTTTGGGAATATGAACTTTACCCGTTTTGAGTCGGCATAAGACTCGCAAGTACAGGTCTCGATCTCGATCTCGATATTTGTGTACAGACACTAAATACCACGCTCAGCACAATTTGATCAGAAGAAGCTCGGTCAAAGTCCTTTCAATGGCTGAAATGGGTAATTCGTTTTTTTTTTTCAAAATTATTGAAGAAAATTGAGATACATGGAGACAGGAATGAGGTCTGAACAGATTTTTTTCGAAAATATCAAACGTCTGGCCGATATTTTTAACCCTTTGACGACGAAGAATTAACCCTTGGGAAAATTTGAAGATTTTATTGGGGATTCGTACTCAGAATACCGACATTTCTCAACAAAAAAGTAATCAAAATTTAAATTTGTTCACCCCTTCTAAAAGAACATCATGGGTCATATGTGACCCATTTGGGGTCAACGGTCAAAAAGTAAAACAAAAGTAAGTTACAAAAAGTAAACAAAAGCATGCACGATTATGTCACACAGTTAATAGGCTACTTCTCCAGTCGAAAAGCTGATATATGCTCGACTCCTCGAGAAACTAACAAACGATCAAAAGAGGTGGCAATACCAGGATTAGCTGGACATTATATAACCAGAATTAAAAGAGGAGCTCTGTGTGTTATATCTCTGTAAAAAAATTGGAATCGAACACCGAGCAAATACAATTTGTGTCTGTTGCAAAAAGGCAATGTGCTTCACTAAGGACAGAAATTTTTTTGAAATTGTCCACAACTAAATGCATTTCTTTCTGGTTTATAAGAATTTTTTTGAATTTTCATGAGAATCAATTGTTTTTTATTGGGTTTTTATGAATGTTTTATGTTTCCTTTATTTAAAATTGGTAAAATTCTAATTGTGATGTCCGTGGTGTTGTTAGTTAAAGTGCGTGGCCGCTATGTCAACGAAACTGTGGAGACCCAGGTTCGAACCCCAGCAGCGACAGAAAATTATTTGAATTAAAATAATTTTTCTGTACGGCCGCCACCTCTCTGCAGACAATGGCAAACCTCAGAGAGTAATCAAAATGCCATGTAAAGCTTCTTGAGAATAATAACATTCCGTTCATCGCCGTTCGGAGTCGGCGTTAAGCCTGTAGGTCCATTTCTCGGTCAATTGTATACAAACTTAATAACACGCACAACACAATTGATCATAAGAAGCTAGGTCAAAGTCCTTTCAATGGCTGAAATGGCCAGTTATTTTTTTTTTTCAATTCTAATAAAAAATACCACTAAACACATGTGTCATATGTGGGACACATATGTCCCACAATATATTCAGTCCCCCAAAAAAAAGTATAAACTCGGATAAAAAGGTTTTGATTAATCTAATTACATCTAGGGTCTTCTCTAAGTTGTGTCTTAGCTTAAATATCTGGTCGATGTTATTGAAAAACAAATTGACCCACACCAACTTTCTGGGATCTTCTCAAAGTTTTGTCTTAGCTTAAATATCTGGTCGATGTTACTTCGTCGGAGACGACATTGTAGTTTACAAAATCGCCTTCGACAGTCCAATAAGAACTCACCTATACTCAACCAGGTCTAAATTTTGTATACCTGCAAAGCTCATCCGTCTCTGCAGCATGACACTAGGCAACACCAGCAGCGTAGTTAAATCCGGGTAGGACCTCTTCCAATTTTTATATCAAACGAGACAAGCTGATCCCTTACTATGCGACTTTTTCAATCTAATGATGGAGAAGAATGTTCGACCTGCTGATTTGAGACATGTATAGTGGCTCAATATTCTACAAGAGTGTTATGCTGCTAGCGCGTATTAATGGTATCGATATCATTGGCCATAATGCTCGCAAAGTTAGTGCAGCCTTCCACCGACAAGAAACAGAGTTGAGTCGAATGTGTCGTGCAATAAACGCAGATAAGACGAAATAACAAGTGTTAACAAACAAAAATTTCCAGGGTCTTACAAATCACAAAGGAGGTATGGACCTCCTTCAAGGTAGTTAAGAACTTAGTATGCCTAGGATTCAGCATAAACACCTCTTAACATATTGAGATAAAACAAATCTCAGGAGGCAATTGTGGACAAGAGCCCTCTCCCGACGGACAGAAGGAACGCACTTGAAGTCACAAATCAAGCCCGTCCTATTATATGAAGCACAAAGCTGGACGTTGAACAGTGCCGATGGAACGATTATTCGAATCGAAAGAAAGATCCAACGTAAGATATATGATCCAATCTACATCAATGGCGAGTACCAAATAAGATGAAACCATGAGATGTATAAGTCATACACCGACATCGACATAGTCAAGCGCATAAAAATGGCTCAGTAGTCAAGGGTCTTCTTTTTCTAAGGCGTATTCAGGGAACGGAAAATGATGCTCCAGTGAAAAAATTATTCGATTCGGCGGTTAACGTAGAATAGGACGTACAAATCACCCCCCGAAAGACCAGTTTTGGACAACCTGACGATGTCAATACAATAAACTCCATGTTACCAAAATTTAACTAGCAATAATGAGCCTACCCAAAACCGGTATAAAGAAGAATTGTTTCAAGTGTAGGATCACTGGTTCCTTCTTTATCTGTGTACACAGAAAAAAGGCCCACCTTGAGTCTTGAGTTGGAGGCTTGGATGTTTTACTTGGTGGAATGTTTTACTGGGGTGAATTTTGTCGCCTGAACCTTCGGGGAGTATCGTGCTGGCTGTGGTAGCTCAATGTCGCGAGTAGTCCTACAATATAATCTTTTGCTGGGGTGAATTTGTCGCCCGAACCATGGAATCTTTTGCTGGGGTGAATTGTGTCGCCTGAACCTTCGGGGAGCATCGTGCTGGCTGTGGTAGCTCTATGTCGCGAGTAGTCCTACATTGGAATCTTTTGCTGGGGTGAATTTTGTCGCCTGAACCTTCGGGGAGCATCGTGCTAGCTGTGGTAGCTCAATGTGGCGAGTAGTCCTACATAGGTCGGCGTGGAGTTGCAATGATATACAACTGGTTGGCAATACTCATATTTTGACAGAGAATTTGGATCGGTTTCGACTTCAACCAATAAGTGTGGATAGTAATCAACTAACTCCAACCACAATTCGTACTATGAGAAAGGACTTCGAACGAACTTCTTATGATCAAATTGTGTTGTGCGTGTATTAAATGTTTGTAATGCCTACTCCGAACGACTTTACATGACATTATTGAAATGCCAATCAGAAAAATTAACTTCAATTAAAAAAATGGTCTGTGTCTTGTGGCGGATTCGAACCTCGGACCTTGCGGCTCGAAAACTACACCGAGTGGTTCACGCACTTTAACGCACTCGGCCACGGCCATCATGACTACATGGGGGTTTTAAATTACCGGTATATGGAGGTATATAATGTTCAGTACTGAAATCGTAAGTTAGGGTGGTAGTCACACCTGGAATCAAGGTCACACCGAAGAAATTCATTTGTTGGACGTTACATTTCTGGAATCATCAAAACCTCGCCACCGGACACGAGGTATTTGTTGCAAGGCGGATGACTACGTTAAATCACAAGAAAGAAAAGGATTTTTGCTCCACGGAGCAGTCCGGATAGTGGGTTCTTGGAAGAAGCTCCAGGTTATCTATCTGGTTTTCTTAAAAAGTTCGCAGAGCAAGAGTTTCAAGCTAGGATCTTATAATGTCTTGAAGCTTCAGAGTATTTTGCGCTGTATTCCCGCAAAAGGTTCTCCAGAAATTCAGCTGAATTTTTCAAAGTGATTTTTTTATGTATTTAAACCGAGTTGATGTTCATCCTAGACAAGAGTAATATCCAATTTCTGACCTCTGTTGAAAATCTTGTGTCCTAGGACTACCAAGGTGGTTTTGTTTTATACCTGGGTTTTTTTTGGGACATGAGTTGTCGAAGTCCTGATTTAGGGTCCCCTGGAATTAAACTTTTGTCTTGTGGTATCAAAACTGGATCATTCGAAAGGGGTGGCAGGTAAGATTTAACGACCTCCTAAGCCAAGAACTTCTCTTAATATCCAATAACAAAAAAAAGAGTAATATCCAATTTCTTAGCTTTGTTGAAAATCTTTCTACTATGTGACCTCAGTTATCCAATGTTCTTGGACTAACAACGTGGTGTTGTTTGATACCGGAGTTTTCGGACATGAGTTGTCGAAGTCCTGATTTGGAGTCCTCTGAAATCTAACTCTTGGCTTATGGACTATAGTTCTTGGACTACCAAGGGGGTGTTGTTTTATACCTGGGTTTTTCTTGGGACATGAGTTGTCGAAGTCCTAATTTAGAGTCCTCTGGAATCTAACTCTTGGCTTATGGAATCAGAATTCGAGAGGAATGGCAAAGTTATAAAGACCTCCCTAAGCCAATAAGTTCTTCTTAGATTCCTAAAAACTCTGTGATTAGTGGACCCATTAAAGACAACCTCGATGGTTTAGGGAAAAATTATTCGAAATACTAAAATGGAATTTTCTACCGTTACTGATTTCATTATTCTCCAACTCAACACGTAGATATGTTGAAGTGCATTTTAGCCGCATTTCACCTTTGCGGTTACTTTGAACGTGCAACGTAGAAGCATTTAATGCCTGTTCACATTCCTCCAACAGAACTACGAAGAATCTCTGATGTGATTTGTATGCTTTGCATTTCAACAGGCTACTTTGTAGTTAATGCTATTTTGAAAATGCTCTCTATGCTCAACACAAGCGGAAATGTCTGTTCAGAAATACCCTGAGCCCACCCACCCATTGTGACTGTACTGTGACAGGGAAAAGAAGAAACCACTAGAAAGAACTCAAAACTTAAGAAGCACCAAGATTAAACAACATCAAGACAACATCAACAAATAAGGACAAAGAATGAAATGTGCACCCTAGCAACGAGGCAGAACCTACAACTACTCATCTGCTAACCAGGAGGAGCATAGCAACACGTAGTTTCAGCAGACAAGTCTAATATTTGCCATTAGTTGGCTTGCATGCTTACTTGCTGGGTAGGATGCCTGTGTAAAGAACAAATAGAACAGGAAGTAGTTGGCGGTTAGAGGATGACGAGTAGATGAGGAGCATTATATGGATTTTGAGTGGGCAGCAGCAAAGCACCGCCAAACAACAACATATTAGTTCGCATTGGGTGGATATGGGTGGATAGTGGAGATACATGTGCACTGAGGGTGCCAGAGTGGAATAGTTTTGCGGGCAGGAAAATACAAACAGTTTGTACATATTTTGTGTATTTGCCGAGTTATCGAACGTAATCTAGTAGAGGAAGGTGGTGGGTCGAGTTTGAGGACGCCTGAAGCTTTTTAGGGTTGTTTGGCCGGGCTGACAGTCAGGCAGTTTGCCAGTCGGGCTCAGTTGGCGTTCGTTTAACTCGCAGTAACTGCGAAAAGTAATTGTATTTTATGTTGAGCCAGGTCATGGAACTCTCTAGTTCGCTGCTTGGCTGACGACATGAATGCGAATTTAAGTTGGCAGACGTTGTTAACGTTAAATGAAAACTATAACAAAATGGCAAGGATGCTGCTTCAGGGCAGCAGTAAGCAGCAAACTTAATGCAGCATAGCTATATTGTGCAATTTTGCACAAAATGAACAGATTTAAAATGAAGAAGCAGAATATTTACGAAGCTGAAAAACTTTACAATTTGCAGTTAGTTAATACACTCTGGTAGAAGATTATTTTTGAGATTTTCAGGAAGCAGCTCAAGTTCAAACATATCGGCGGAGTGTGTCTTATGAAGTCTGGCAAAATTTGCTATAAAATGAGTTAAATTTGGTAGGAATTTAACCAAATTTAAGCGGACTTTGTAAGGAATTAAAATTTCGTCATGAGTTCACTCACCTCTTGTATGGTATTTTCCGGCTTCTTGGTGGACATATTTAAAAAACGCTCCTGTGATTGACAAAATTTTTCGGTTTTTTTGTCAAATTTCTTTTTGTTCTCCTTGACACCGCCTATTTGTTTCTTCCGAAAATCCTCCAGTGGTTCAATGATTTGTTTATAGGCCAATGTTAGCTGAAAGTAATAGAGTTTAACTTAGAAACTTCGTTAGTTTCTTCTAAGCTCCACATTGAAACTTACCATTTTCTCGCGTTCCTCTTCAATGGTGCCAATAATGTTGCCGAAGTGCTTTAAGCTATCACAGATGACCATCTCATCGTCTGTTTGTGCCGTGCCAATGCACTCGAAATTGAACTCACTCAAACTGTCCGCCAGCTGTTTCATGCGGGTGGACAACACTGTAAAGAAAAAAAAAAAAACAAAATTTATTATGAAAATTTGTAAATAACTGTTTAACATGATCATTAATATTGTCCCCTATGGAATCAAAATATCGAAATCAAAATCGTTTTTGAAATACTACTTTTCTATGTTAATTGTTGCTTTAAAAATAGTTCCTTAATTAGGCATGCATATGAAGCTTTGACGTCACATGTCAGTCAAGCAACAAACTACTGACAGCCAAGTCGAGCTATGAATTTATCATTAAAAAATTTATGTGTGTTGTTTCTCATTCATTTCTCAGAAGTTTTTGTTTTTTTTTTTGTAGTTACGAATTAAAACTTTTTCCTGATTTTTACTATAAACCATTAACCCAGAACAACCACTGGGTCACATATGAATCACCTGAATTGCTTATATTAACTAGACATTAAAATGTGTTCTTTTTTTAAGAATTAACATACTAATCATTACTAAAGGGTCCGCCATCTAACTTTTTTTTTTCAACTAGTGCTTATTTCGTGAATGGTAACACTTATGTGCTATAGCACATGTCTGATTTGACAGATAATTAGTTTTATCCTACCGCTGAACGAATATGGTTGTGTATACGCTTGAACAACGCTGGGTAATATTGCGACATTACTTTGAAAATCATGGTAAATCGACTTACAGAAGATGTCGATTTTGCCAAAAAAAAATATCTTTTCAGATGAAGCTCATTTTGATCTTGGCGGGTATGAAAACAAGCAAAATTGTCGCATTTGGGGAACAGAAAACCCGCACGCATACATTGAAAAGCCGATGCACCCAAAACGAGTCACTGTTTGGTGCGGATTTTGGTCCAGAGGCATAATTGGGCCATTTTTCTTCGAAAATGAGCAAGGAGTGGTCGTTACAGTCAATGGCCATCGTTATCGGGCCATGTTGAACGAATTTTTGTTCACAAAAATTGAAGAGGAGGATATTGGAAACATTTGGTTTCAACAGGACGGCGCTACGTGCCACATAGCCGAAGCTACACTCGATGTTTTGCGCCCTGTTTTTGAAGATCGTATTATCAGCCGCAGAGCTGATGTCGTTTGGCCACCTCGGAGCTGCGATTTGACACCGTTGGACTATTATTTGTGGGGTGCCCTCAAAGATAAGTGTTACGCCGACAAGCCAGAGATAATTGACGCTTTAAAGGACAATATTCGTGAAGCCATTGGTGAAATACAGCTGCACACAATCGATAATGTACTTTAAAATTGGACCGATCGTGTAGGCTACTGCATGGCCAGCCGAGGCAGCCATTTGAATGAAATTATTTTCCATTATAAACCGAAAGTATTGTACATTCAAATAAAAAAAGAAATTTGAGAAAATATTCAGTAGTTTTTTTTTATAGCATTTTCAAAGAAAAAAAGTTATTTGGCAGACCCTTTATTTCCTGATTTTTGCTCTCTTTAACCCTGAACAGAAATTGGGTCATTTATAACCAACCTCATTTATAATCAACTCTTGACGTGTCAAAGTTACGTTTTACCGCGCAGGTTTCCAAAAAAGTTGAAAAAGGCATTTTTTCAAAATTCATCGGCGTTGCATTGAATTATTACTCGCTGAGTATAAAAGCTTAAAGTTTACGACCGTAAAGGTTAATTCTTTGAATTTATAATAAAAACCAAATCAAAATTCAAAACGACATCGGGACGCGGTGGGAGCTGCTTAAGCAACGCAACTGAAAATATGTTACATGGAATTATTACTCGCTGAGTACTAGAGCTAGGTTTAAAAATATGATACCCCAATAAAGGCTTCCTCTAAGTCCTCACAACAAAATTAGACAAACAATTTTTGACGTCATGGGGACACAGTGAGAGCCTATCAAAGATCGACAATGCAACATTCATGCAACAGCGTTGCATTGAAATTTTACTCGGTGAGTATATAACAGTAGTGATCAATGCACTATTTAAACAACAACAAAGAGAGCTTTCCGGGTGCACAGCTTTACACTGAAACAAGTAATTGTTAAAAGCTCTCATAACATTTAGTGCAAGGAAATCTTGTGGAGTGCTGGATTTTCAATATTATCATTCCTTTTTTATTTATGTGATTATTTTTCGCTATTTTATCACAGAAAACATCAAAAAAAGGTAAAAGTGAAGCATAGAATGTATTAATGTTTTTCCCGAAACAATGACTCCTTTTACATTGGTCAAAAATTGAAAGCAATTTTTCGATTATGTAGGCTAATTGCGGCAAATTGGCTGAGAAGTAAAGAGGAAAAAAATTACGGTAACTTTGTGTTGTATAGGAGTATAAAGAAACACCGTCTCGTCAGATCCTACAGAACTCTTTTTTTAATCTTAAAAGCTGAAAATTATTATCATGTTATTATTATTGTTATATATTTAAAAAATATATAGGGGAAGATGCCCACCTGCTGAACACCTGCTGAACAGGCCCTACACTGTCAGTTCAGACGTCTGTATAGTGTCGCAGTAACATCTCATTGAATGTTCACTTTTGATAAATCATTGAGTTGAATGCGCGTACTGCTTTAGCCCCACGGCCGTTGAGAAATAAAATATTAGTTGAGAAATAAAATAGTTCATCTCTATTTAGTGAATTTTCGAGTGTTTCAAGTGTGGAATTCATAGTTTAATATTTATTTTTCACAATTCGACGAACACTTCAACAATATTCTGAAATGGGAATAAAATATTTTGTATCATGTCATAATGGCGGCAGTGCCCACCTACTGAACAAAACGGGGACCCACCTACTGAACAGATTTTCAGACATCGTGCAAGCATAAAATAGTCATTTATTGAATAGAATAAAATTAACAGGTCTATTTAATTTAAAAAAAAAAAATAAAAATAAATAACTGGTCATTTCAGCCCTTGAAAGGACTTTGACCTAGCTTCTTATGATCAATTGTGTTGTGCGTGTTATTAAGTTTGTATACAATTGACCGAGAAATGGACCTACAGGCTTAACGCCGACTCCGAACGGCGATGAACGGAATGTTCTTATTCTCAAGAAGCTTTACATGGCATTTTGATTACTCTCTGAGGTTTGCCATTGTCTGCAGAGAGGTGGCGGCCGTACAGAAAAATCATTTTAATTCAAATAATTTTCTGTCGTTGCTGGGATTCGAACCCGGGTCTCCAGGGTCGTTGACATAGCGGCCACGCACTTTAACCAACTACGCCACGGACGCCACGGTCTATTTACTTACTCGTTTCAAATAAAGTTCAAGTAAAAGAGAATAATTTTATTATCTGTCAAAATGAGAAAATTTGCCAAAAAGTACGGAAAGGTCTTTAAGTAAAGATCAAGCACAACAGCTGCTTTCTTTGACAATTGAAGTTAAATATAAATTGAAAATTCAAAGAATTTACTCGTAAATTGTTCTCTAGAAACCTTTGGCTTTCATTGGGGTTCATTTTTCATATTTTAACTTTATTTTTATTCATTTTCTTAACAATTTCATAAATTTTTTTCACAACAGTTTAATTTTGTTCCTTTGACAATCAGCTGTTCGAATCTCGAGATTTGTGCTTGAAGAAATTTTTCAAATAAAGTTCAAGTATAGTTCGAGTAATATAGAGTGACATTTTGCTTGTTCTTCTTCTCTCTCGTATTGGAAAAATGTGTACGGAAACACTTTCAAGTAACTTCAATTTACTTGAAACGAGCACGGAAACAGACCTTATATGATTGCAAATAGTGTTTGGAATCATTTTAAAGTTGTTTTTTTTTTTTGATTTAATTGATATTTTCGTGATTTTCTTCCACGTTCAGATACAATTTCAGATAAAATTGCAGAATGCCGTCGTCGAAAAAAAAGTGAAAAGCAGAAAGAATATAGCTATTGGTGCGATGGCTGAAGCCATCAAAGGTTAAAATTAACCCTAAACTACTCTATTGTTTAAAGTGAGGTGAGTCACTGTGAACCATTGAAGGAATAAACTTTTCATAACCGTTAAAAAACTAGTGGTTTTACTTTACTTTCGAATTTTTACGGGCAGTTTATTTTAGGTGCTTAGTAGCTGGGCCGATTTTTTTGGAGGTCGATTTTCGAGTCTTTTGCTAGATTGGCTGCCAAAATTTTTTTTTCGTAAATTTGAAATTCCGTTTTAAAATTCTTATTAGCAATTGAACTCAGTTTTCAAACGGAATCAAGAATTCTGAAAAATTTTGGTTTAAACCAAAGTTATGGCCTCCAAGCAAAACGTGTTCAGTACGTGGGCATCTTCCCCTATATATTTCGATTCCTTTCAATCACCTATTTTGGAAGGTATAAGAAAATTGTAAAAAAGCTTGACTAAATGTATCGATCTTAAAGGAGACTGTGTTGAAAAATTAAATGCTTTTTTGCGAACAAAAAAAAGAAACAAAAAACTTTAATTTAAAAACCATTTTTTACTTCTTCTGTTGCATTTTTATGAAAAATTCTTGCATTTTTATTTTTAATTGTATTTATTTTTATTTCTATTTTTTAATTTTTTTTTAATTTTTTTAATTTAAAATTTTTTTTTCTTTTAGTTAATCTATTTTTTTTTATTTTATTATATTTTACTTTTGAATTTTTAGGTTTCTTTTTTTTTACTTATATTCGAAGTTTTTCCATTCTGTTTTCTAATTATTTCATTATTTTTTGATAATTTAATTGTTTTTTGTTTTTTAATTTATCTTCTTAAATTTTTGCATTTTTTTAAGGTTTTAATTCTGAATTTCTGAATTCTGGTTCTGACATTTCTTTAGTTAATTATTAGATTTGTTTTAATTTTGTGTACATACATATTTTAATTCTTGTTTTTTTTTTTTATTTTTTTCTTATTGTTACTATTTTTGGTTTTATTCATTTTTCGAATTTTCATTATATAATTTTTTAAACTTTTTCTTTATGTTGAAAATTCAAATTCAAATTATCTTAAATTATTCAAATATTCAAAATGATCTTATGAAAATAATCACTGACTTATCAAATTACCTTCGTATTTTATGGTATTTAATTTTGTAAAAAAAGATCTAAAAGTAGAATATTCTGAAAAACAAAATGTATCTATCTAAGCTGGAAAAATAAGTTTTATTGAAAAAGTCAATGACTTATGAAATTGCCTTCGTAATTTATGTTTTTTAATTTTTGTTTTGTTTATATTTTTTGCATTTTTATTTTTTATAAAGAATGCTTGTATTTTTAGTTTTGATTATCTATGTCTTTTGTTTCTTTTTTTTTGTTTTTTTTATTTTTTTTTTTTTACTTATTTTATTTTTATTATTTTTTTATTTATTCTGTTTTTATTGTTTTTTTTTATTTATTTTATTTTTATATTATTACATTTTTTCTTTTGAGTTTTTTTCATTTTCTTCTTTTCACATGTTCTAAACATCATATATTTTCTTATTAATTAATTTTCATTACATTTTGTTTTCTAATTATTTTATTACTTTTTGATATTTAAAAATGTTTTAAATTTTATGGTTTTAATTTCTTAAAGTTTCTTATTTGGTTTTTCTTATTTTTTTTTTTGTGAATTTTCAATTTTATTTAATTATTTTTGATTTTTGTTTTATTTTCAATTTTTTTTTAAATTTTTTTTTTTTAATAATTATTAAAATTTCAGTTAGCAGTTTAGCAAAGATATAGCTAAAAGGGTTCGTTTATCTCAAAAACTTTGTAGGTAAAATTAGAATAAAAACTTCAAGGATATAAAAAATTTCAAAATCCTGTGGAGACCAAACTAGACGTGACCCGAAAAAAATAATATATAAAAATAATAAAAATATACATATTCGTGATCTGCGTACACAAACATATGAGAAACCATTCAGAAAGTGGGCGGGTTTTTTTTTGTGTTGTACCGTGTTATTTTTGTTTTATTATTTTTTAGTTGAATTTTTTTACTTAATTTTATTATTTTTGTTTCTTTAAATCATTAATTTTAACAATAATTAATTTTAATTTTTATTGTTGAATTTTATGAACTTTTTTATTTCTTAATTTTATTTCATTTTTTTAATTTTGTTAGTTTTAGGAAGCTTTTTTTATTAAGTAAAATTTTTAATTTTTTTAATTTTTTGTTTAAATTTTTTCCTAATTAAACTTTTACTGCGTTTCTTTTTCTAAGTTTTTTGTATTTTGTATTTTGTAAAACCGCTTCACTCTTACTCACTTATTGAATAAAAAAAAAAAATTAAATTTTTTGAGAAAAAACAACCTATCTTCTAGGCAATGAGTGGTCTCAGCACAGGTCTTATTTTTTGGATCCGGACACTCCAGAAACGATCCGGACTAAATAATGTCTATTGATGCATGCGTAAGATAGAAGAAACCGTCAACAAGATCTTGGAATATTGGATTGAATGTCTTCGCATGAAATCCTGTGCGACAAATGGTGGGAATGTTTGTTATTTTTAATCAAGCCATAATATACTAATTAAAATTGAGTTTTAATTATTTTATTATATGATTTACATTTTATAAATTGTATTAGTACCTCCCTGTCCTGTCTCAAATGTCTTTTACAATAAAACTTAAATAAATCAAACAAATAAACTCAATTAAACCTCATTTAAAAGACTTATTTATTTTGTAAATAAATTTAAACCGATAGACCCTGAACTGGCAGATTGGTTAAAAATAAAACAGCACTAAAAAAATTCCATAGACATCAGCAGAGAGAATACAATTTTGAACATCATCATCATCAATTTCTGAACGTATTCTTCGATGAATTTTGAAAGAGACATTCATATTGAAACTTTTTTAGTAAAATTTAAAACCAATATTAAAACTAAAAACTGAGGTAACCCCATATAATTACCAGAATAATGCGTAATTATGGAGAATTTTGGAGAAAATAATTATGGAGATGAACCAGAATAGATGTCCAATAAGACCAATATCTTCAATAATGACAGTCACCAACATTATCCAAAAAATTTTTTTGGCATTCAACATGATCGGGTATGGGCACCACTACATTTAAAGCTTCTGTTTGTTTTTTGTCTTTGATTTGTTTTTCGTTTTGTGTTACTACATAAGCCTTTGCTGCCAATTCTTACACTCAGCGCTCCAAGAGCGCTCTCTGCCCCCAGGGAACATGATCGATCATCCACTTCTGCCAATTGACTGTCTATCATCCAACCATCACATTTTCAAATATCATCCCTGTTATTTGACATCCATATTTTTCTCAGAAATACTCTTATTTAGTCAAATTAAATTGTTATGAATGCCGTCTGCTAGTTAAAGTCTTTCATCTGGAGTAATAACATTATTAGCATTCATACCGTTAACCCATTTAATCGTTAAACCCAGAGCTTAAGTCATTCTTAATTCTTGTTAGTTTCTAGCTTTTCTTGCCTACAAGTATTGCCTTCTTTTTCCACTCTATTGTAAAGAAGTTTGACAGTTTCTGACAGCTGCTTGTCACAACTACTGGAAGATTGATTGTTAAAATATTGAAATTTATGAAAGTCAGACCAGAAAACCCAAGAATATGGGTAAATAAGTAAAATTCAATCAAATTCTATCTAATATTCAACAATTATCAATTAATTAATTTTTTTTTTACATAACATGAGCAGTGCGTTATTCATTTTGTTAACGGCTGCTCTCTGCTTCCCTCTGCTTCTCTCTGCTCATGTCTGACTTCTATGAATCGACAAAACTTCTTTTATTTATTACGTTTTGGATGCTTTATTGTTGATTTTTTTTTTTTTGTTTAATCTACATAGAGTGAAAACGTTGAATTAGGTCATCAACATCGGTTGATCCGAAACTCTTGCTCGGTTTTATTTACTTCTCTGCTCTGCTTTGTGGTGAGCTTCTTCTTTTTTATAGGTTAGCATCAACTACGTTATCATTGTTGTACCTACCACCATCATCATCATCATCATCACCACCATCATCATTGTCATATGTTGTGAAATTCGTATTGACGTTTTGCATGCGCATGCTTATATTTTGTAGGCTTTCTTCGCGTTCATTTACTGATCGGTTATCTTCATTTTTCACTTTGTTGAATTCTCGAAATCGTTTTTGCGTTTTTGGGACAAAGTTCGTTTTTACCTGAAATTTTTATAAATGCTTTATGCAAACTATGACATTTTTTTATACTACGGTAAAGCATCTGTTTTTCTTCGAACCACTCAACGTCATTCATTCTTTATGAATAATTTGGAATTTTTATGACTGTTTCAACTTTGATTTTTATATTATTTTTTGAGCCTTTTACAATAGAGTAGGTGGTGAATGACCTCTCTTCTTTACGCCCTACACATTTTTATTTATTTAGCTTTCCGACATATTTCTTTCTGTGTTTTCTTTAATTATTTGTTGGTGCTGTATTTGTTTTTATCTTTGTTTTCTTCTTATTTGTAATTCGTTTTTGATTTTTTTTTAAAATACTTTTTATTTTTTTTTAAATATTTTTTTAATTTTTTAAATTTTTTGTTTTTTTATTTTTTACTTGTTCAATATTTTTTTTTTTGTTTTTTATTTAGACTTGTGCTTTTTAATTGTTTCCCTGCAAACATTTTCTGAGTGCCTCAAAAAAAAAATTACTCTAAAAGAGTATTTCTTATGCGGGTTTTATGAGTACGCAATAAAGACTCCTTAAGAAGTCTAAAAAGAGTATTTTTTATGCGTGTTTTATGAGTACGATAAATGGTAAAATATGGAAATGTTTATATTTTTATTAATAATATTATTAAATAAATGGAAAAAATGGCACATACGATTTCTGAGCAAAAGGGTTTCTGAGATTTTATTAACATCATATCAATTTCAGAAATTAGTGTTTACAAAGAGTTTTTAAACATTAAAGAGCCTTTAACATGAGACTTATGACTCTTCTCAGATAATAACTTCTATGAGTTCTGAAGAGTGGAGTGGATGAAGAGTCTTCATATGAGTCTTTAAAGATTCCATTACATGATTTTTAAAATGAGTATTAAATATGGATCTTAAAAGTCTTTATTTTAACCCAAAAATAATAATTTATGTGAGTTCAAAAAGAATCTTTATTTCCAGTATTTAAAGAGCCTTTATTATGAGTCTTAAAAGAATATTAAGTCCCTTGAAAGGACTTTGACCTAGCTTCTTATGATCAATTGTGTTGTGCGTGTTATTAAGTTTGTACACAATTGACCGAGAACCGGACCTACAGGCTTAACGCCGACTCCGAACGGCGATAAACGGAATGTTCTTCTTCTCAAGAAGCTTTACCTGGCATTTTGATTACTCTCTGAGGTTTGCCATTGTTTGCAGAGAGGTGGCGGCCGTACAGAAAAATTATTTTAATTCAAATAATTTTCTGTCGCTGCTGGGGCTCGAACCCGGGTCTCCAGGTTCGTTGACATAGATGCCACGCACTTGAACCCACTACGCCATGGACGCAACTATGAGTCTTAAAAGTCTTACTTTTTAGTCCAAAAAGACTAATTTATATGAGTTCTAAAATAGTCTTCATTATGAGTCTTTAAAGAGTATTTATTATGAGTCTTAAAAAAGTCTTAATTTTGAGTCCAAAATGAGACATAAAGCAGTCATAATTATAAAACATATTTTGAAGCCCACAACCTACGAAAATGTACTCATAAAAAAGTGTTTTTTTTAGCACATTATGACGATAAAAACTCAATTATATGAGTCTTTTAAGAGTCATAATGTTTGCTGGGTTTCTTTGGTACCTTTTTATGTATTTTTTTTTTTTTAGTATTTTACTTTTTATAACTGTTATATAGTTGATTCTGATATGACGGACCAATTTCGACCTCATATTTGGCATTGAAGGCATCTTTAATCCTTTCAAGAATAGATACTCAATTATCGAGCGAATTATTCATTCATTTTTTAAGCGAATTATACGAAATTTTGATTCCCTTCAGGGAAATGACTTATTGGGTAGAGAAATTACGACGACAGATAAAATCACAGTATTTCCATTAAACTCTAACTTTTTTTATTAATTTAACGTTCTTCGTCTGTTAATCGTCATTTCCCTGGGCATATTTAAGCAGGGAAATGATGGCAGGGGAATGACGAATATCTACAAAAGTCTCCAAAATAACAATTAAGGTACAGTGTGAGCCTATAGTTCTTCTTAAATCATAGATTATGGGAAGATATAACGGCTGCAAATTTGATGATGGTTGAAAACCCCGAAGACTTGGAATTTCCCGGCATGGAGATGGATGAAATAGATTTTTTTATTTTTGACAATTCTGAGATGGAAACACATCAACAGTTTCAAAAAGTGGAAATTGAGAAAAAAGGACCTTCAATTTCAATCTAGAAGAATACAGAGTGGGCCATCTAGCGGTTTATTTTTAAATCATAGGTTATTTTGACACTGATAGCTGTTTTCCGCTCAAAATTTTGACATAAAGTCAGTATCCTACCTCCGCGGAAAGAAATGAGTCTCTTTACGCTTGAAAAACGTTGGGAAATATTCGAAACTTATTTCCAAAGTGAGTGCAGAGCGTTCTTTGAAAATAAGTTTTTGGCCGAAATGAAGTACCTACCGCGCCTGCTGTACGTAAGTTTGTGCAAAAAGTTCGTGAGACTGGTATGCTAGTGACAACACTCATGGTGCCCGTCGTCGAACAAAGCGCACAGACTAGAATGTGGCTGCTGTAGCCGAGAGTGTGAGACTCAATTCACGAACATCAACTCGCCATCGATCTCAACAGCTCAATCATGACACAATTACAATGCAAGCTCATTTTAAGATGGCTGCTCAAATGAGAAATTTTGCAACAACAAAACTGTAGGAGCTACAAAAGTCAAACGACGAAAGCAACAACAACAATTAGAAAATCTAAAAACACCCAGCTGTTTTTGACAACTAGCGTTCCCTGCTCTTCAATATGAGCCTACCTTATAATTGTATCATGATCTCAACATTTCACGCACTAGCCTGAGGAGAATTCTGCACAAAGATCTCGGATTATTCGCCTACAAGGTCCAATTGACTCAGCAATTAAAGGCGCACGACCATCCGCTTCGTTATCGCTTCGCAGTTTGGGCCATAGAGCAGCTTGAATTGGACTTTGGGCGAAAAATCATCTTTTCTGATGAGGCGCATTTTCATCTCGGCAACAACGTAAACAATCGAAATTGCCGCATTTGGGGCTTGGAAAATCCTCACGTTATTGTCGAGAAGCCGATGCATCCACAGAGAGTGACAGTTTGGTACGAATTGTGGAGTGGTGGCATCATTGGCCCATTTTTCTTCGAAAATGAGGATGGAAACAACGTTTCGGTCAAAGGTGGTTGTTACACAGCCATGTAAACCGACTTTTTTTTACTGAAATTGGAGATATGAATTTGGGCGACCTTTAGGTCATGCAGGATGGCGAGCCAGGCCACACAGCACATGCCACAATCGATCTTTCGTGCATTAAATTCCCAAACCGTGTTATTAGCCGTATTGGCATGCCAATTGGCCGCCTCGGAGCTGCGATTTGACCCCTTTGAATTTTTTTTTTGTGGGGAACCGTGAAGTACCAATGTTTTGCCAAGAATCTGGAAACAATACAAGCACTTAAGGCCAATATCATCTAAGCAATCCGTGAACTACAGCCCGAAACCATCAAGAAGGTCTTGAGAAATTGGAGTGACAGAATGCGCTACTGCGAAGCCAGCCGAGGCAGCCACTTCAACAACGTTGTGTTCCATAATTAATAGGAATGTTTGCTATTACTATAATACGGCCATAATACATGGAAAAAAATTTAATTTTGTTCATTTTATTGCATTAAAAAAAAACTCGTATTTGGTCCACCCTGTATACATTTCTCTGGGTAAAAATCGATGGAAAAAAAATGAAAATTGCAAAAGTTGCATGAAAAACGACACACAATTTTTTATTTGCTATAAATGGCGGAAATTATTGCAATGCACAAACACATACAAAAGCATGCAGTCACACTGAGGAAGACAAATACAGTCGCACAAAACGATGTATACATTACACTCGTAGGTGTGTTGCAGATATAATATCAACAACAACAACAACACCAACATAAACATCAAAACTAATTTGCAAAAACAGAATAATTGTTATAGCATTTCGCAAAAAAATAAAAAAAATACTATTTTTATGGGCTCTACTGTGCAATTAATAAAAGATGGCATGGTTAGGGCTAGCGCAGTATTAGGAGTAGAATAGATGTCGTTACTGTAGTTATTGTTGTCGCTGCTGTTATTGTTGTTGACAATGTGGGGCACACTATCATTACAATATGACATTCAATATGGTTTGCATTGGATGACGCAGATATGAAAATGTATGAAGCTTGACGGGCTTTTATCGAACAATTAATTCGCCTGTAAATTCAAGTAAATAAATAAATTAATTGCAATGATAATAATTAAAGCTTTTTATACGTTTTTTCAGCCGATAAATAGTCTTCGAAAAAAGCCATATTTTGATTTTAGACACTTTTACAAGGTTCCATAACACATTTACGAAAATTTATCTTGCAAAAAATTATATTTATCTTGAAAAATGAAAGATGCATACATATTTTTTTTTTTTATTCTGAGTTCGTGAATGATATAAATGCCTATATTTACATTAAAAGCGCGAACCTGTGCTCAAGAATTAAAAAAAAAATGTTCATAATAGAAAAAATATGCTTAATTATTCCCTACAAGGACTTAAGGTATTCTGGGCGATATATTTCTAATGAATTCTTTTCACAAAAGAAAAAGTCTTAGAAACTTTTATTTTTAATAATATTCATTCTATCAATCGCCGATATAAAAGCAAACTAAGAAATATGTAAAATTCGAAATGGCGGCCTCGATAGTCCAATAGGTAGCGGGCTGTCCAAGGGCCATGGGTTCGAACCCTAAGGCATCAAATTCAACTAGGGCTGCGGAGTCGGTTCGAAAAATCACGACTCTGACTCCGACTCCTACTCCGCAGCCCTGATTACAACTAATAAGTCATAAGGATTGATACGTTTTCATTAAAGTTGATCAGTGATAATGAAAGAATTAAGGGGGCAATATAGGTTACAAATTTAAAAAAAAAAATTTTTTTCTGCAATTTTTTTTTCATAGAAAGAAAAAAGATATCATTTTCAAATTTTGTACATATATTTATTAACATTTAAGGTAATAAAAAATATTTTTCAGAATTTTTGAAGCGGTTTTTGACGGTGATTTTCTAAAAAAAATGCCGAAAAAGTGACGGTGTGCAGGATATCACCAGTCTGGAACATCTGAGGAAAAGAAAAACCAAAAAGTCCTTGTTAAAGTGGCTATTGCCTGAACTAGGATAATTTTCTTCCGCCGAAAAAAAAAACAAAATGGCGACCATTTGAAGAAAAAGTCGATTTTCGAGGTAACAAAATCGGTCGCCATTTTGTTTTTTTTTTCAGCGGGAAAAAATATTCCTAGTTCAGGCGATAGCCACTTCAACAAGGATTAATTTGGTTTTTTTTTTTCCTCAGATGTTCCAGACTGGTGATATCCCGCACAGCGTCAATTTTTTGGCATTTTTTTAAAAATAATCAAAAAACGTCAAAAACCTCTTCAAAAATTCTGAAAAATACATTTTGTATTTTTTAAATGTTAATAAATATATGTGCAAAATTTGAAAACGATATATTTTTTCCTTCTATAGAAAAAAATTCCCGAAAAATTAAAATTTGTATAAAATATAAAATTTGTAACCTATATGCCCCTTAAGGGCAGTTTAAAGCGTAGGAATATAGTCAAACCGAGATTCGAACCCAGGACCCCTAAGTGGCAGCCAAGCGCATTATCAACAGCAATATCGAGGTCGTAAACTGCACAACAGACCACTCGGTGAAGAACAGAGACAGAAAATCCTAATGTGTCCGAATATCCGAGACAGGAAAAAATTGAACCTTTTCAAAGAATCCAATTACCTAAAATAGAAAACATTTTCCTGCTTAAAAATGACATAAGTTGGCAAATATATAATGATTGTATATTTTTTAAAAATACCTTCTGATCAAAAAAATACCCGGAATCCTTTGATAAAGCGAAAACTGTTCAATTATTCATTGATAATCATTTTATTTACTTCAAAGTAATTTCCATTTCAAGTAATGCACATATTCCAACGCTTCCTTCAATCTTGAAAAAACTTTTCATAGGCCGATTTTAGAATCGCGAAGTGGTTACTTAAGTCGTAGGAATAGAAAAAGTCACAAGGAGCTATTTCGGGTGAAAAGGAGCTTGCGGAACGGTCTCGTCGCGTACAAGATGAGATGTGTGAGCCGATTTGTTGTCGTGGTGAAGAAACCACGAGTTGCTTGAGAACGAGTCACCAAAATCGACTGCTGTCTCTCCCTAATGCTCACATGACGATCTTCAAGGCAAATTGTTCCGACCGGAACGAGGACGGAATCTTACACCATAGTACCATAGGTCCGCTTTATAAAAAAAAATAAATAAATAACTGGCCATTTCAGCCCTTGAAAGGACTTTGTTCTATGTAGTTTATTATGATCAATTGTGTTGTGCGTGTTATTAAGTTTGTACACAATTGACCGAGAAAGGGACCTACATGTTTAACGCCGACTCCGAACGGCGATGAACGTAATGTTCTTATTCTCAAGAAGCTTTAAATGGCATTTGATTACTCTCTGAGGTTTTCCATTGTCTGCAGAGAGGTGGCGGCCGTACAGAAAAATTATTTTAATTCAAATAATTTTCTGTCGCTGCTGGGGTTCGAACCTGGGTGTCCAGGTTCTTTGACATAGCGGCCACGCACTTTAACCAACTACGCCACGGACGCCACTTTACGTCCGCTTTATACTCTTTGTAATGCTCGTACGCTTGTGTTTTCGACATTGTCGAGTCCCCGTCGGCTACAGTTAGAAACACAAAATGTCAGACAAACTCTGCTCAACTTGCGAAATTCGCAGAACGCAATAAATACGGATTTGTTAACAAAATTCAAATCATCTTAATGGCACTCAACAGATATTTGAGCACCAGTTGACAGATATATCAACCGAGAGAAAAAAGTTCTTGGCAATATCTCAAGCGCGGTATGTTTGAATGGGATATTCCGGGTATATTCAGAAGATATATTACAAATATACCACATCGTGAATACCCCTTATGACTTTTTGATTTTTTTTTTTTTTTTTTGCTAAGATGACTCTAAATCAATGGTTCTTAACAGGTGGTCCGCGGAGCAGTAAACATGTGGTCCACGAAGCCGGAACTGAAAAGTTTTTAGCTATTTGCTTTTTTAGCTATTTATTGCAGGCATAATTAAAGAAAAGGTAATTTTTTGATTAAAATGTTTACGGGGATATAAATGAAAATACCTCCTTAGATGTCAATGAAAGTGTTAACTAGGATATTGTTAAAAGTTTGTTGACGGAGCTATTTTGTTTTACTTTTCAGCTCAAAAATGGTACGCAATCATTTCAAAGGGAGTATTACATAAATTCCTGATGATTTGCAAAAATTGCATTGCAAAACGACAGTGACTGCAGAGATACAAATCAGTTAGGTCTTGAATATTTCTGGACCCAAAAACCAGATTCTTTTAGTAAAATTCAAGATATCGCTTTGCCGTATCTTACTCTGTTTTCAACAACAAACATACCTATGCAAAAGCAGGTATTTTCGGCGCTATCTATAACTATACTATTATATAAAACTAGCGACCATCAACTATAAAAATAATAATTGGCGCTGACCGCTAACGCCGTTCATTGTGTTCCGCGTATATTCTAAGAGTTTTGTCGTTGTTTGCAAGCGCTCTATAAAAAAGAGGCAGAATAAAGTGAAATGTGAGCGAAAAATTGCAATAAAACAAATTTGTATGTATCTTGGTTGCGAGCGTTCAGCGCGAGCGGTTTGCGAAAGCCTTACATTTTTCTGACTTTCATTTTGTTGTTAACAGACCCTCTATTAAGAAGAGACAGAAGAGAGCGAAATGTGAGCAGCTAATAATTTTGCTCTGAGTTTGATAACATTGTTCTTAGCTGCTCTGTTAAGAAGAGAAAAAGCAACATAACAACAACAATTGTATGCAATGATATGCAAACTTTAATAAGCTATAACTTAAAAAATATAAATTTTTAAGAAATAAAAAGTTCAGTTTGCACATCTACAGGTCTAAACCTACCAAGAAATACTAAATTTATTAAGATTGGACTTGTACTTAAAAAGCCTTACACCGGACAAAATTTGAGCTTGCGTAATATATATGTATATTAGAGATGAAAGTGAACATTTTTTGTTGCAGCAAAACTCCAAAACTACTGGTCCAATTTTTATGAAATAAATTTTAAAATTTTATATTTGTGCTACAAAAGGATATAGGAGTATTTTCTTTACGAAGTTTTAATAATAAGTATCTTTACTTAAAATGTAAAGTTTTTTAAAAATTCATCCACATGCATTGCTTGATAGTTAGCTTTTCATATTCTTGTGCTGCGAGAGCTTCAATAAACTCCATGTTGCTCTCTATTCTACTCTCTTCATTCTCAGCATGCAGAACACAACAAAATAAACAAACAAATACATATACATACATACTTTTCTGAGCCAATTGGATTGAAGTAAATTCTAATATGTTGAAATTAGTTTTGACTTTTCCCGGTATGCTTTGTTGCGCCTTCTCTACATAAGTACCGTAAAATGTTGCAATGTCTTTAGCGTTATTATTTCTAAACCATCTCGTACTCGAAATATATTTACTGCCCAAATTTCAGCTCAATCGGCCCAGTAGTTTCGGAGTCTATAGCAGCGTCCTCTATCGTAATTTTTTCTCAGTTTTCATTCCCCGGTAGAGCGATATTACCAAATAGTAACTCCATACTAACTTCCTAAATTCTGTGGCTTTTACTTCCATAGCTATTCTGTATCGTAAATTTTACTAGTATGGGCCGAGCCACAACCTCTTGTCCAATGCCTGTCCCCTTTTCTAGTAGAAGGACATCTCCAAATGGTATCTACATTCCGAGCTTCAATTGTATAAAAACGAAAAGCTGATGTTTAGCGATTTTATACGAGAAATCGTATGGGCGAAAGGGGATCCACTATTTTTGCAAGTCTCGAGAACCGCTCATTGGAACGGTTCAAAAGTAATTGAATAACATACGGACACCATTATATTTTAAAATATGTATAATATATATTAGACCGTGCCGAAAAAATAAATTTCGCCGCGCACCAGCTCGAAACCAGAAAGTTTCGAAAAAAAATTTTTTTACCGAACATAGGGGTCGCGCATCGACCTATTTCTTTATAACTTCGGTACTTACTGTTCGATATTAAGTAATGATATTTCTATGCTTTTGTCTCAGGGAGACCTTTTTTTTCTCTAGTATTCGTTGACCTCTTATAGTACTGACCCACCGGACCTTAGTTTCTACCATCGTAAGGTACCATTTTGATTTCAAAAATGGAAAGCCTGTAAAAAATTATTAAGCTTTTACTAAAGAAATTTTACGCTTTTTCCACTAGAAATATTTTAAAAAAATTTTTTTTAATTTTTTGCAAAACGTAGGAAAAATTTTTAATTTGTATTTTTTTCATATCGTAGGTGCTATTTTTATAAAATATGCACCGAAAACTTTCTAATCCGAATGTACCATTCTAAAATTATACAATTAAAGCCCTCAAAAACCATTAAACTCTTCCAAAGAAAATCATTTAAATAAAACACGGAATTTTATGGTTGGAAAATTGTTGATTAAAAACCAACTTCAATTATTTGACTAAGAAACTTTTCACATATTAAAATCATCGAGTTTTAAAGAATGAAATTTCGATAAATTTGATAAAGAACGCCCCATATATATATTGTTTTTGTAACCCATAATTTTGCTATTATTTTCTTTATTACTGATGATTACTTGGGTGGTCCACGACTAAAAAAACAGAGGTGAAGTGGTCCGTCAAAGATAAAAGTTTAAGAGCCACTGCTCTAAATGACCTATGGTGTCATACCATTTGTCATGAAATTTTGTCAATTTCATTCTCAAAACCAAAATATTACTAAAACAGAAAAAAATGCTTAATTTTTTGAACAATTGATAAAAAATAAGTATTTAATTAGTAAAGGTAAAGCTACTGTCTGTTTTTAAGGCTTTTTCAGCAGTAGCTAATAGCACTGTTTTTTTTTTTAATATATTGTTTTATATCTAAATAAACATGCTACACTTGAGCAGCACCCTGATGATAAACCACAAAGATCTCATTTTACATACTTTTTAGAGTCTTGACTATTTCTATGGCAATTAAAAAAAAATGTGAAAAAAATAGAAAAACTATCTGAGTGAGTGCACGCAAAGCTTTAAATTGCACTGTTTTGTTTTTGTCTATTTTTTTTTTGTTCTAATAGTTCTCGCTGCTTTTGTTTCTTTTTTTAATTGTTGTGCTATTGAAATGACCTTGAGTGTATTTACAACACCATTTAACAGGTTTTTGAGATATGAAAGCCACAAGCGTCTAACAGCAAGTTGCTAAGTAATATGCTGATTAGAAAAATGAATCATGGAGTAGCCAAAAAGCCAAAAAAAAAAGGAAAATAAAATAAAATACGATTTTGATACATGTAAAAAATTGGGAATATTTTTAAACTAAGTTTTTGAGAGTTTGAAATTTATTTAAATTGATATCTTGATTTAAATTGATACTGTAACAGAAAATTTGTCGAATCTCTACTGTAACAGTTTGCTCCGCTCTACAGAGGGCATATTTATATTAGCCGTTCTGGATTATTTGTGTACATAAATGTTATAAACGTACAAAACAATTGGTCCCAAGAAGCTTCTCGGTCATGTGTTCCTTCAAAAGCTGAAATGGCCAATTTGTGTTTTTTAAATTTTTTTTTTAAATTTTTTTTCTAATTTTTTTATATATTTTTTTAATTTTTTATTTTTTGTTTTTTTTTATTTTTTTATTTTTTTTATTTTTTTTATTTTTTATTTTTTTATTTTTTTTTATTTTTTTTTTTTATTTTGTTTTTATTTTTCTTTTTTTTTTGTATTTATTTTGTTTCAATTTATCTAAATTAAGAATTGCCCAAATTGTTTTTATTTTGGTCAGTTTAATTCATTCGGTGCTAAAATTTTCTGATAGTTGTGGGCATCAAAGTTTTTATAAAAAATTTAAAAATAATACATAACTAATTTTATCACTGCCCTGCGTTGATATTTTTCAATTGAATAAAACCCTAAAATTTTCGAGTGTTTCAAATAACACTAACATTAATACGTGATTAAATTTGAAAAATTAACGCTTTGTGATTCCAAACAAATATGGTGAAATTTAATTATATTCAAGGTTGACAGAAGAAATAACAAAGCTTTTTATTTGGTTTTACAAAAAAAAAAACAAAACAAAAATAAAATCAAAAACAAAACAAAAAAGATAGTATTTTGCTTTTTCCTAAACGATGCCGCTACAGTTTTTCTTTTGTTATTCACAAAACACAATATTTTTCTGGCTTCGTTCTACTGTTGATAAATCAAATATGGCGAAATGATCCCAAGATTAAATGGAAAACAGGCAGAAGGAAGTAACCCAAAAGTTTACAATGGAAAGGTCAAATGACAGAAACGAGGGTAAAAACCTACGCAGAAGGAAATTATGTCCAAGATATGACCTTCTTGAAAGGTTCATAACGAAAAACAAATACCGAAGGGTCACAAGTTAAATCTTTAGAGTAAATTACAAACACATAAAAAAGAGATGAGAAAATATATTAACATGCAAAACAGAAAGATAGAGAAAAAAGAAACTGAAAATGAGAAACGCCAATAAGAGAAACATTCAGACATAATACCCAATAAAAAACCAGCAAACAAAATAATAAAAATAAAAAATAAATATAAAACAAACAGTAAAAAATAATAAAAATAAAAGATTAATAAACAAAATAAAATTTAAACAATAAAAAATAATGAAAATAATAAAAATAAAATTAAGAAAAACAACAAAAAAAACATTAAAATAAAAGAATTAAAATAAACAAAAAATAATACATAAGAAAAACAAATATTTAATATAACAAACATAAATAACTATTATAAAATATATAAAACAAAATTCAACAATATTAAATAAATAAATAAATATGAATAAATTAAACCTTGAATAATATTTTATATTTTTAAATATATAAAAATTAATATACAATTGAAGAAAAAAAAAAATTATGAGAAATAATGAATAAAAAATATCAAGATGAAAAATTTTTAAATTTTTATAAAAAATATATTATAAAGGAATACATTTCAATACAATTACAAAACATAAATTAACTAAAAAATATGATATTAAAAAATAAAAACATTTGAAAAAATACAAAAAAAAATGTTAAGAACATTATATCAATAATATTTAACCCTAGAACTGTATCGTGGGGTGAAAAAGCACCCCAGACTGGCTTAAATCTCGCGCCAGACACAAACGTCTTTCGTTTACGGCCCGGGACCGTAACCATAATTCTGTTTCAACGTCTGAGAGTAGAGGGATCATGCTCGCGGCATCCGTACCACGTGCTTGCTCAAGCAGTGAACATAAGAAGTGCGTCTGGGGTGCTTTTTCACCCCACGATACAGTTTGTGTATATTTTTCGTCATCTTAAAGTTTTTTTATTTTCGTGTTGTTTAAACTTTTTGGACAAGTAATGAGTGCATAGTGGCCCCACTTCACATATATTTACATATATACGCTCCCTTCAACTTGATTAGTCGCACTTGTTTTAATAACAAAAAATGCTCTGCTCTCAATATTGGTTACAAAAATAACAACAACAACTACTTGGAATAAATGCTTATTGAGTGTACTTACCAACAACAACCAAAAATGTGCACTCTCTTTAAAAAAAAACGGTACCTGCTAACAAGTATTTAAACAGATATAAAAATATTACAATTCTTGCTCGTTCATTAGATTAGACGCAGTACGAAGTTAACTTTCAATGATGAAATTTTTTTAATCAAGTGTTTTTGAGACGTAGTACTTTATAATTTCAAATAAAGATGTTTTTTTTCCAATTTGAACGAAATTCTTATTCATTGTAACGATCTGTGCGGCAAAAATCGTTTTTTCAAATTCTTGCTATTTGCGCACTTTGATTTCTCAAAATAAATAGCATTTTTGGAAAATTGGTCAAAACCACTATAATACTCCTTAAACATAGTATCTCCCCTTTAGAACACCGTTGGAGTTACTAGATTTAGTCAAAAACTCACTGAGATATCGTTATTTTAACGAAAAATAAAATTTTTCCTAGTTTTTCACGTTTTTTGCCCTTCTTGGTCAATATTCCCGGACCCTCCAAACTTTTGGCCAAACAATTTAGTTCACGTGATTCTACGTCAAAAGACGAAAAAAATGAGCCCCCATGGAACCATCAAAGTCACACTGTGTCCGAGATACGGGCCCTTGAAAGTTGGGGTGTTTTTTCACCCCGCGATGCAGGAATAGGTAAAAAAAAATAGCGATACAGTTCTAGGGTTAAATGCATTAGTTATTTTCAATAAAAAGTCTTGTATTAATAATATTGAAAAATATAAAAATATTGAAAATGGAATATTAAAAATTATATAAAATAAAAACAAAATATTAAAACTATTACAAATATTAAAAATATTAAAAACATTCATCTCAACACAACCATCTAAACTTAAATTTTATTTATTGACCGTTTTGATTCAATTTTTTTGGTTATTTTCATTTTGGTCTTTAACTTACGTCATCATCTGCTTTGTTATGTTTTTATATAATACATTTATTTTGTATCTTATTTTATATTTTCATATTTTTATATTTTTATATTTTTATATTCTTATATTTTTATATTGATATATTTTTATATTTTTATATTTTTATATTTTTATATTTTTATATTTTTATATTTTTATATTTTTATATTTTTATATTTTTATATTTTTATATTTTTATATTTTTATATTTTTATATTTTTATATTTTTATGTTTTTATATTTTTATATTTTTATATATTTATATTTTTATATTTTTATATTTTTATATTTTTATATTTTTACATATTTATATTTTTATATTTTTATATTTTTATATTTTTATATTTTTATATTTTTATATTTTTATATTTTTATATTTTTATATTTTTATATTTTTATATTCTTATATTTTTATATTTTTATATTTTTGTATTTTTATATTTTTATATTTTTATATTTTTATATTTTTGTATTTTTATATTTTTATAGATTTATATTTTTAAAGTATTTTTGTTGACTGGCTTCAGGTCATGGAAAACAAAATACAAATTTTTTTTTTTAATTTTTGTTATTTTTATTTTCGATATTTCGAATTGGCAATGCAATTCATCATCAGGAATCTGAAGAAACAAAAACACAATTAAAATATTTAACAACAATTTTTACATAAATTTACACAATTTAAAAATCACAACAAACAATTTTACATTTCTTTAAAAAATTTTTAACGTATTTAATGTAACACGGAGTGTTTAAAACTAAATCCTAAAATGTCCTCTATTGCATATTGTCCCCCTTGTTGCTTATTATGTGTCTGTAGCTGTGAGCGCAGTTCTCTGTGTCCATCTTGTAGTTCATACGTATGTTGCTTGGAGTGTGTGATATGTGGAGCATTTCTAGAGTGAGTCTTTTGTAATGGTTTTCTCGTTGCAAGATTTCCACTTTGTCGAAGTTGGGAACATATTTATATTTTTATATTTTTATACTTTTAAAAATTTATATTTTTATATTTTTATTTTTATATTGATATATTTTTATATTTTTATATTTTTATATTTTTATATTTTTATATTTTTATACTTTTATATTTTTATATATTTATATTTTTATATTTTTATATTTTTACATATTTATATTTTCATATTTTTATATTTTTATATTTTGACCTTTTTATTACTTTTTTATAAGTTTTTTTAATAATTTTTATAAGTTTTTTTTATAATTTTTATAAGTTTCTTTACATATTTTTATATCATTTAAATATTTTGAAAATTTTTTGTAGGTATATTTTTAAAATTTCAATGTTTTTATACTTTATTATGTTGTTAAATTTATTTTTTGTGTGTATGTGTGTTTACAGTGTTTGGATAGTGTTTATAATTTTTGTTTTTTTCTATTTTTATTTTTTTTTTATTTGTTATATTTTTTTATTTTCTATATCTTTTTAATTTTTCTGTATTTTTTATTAAGGGCCTACTAAAGTTTTTCGGTGGTCAGAAATCAAAAAAATTTTTTTACATTTTTCGGATGTATAACATCTTAAAAATATTCTCAGAGTTTAAAGCCAATTGAATAAAATTTGGTGCAGTTATAAGCACAATTGTCCGGAGAGGAGACGATAAAAAATATATATACTTACCTTACTGATACAAGCTGCTACAAAAACTCTTCTCTTTAATATGTCTTTTATTTTTTTCAATGCACTCTTTTAAGTGTCTATTATTTTTTTCATTCACTCTTTACATAAAAATGCATAGGCATTCACAGGGAGAGCAAAGAGCGGAAAGGCCCCCTGGTCTTCAGAAAAATGAAAAACCTTTTATTATTGTAAAAAAAATAAAAATAACAGTAATAATAAAAACTTCTGCCCCTGGCATAAAATTCTGGCGACGTAATGTGGAAATTGGCATACATTTATGATTCCACGCGTAAAAACGTTGATTCCACGCGTATTATTCTCGCAAACAAAAATGTACAGGAAGCTACGCGCGAGGGAAGAACCCTGAGAAAACAGAGGCAAGTTGAAATTTTTGACTCAGCAATTGATGATGAGGGTGTCTTATATGGTCCTGGAATAGATAATACTATATATGTAAGCTGAAAAAAAATGAATATATACCTACATAAAGTACTTTTAAAACTTTAAACGCGTTTTTCTCGAAAAGGCTGTTTAAAACCGGTGGACAGCATTACTCGAAAACTACGCTAACGATCGCTACCAAATTTATTTCACTTGTTAAGTAAATATGACCGGTACTTTTGATCGTTCGATTGTTATTTTGGAAACATACTCTTTTTTTATAACCTAAAAAAATAACTTTTTTAGTCAAAAATCAGTTTTCTACCTGCCATTTTGGTAAAAATCAACATTTTCTAAAATCTTCGATCAAAAGCTCAAAAAACTTTAGCAGAACCTTGATCATTTGTATTTTTTGTTTTTAGATAGCTCTGAAAAATCGTGTCCACCGCATATTTACGGTTCTTTATTAAAATATGTATTCCTGCTATATGGTTGAATATTTGTTATCGAAAAATTCAAAATCTTTTCTTCAAAACATATGTAATTATAATGTAAAAAAAATTACCTAAAATAAACAGAAGCTTAAAAATAAAACTTTTAATTCAAAGTTTTTTTTTCGCTTAAAAAACTTTAGTAGGCCCTTAAGTGTTTCTTATCTATTTTATTTTTAGTTAATTTTTTTTCTATTTTTATTTTGATCATTTTTATTATAATCTTTTTAATTGAACTTTTTACTTTTTTTTATTTTTTTAATTCCTTAATTTTTAACAATATTCTTTAGTTTTCTTTTTTACTTTTTTTTTTTTGTTTTTTTGGTGAATAATTAATTTGTTTCAACATATTTCTTCCATGTGATTTTCCGTATTTTTTTCATTCCTTCTCCATTTTTGCTTAATTGTTTTAAGTTTTTTTTTTTCTTCGGCTTATCGTTTTAATTTACTACCCCTATATTTTATCGAAGTGGACACACACCTTCATTTAACCTCTCTTTTAAGGTTTTAATTCTGTGCTTAGATTATTGGCTCAGGTTTCTAATTTCAATATTTTTTTAATCCTCTATGTCTTCAGATAACACAGGCACATAAAAAAGTCCAAACCGATGGGTTACATCTTACTTATTTAGATCCACTTATTCGGAATTTCATATAAAAATTCAATTTTTCCGATTTGATATTGTTTGGACTGAGGCCTTTTAAGTGAAAGTATTGTATCACATAACGATGATCAATTATTTCCATGTTTACAAATTCACTGAGAGCGGACACTATTGATGACTACGACAAACTCCAAACTTTAGCTTTGCAAGATTGGTACTTTCTGCGATAGTCATTCTTTTCAAGCAACAACCGCCATCTATACATGAGGTCGACTATTTCTGGGACTACCCTCGTATCAGTACTTAAGAATATATTTTCCCCAATACTGTTCCTACTGTTCCTAGGTTATTTATAAATTTCTTGGAAAACCAATGTTGCCACACTTTTTTGCATTTCTATGAAATTTCATTAAACGTTGCGGTTTAATTTAACAATTTTATTTTAAAAACATTACCTTTAGCTGTAAATTTGTATTGTTTGTATTAACTGTTTGGATTTTGCTTTAAATTAACTGTATTTAATTGTTATTGTTGTTGTTGTTGTTATTGTTTATTCAGCTCAGTCATTATTTAGGGCGTTCTTGTGAACGCTTGCCTGATGCCGTTGCAAGGCCTGCTTTTGGTGATGCTGCCCCTATTTATTTTAGACAGACAGTCATTTTAATGCAGTTTTATTTGCTTTTTTACAACTTTATTGTTCTTTCCTTTTTTCATTTGTTTTTTGCAAATTATTTGCTGTTTTATTTGAAGTCTTACGATTTTACGATTTGTTGACTTTGCTGCTTTTTGACGTTTGTAGGTAGGTAGGTAGGTAGATAGGCTTGACACGATTATTTGATGTTTCGTTTGCACTGTTGTTGTTGCTGTTTTTATTATTGTTTTTATTACTGTTTTTCTGGCCTGCCTAGTCATTTGTCAACTTAAGAGTTTAAGAGAAATTGTTGTCCCTATCGTAATTTTTCTCATTTCTTTTTTCTCCACAACGCCTTTTAATTTGGTCTAATTAATGTGTGCTATAAAAAAGACATTCAGCTAGACGCCCCTGAAATTTTTGTTTGAAGTTTAATTTGTTGTTGTTGTGTTTTTGTTGCCTTGCCTGCATTTCGCTGACACTGATAAATAAGTGTACTAATGACGCCCATTTATTTATGACCCATTAATTGGTCGAAGAAAAATGTAGTGAGCTTCAATGAAATGCTTTTCTCTTGGTCTGTTATTTAAACTTCCATCAACACGTTTTAGTTTTGTTTACTTTTCTATTTTTTTTTCTCCCCTCTTCAGTTTCATTGAACCTTATGAATTGACATAAAGCAGAGTTCTTGTTGTGGCTACTTTTCCGCTGTCATATTTTGACATTCTTACACACCGTTGAGGCATCTTGAATTAAAGCCTTCGGGCTCTATTTCAGTTGTATGGGTTGTGTTTTTTTTTTTTCATTCTTTATTTGTTTTTGTCATTTTGATACACGTGTTAATTGACACCAATTTTTTTTTGTTGTTCTTCTGGTTCATCGACTTTGTAAAAGCGGCCGCTTTCTTGACTTTTTCTCCAAAGCGAGTAGCATCATGTTAATGGATTTCAGACTGTTATGCAACTGATACTAATTTTTTTTTTTAACTCCGTCGAGGGTTATTCGATCATGACCAACAGAAGCACTGAATCTCCTATCACACTTGATACCTATTGACCTACACGTCGAAGTAATAACTGCACAAAACAGTGCTATTACATTAAGAGAATCTGCCGACTGGAGAAACAAACCTTACACGCAAAAAAAAAAAAACGTTTATTGGCAGTTTGCCGCAAACAAACTTCGTTTGTCGTGCTTGGGATCGTTATTTGCAAACGTTTCAACAGTTGTCATAATAATAGTCAGTTGCGAGAAACGCGTCATTTAGTTGCAGGTAATTAATTTCGTTTGTCATATACGCGAATGGTTTTTAAATTGCAGCAATTGAAAAATTTGTTTTCCCAACTGAAACTGCCTTTGTTTTTCCCTTCGTTGTATACACACAGCGCTTATAATTCAGAGTTACTTTTTGGACATAACTGATCTATATATGATAACTTGCTTAATACGCGGACGGAGATAGCAACAGAGGTGCGATGAGTACAATCCATAAGAAGACGGACGGACATAGTGGGAAAGACAATTCATATAATAAATAATAATGACCGAAATAGCTTGTGGTATTTATGTATATATATGTATAAGATATATTTTTAAGTTAACAACTGAATATTCGTTTGTGGCAAATACAACTCACAATCGAAGTGTAGTTGGCGAATTTTCAGTTGCGGTGAACGAAAAATGTTTATGCGTGTATGTACACGACAAAATACTGAGTCTATTATCATCGGAATAGGTGAATAATAACCCCGAATTATGCCATTACTAATCTTGAATTTATGATCACATTCACTATTGTAAGTTCTCTACCAGAGCGGAATGGCGCAATGGGGGTCCTGACACCTTCTTAGACATTACCTTCTCTACTGATGGATTCTTCCCGTGAGTTTAGCGTAGACACCTACCTTCTCGGCTTAATTCTACGGTGCCCCTTGACAAAGAGTCGAGGTTCATGGAATTGATGCCCAACAAATTAATCTTCTGGACATTAAATCCATGCTAATCTTCACCAACGTTCATCCGACCATCTCCTGGGCGTCATTTCCATGACTCCAGACGCAACCAACGCCCTGTCATAGTAGTTTGAACACCGGATACACACCACACTTATTGCATATCACGAATTCCACGAAAAAGTCAACCTCATAGGTCAAAAATCAAATTGTAAAGAGAGAAGAGAAACTATATAGAATATATTCTATCGAATTCGGATAACACGTTTTAAGTTGAATTTTTCAAGATAACGGTAGTTTTTCTGTGTTTTTTTTACTTTCGCGTGGTGAATAAGTTGAGCGAAAATTTAGCAGTTTTATTTTGATATTTGACGTGAGGGCGTGCGCTGTTTATTACAACAATTAAAAAAAAAGATATTTGCTTCAAATTTTTTAATATTTTCCTAATAATCATACAATATTTAAATATAAATAATTATCAACGACATACCGTGGTATGAGCAGTTAAATAATTTAAGAAAATATGTAGCATGTGCGTGACAATATTGATATATGTTTCAATGCAGACTCTAATATAAGAAATTTTTTGCGGAAAATGCTGTTATGTGTGGATATTGAGATGGCAAACCAGATTGAAAAACATTTTTTTTACTATTTTCATTGAAAAAAATTCCACGCGTTTCGCACATGTTACACTTTTTTCTATACAACAATGTAGTTTTTACACACTACGGGGTCGTTCATAAATTACGTTACCAATTTTGAGGGGAGGAGGGGTTTTAAAATGTATTACGATTAGTAATGATATGGGGGGTCTCATATATAGCAAAGTGACCAAAAATAAAACAACTCGAAAAAATTGAAATTAATACACCCTTCATTTAAAAAATTTCTATCCTTACATCTGCATTAGACTGTCAAACATCTAAATTAACGGTTAACTATTGACAAGTGTCAATATGAATTCTCATAAGTGAGTTTTATTTAATTTAACCCTTAAATGGCCAGTGTATCTTTTTGGATACAACCGAGAAAATAAGCTATTTATTTTAAAATATTGCAAAAATTAAAATGCTGGATATGTAGTTTTACTCAGAAAATTTCAAATATAAAACAAAAATTTAATTATTGGCATAACTTTGTTGGTTTGGGAAATATTGACCGTCAAATTAAAAAGTGTTTTCATTTTTACGGAAAGTAAAATAACAAATTTAGAGTTATCATAAAAAGAATCGTTTTCCACGTTTTTGCCTTGAACTCCTACAACCAAGCTGATTGATGGTATACGTCAGAATGCCCACTGTATCTTTTTGGATACAACCATGTTTTCTTTAAACAAAAATGTTTTCCAAACAAAATAAAAACGGGGTCGTGTTTAGGGGATCATTTAGCACAACACAATTTTAATGATATCGGTGTTGTTTGGCATTTAAGGGTTAAAACAAATCGGAATATAAATTATTATTCAAATAAATCCATTGTAAGGAATCATATTCACAAAACCACTGAACTTGGTGATGTCCGGGTGCAGCCTTTACGGGTATTCTCTCAAAGGCCTTATTCTTTGCATAAGAAATGAGAATACACCTGAATAGGTCCACATGGAATCTTTTGAAGAATTTGAAGAGTCCCCAAAGTTCCAGCTCCTTCAATTCCAGTGATTGAGAGCATCGACTTTTGGATCGAATAGAATAGAATAGTTTTTATCGATTAAAATAATTGATTTTCAAATGTTTTTCTTAAATGTATCTAGTCATGACATAAAAGAGATTAAAAAAAAATGAAAATAAGAAATTTTTAATCTTTTTGTTTTGTATTTCAGTTTTTAGTAAATATGGTCGAAGGTAACAGTAATATGAACGTACGGTGTATGTAATTGTGCGTGACGAATGTAACATGTGCGTGACGGTGTTTAAAGTTGAAAAAATTGTTTTATAATTTTTTTTTCTCAAATAACTTAACTACTAATATAATCTAGGATAACCTATTGCTGTAAAAAAATATGAAAATTCTATCTGAAGTCAATTCGCAGAAATTTCAGATAGAAGCTGACATCAAATTTTTAAAGGGAAAATTTTGTAGCACGTGCGTACGCTACATTTTGCTTAATATCACCGAAATTCATAAGTGGATTCATAAAACCTTTACACATTTTAAATAGACCGTAAAATAAATTAATAAAAATTGCAAACCAGTTTTCGCAAAAATTTCTACTTAAGTAAATCAGATACAATTATTCGCAAGCTGTAACAGTGCGCGACATGGAATTCATGATATTTAATTAAATAAATATACTGTATAGGCAGGAGCCAATAGTGGAACACAAAAGAACCAATTTATGAATGATTAGTTGGAACACCATCCACATTTATTGGTGGAAATCGAGACCCATCGAAAATCTCTGAAAATATTTGGGCATTGCCACGACATTGACCTACCACAGCCAGCACGATACTCCTCGAAGGACCAGCCCTGCAATAGTCTCCCGAGCAAAAGGGATTTACAGCGACATAACACTCACTATGTCATGTCATATGTCATGTAATATGTCATGTCATATGTCATGTCATATGTCATGTAATATGTCATGTCATATGTCATGTCATATGTCATGTCATATGTCATGTCATATGTCATGTCATATGTCATGTCATATGTCATGTCATATGTCATGTCATATGTCATGTCATATGTCATGTCATATGTCATGTCATATGTCATGTCATATGTCATGTCATGTCATATGTCATGTCATATTTCATATATATCATGTCAAATGTCATGTCAGATGTCATGTCATATTTCATATATATCATGTCATATTTCATATATATCATGTCATATGTCATGTTATTTATCATAACGGTATCCCACTTCATCCAAATTTATTTTTTTGCTTAAAGCTCCAATCTATGACAAAGCTTACTCTGATTTGGACAATTTTGATTGTTATAGCCTCTATAACCTTACATGTAAGTATGTATGTAAATTTCCGTTCCACACGACAATCCGCCCTACTTATCAATATTAATTCTGTGAACAAATGAGCTTTTATATATTTTTCTTTATGTTGAGAACAAGACAACATGAAGAACAAAGAAGGCGACAGCCAACAACAACAACAACAACGGCTCTGTATAGAGTCAATCACAACAGCTTTGACTATACAGACTGTTTCATTGGTCGCTACACCAACTCATCAGTAGTCTTTTGTGTGACTTTACACTGTGATCCACTCAAGCCACTTAGGTTCTAGTTATACTGCCAATATGCCGAGAAAGTTACCCGGAATTTTATTTTGGCAGAGAACGCTTGAATTTTTGTAACTGAGTTCTTATCGACATTAGATGCATTTCTCGGCATATTGGCAGTATAACTAGAACCTAAGTGGCTTGAGTGGATCACAGTGTAAAGTCACACAAAAGACTACTGATGAGTTGGTGTAGCGACCAATGAAACAGTCTGTATAGTCAAAGCTGTTGTGATTGACTCTATACAGAGCCGTTGTTGTTGTTGTTGTTGGCTGTCGCCTTCTTTGTTCTTCATGTTGTCTTGTTCTCAACATGATTGGCCTAGAGCTCAATAACTCGTTTTCAATATAAATAATGAAAAGGCCGTATTCAAAAATATTAAGATTTAAAATATTTTTCTTTATGATAATGAATAATTAAAAACTAACAAAAAATATTATTACTTTGCGTGGTCACATGACAATGACATTTGAAATAAAATTCCCCTAAGCAAAGTGTTTTTTGCAGCATTTTAGCGATGCGCTTGAATAATTTTGACATTTTCTGTGGTGAGTGTTTGTTATTTGGTTGTTTTTAATTCATTCAATTCATGTTTTTGATTAATTTTTGCTTTATTTGCCATTTGCCGCACCCCTCATTCCACCATTTCAATCGCTTTTTTCAGCAGTTTCTGTAATTTTTCACAGATCGTGTGACAAAGTAAGAGATTATTTTTAATAAGACTTCATTAGTTTTTTTTTTTTTTAAAATTTAATAGTTGCAACAAAAGTTTTTCTCTGCACTTTATAAGATACATAAAATGACATTGTTTCAATGTCATTGCTGCTTGTGTTTGTGAACTTTTTGGCAGACATGAAACAAATAATTTTTGACTTTGTCAGTTGTAAGTTCAATGTTAAGAATATATATTCTTTCCAACACAAACGGAGCAACACCACGGCAGGTGAGTCATGCGCTCCAATCAGCCCCACGGTTCTTGGAATTTTCTTTGCTTGCTGTTGTAGCAGCTATAAAAATGTTGTCGCACATAGCAAGTGGCACTTCCTAGGATTTCAAGGACCTGATTGCTTGCTGCATGTGTCGACATGTGTTGTGGACAATGCTTGCAAGAAGAATAAAAAAAAAGTGAAGAAAACAACTTGCATTTGCAATGTAGGCAGACTTTGTGGTTTTTAAGTAGAAATGTATGCAAAAATGGCGCTGAAATTCATTTTATAACCACTTTAACTCAAGTAATTCACTGCAGGAAACTCTTGAAACTCTTGGCGGATGGTACTCATGACGCCGATTGTTTGTGTAATTATATGCTTGAGCACAGTTCCTGTATGACTTTAATAACCATTATAAATTCCCGTTTGAAGTGGTGAAACGTATTTAAAAGCAACGGTAATAGAGACACTTTCTTGAAAGCAGCAAAAATTAAACAAGGATTCAAGGTGAAACGGGTGCTCTGTGATTTCAATATTGTAACGAGTAGGTACATAAGAATATAAGTAATACCTCTTGGTAAAATTTTGCAAAATTTCATCTTAAATATTAAAAAAATGTTAATACTGTTGGGATTTACATGGAGTTCATCCATTAAAAACACTTTTCAAATTAACCCTTAAGGTTTTCTCTAGGTAAGTAGTTGGACCATGCTTATGACATCGTTTAGATCGTACAGATATGACATCGTTTAGATCGTACAGATATGACATGACATATGACATGACATATGACATGACATATGACATGACATATGACATGACATATGACATGACATATGACATGACATATGACATGACATATGACATGACATATGACATGACATATGACATGACATATGACATGACATATGACATGACATATGACATGACATATGACATGACATATGACATGACATATGACATGACATATGACATGACATATGACATGACATATGACATGACATATGACATGACATATGACATGACATATGACATGACATATGACATGACATATGACATGACATATCACCTCTTCGAGAGATAACACGGTCCGGAAACTTTTCCCGTAAAAGATCAATGGTTTCGTTGCTTGTGTGGCACGTAGCGCCGTCTTTGTAGAGAATTATTTAATAATTTCAGTGCGTTGTTGAAGCGTGTATCGTTCCATTTTTAGCAATGGCGTAGTTTCTACTTGTCGAATGTCAAAGAATAAAAGCTTTAAAAGTGAGCGATTCACAATAACGGGCGATTCACAATAACACCTCTTATTGGAAAACCACATATTTATTGGCTCGAATGGTGGAGTGCAAAAGGTCCACTTGTACATAGAATATATAAAATTTTAAATGCAGACTTTTTAAAGGATTCTTTAAAAAAAAAATACCTTATCACAGATTTTTATTAAAAAATTTTGAAAGCATCAACATATTTGTTTGCTTTATTTTAGGTACTATTAAATATGAAGTCAGCCGTTCCTACATTCTGTGTTGGCTGTAATTCTCGCTCATGTATTTCAACACGCTGCTGACGCATGCTTTTCTACGCTGCATTTGTTGCAAACATCGAGCATGTTGCACATGCTAGAGTCTACAGTCTAAACAGACAGCAGAAATATGCCGGTTATTGTTGTTTTTGTTTTTTTTTTTTTTTTTCTTTTTTACCATAATTATTTCCACATTCAAATAAGCAACGAAAAAGAGGTGGTTTCACTTTTGCTTTTAGTGTATTTTCTGTGCGGTGACTTCCCAAACTTAAGCCTTAATGTTGACAAAGTTTTTCTCTTTATTTTGTTGTCTATTTGAAATTCTGTTTTGTTTATTTTTTTTCTTTCATGCCTTTTTATTTCTCTTCAATTTTATGTGTTATGAACCTTTTTACTAGTCATTGTTTATTTAAATTTTACAATTTCACTTTTCTTTTTAACTGGGTATATTTGGAAATTTGCATAAATGGTGATTTGTTGGCGGCATAGCTCTTTTTAGCCTTGTGTTATATTACACAGTGTGACGAAATCGACCAAAAAAAAAAGCACAACCAAACTTTATAGAAATTTTTAAAGAGGCACATGTTGTGAGTCCATCGCACTTGGTCTGACCTCTCAATGTCGTCACAATTTTTTTTAATTCGTTTTTAAAGTTGAAGGGTTCGATTTTTGTTGCGCGGACGTTCATTGAATTTTTACAGCTATTTGCCTTGTTGGAAATGAAAAACAAATTCCACTTCTTTTCAGTAGAATTTCACGTAGAATAAGGGTGTATAAAAATAAATACGATAAAATACAAAATGAAGCGTGTAGCGAAGCAACTTCCTTAATTTTTCTTTAATTTCATAAAAAAAATTAGTGTTTCTATAAATTTATATGATATAATGCTGCATGAATGACATATTTTTTTCACAAAAATTTATTGCATGCAAAAATACCTTTTCATTGAATCCAAAGCCATCAATATCGGTTGAGAATTGGCAAAATGGCGGCAGTTTAAGCGTTTTTTTTTCGTCATACAAAACTGATTCCCATGTATATGTTGTTATCATACAAAGTGCTCTCATTTTGTCAAATCTAAACCGATTTTGGACATCTTTAGCTCATTGGAAAGAAAATATAATGAGTAACATATATCTAGAGCATTGCAATATAGATATTTGAAAAATATAAAAGCTACTATGGAACGAATGTTTATTCGTTTTTTTTTTTTATTATATTTTTATTTTCAATAGAATTTTTATATGAATGAATGTGTACGAGTGTATAAAAAAAAGTACGCTGCACACCATATAATCTGAAACATTTTTGTAAGATAATTTTGAAAAAATTGTAGATCATTCATTTAAGTTTATCTTCGGCATTAACAGTCCTATCTTATGGCGTTTACTTTTCTCAAAAATATTCTGCATTTTTTCTGCCCTCTTTGGGAATTCTGCCCTTTATGTGCTTTTTTCTCAAAAAAAATTCTGACCTGTAAATTAAATCGAGTTCTTTTATCGACAATGTTGACCTCGAAAGTAGAAAAAATGCAGAATTTTTCACTCTCAAAGTTGACGATTTTAAATTCTGCCCTCAAATGCTACCAACTGAATGAACAAAAAAAAGTGACATGTTAGGAAAATATTAAATGTTATCATTGACATTTCATTAAAATTTGAGCTTTTTCAAGGATGACAAAATAAATATTATAACAATTTTTCTCAAAAGTAAGCAACAGTACAGCATTGAAAAAATGTTGCATTTTTTCTGATCTTTTCTCCACTAAGAACAGTTCAACATTTTTTGAGTTCAGGTCAAAATGTAAAATATTCTGCACTCTCAGAGGGCTTGACCTGTGGTCACTGTACACTTATGGCTACCCGCCGTTGTGGCAAAACGGGCGCTGCAGTCGTCAAGGTGTTCGGCGCGCCGCTGCACGATTCACGCTCGTCAATGCTCTTTAAATGAAATGCTCTACAATTTTTCAAAATTATCTTACAAAAATGTTTCAGATTATATGGTGTGCAGCGTGCTTTTTTTATACACTCGTACACATTCATTCATATAAAAATTCTATTTAAAATAAAAATATAATAAAAAAAAACGAATAAACATTCGTTCCATAGTAGCTTTTATATTTTTCAAATATCTATATGGCAATGCTGTAGATGTATGTTACTCATCATATTTTCTTTCCAATGAGCTAAAGATGTCCAAAATCGGTTTAGATTTGACAAAATGAGAGCACTTTGTATGATAGCAACATATACATGGGAATCAGTTTTGTATGACGAAAAAAAAACGCTTAAACTGCCGCCATTTTGCCAATTCTCAACCGATATTGATGGTTTTGGATTCAATGAAAAGGTATTTTTGCATGCAATTAATTTTTGTGAAAAAAAAGATGTCATTCATGCAGCATTATATCATATAAATTTATAGAAACACTAATTTGTTTTATGAAATTAAAGAAAAATTAAGGAATTTGCTTCGCTACACGCTTCATTTTGTATTTTATCGTATTTATTTTTATACACCCTTATTCTACGTGAAATTCTACTGAAAAGAAGTGGAATTTGTTTTTCATTTCCAACAAGGCAAATAGCTGTAAAAATTCAATGAACGTCCGCGTAACAAAAATCGAACCCTTCAACTTTAAAAACGAATTAAAAAAAATTGTGACGACATTGAGAGGTCAGACCAAGTGCGATGGACTCACAACATGTGCCTCTTTAAGAATTTATAAAGTTTGGTTGTGCTTTTTTTGTCGTCACACTGTGTTATTAAAAAAGAATTATAGCAGAAGCTCATACATTTTCCTTTACGAGAGCAATTTGAGTAGTCAGTGACTTTTTTCATTTCCTGCGTAATCATTTTTAATGCAACACTGGTTCTGTCAACTATTACCAACTATCTATCTATACTGTAACTATTACCTGATAATAGTTTACTGTCAAATTTTGAGCAAGCTGAGTCATTAATTTGACTGTGTTTGACAGCCATTAAAAGCAGGCAACCTCATGAAAAAGAGTTCCAACAAAGATGGAAAAAGAGAAATTCGAGGGCGGATGGATACTCCCCTTTCCAAAGTTCCCAGTGTTGAAATTCACTTTCATAAAATTTCCTATTCCAAGAATTACACTTTTCAAAATTCTCCTTTTTTAAAATTCTCCTTTGCAAAATTCCCTTTGACAAAATGCCATTTTTACAAAATTCTGTCTTACAAATTTCTGAATTTCCAAACTCTACGCTCTTCTTAGAGCCTTAAAAAAACGAAACCTTCCACAAAACACAATTTTTATTTAATAATCAATTTGAATACAATTTAAAAAATATAAAACTTATCTCTTATATGGAATGGGGTCAAAATTCGCCCAATAATTTTGTAATTCTTTTTACAAAATTTCCCTTTTCAAAATTACCTTTTTAGAATTCCTCTATTTAAAAATCTCCTTAACTCGCCCTTCACAAAAGTCCTACTTTACAGAATTCCATAATAAAATTCCCGTTTAAAGAATTACTCTTAAAAAAATTCTTTTACAAAATTCCGAAATTCCAAAATTTTACGAAATTCCCTGTTACTAAAAAAAATGATATTGAGGCATAAAGCGAGGGCTTTTTGAAGGTTTCGTTTTTTTAAGGTTTTGTTTGGGAGCGTAGAATTCCAAAATGCAGAAATTTACAAAGGGAGAATTTCGTAAAAGGGAAATTTTGTCAAGGGGAATTTTGTTAAGGAGAATTTTAAAAAATATGGCAATTTGTAAAGAAGATTTTTTAAAAAAGGAGAATTGTGAAAAGGGTGAATTTTGGAAAAGGGTATTTTATGAATTTCGACTTTGGGAATTTTAGAAAGGGGAATTTCGACCCGCTCGCCTTTAATATAAATCAATCAACAAAACCATCACTTATACAGACTTAAATTTTTAGCAATCCCTCTCAAAAATGCAATATTGGTAAGATCTACTCTGTTTCGGATGATTCTTTTCATCTGCTTATTTCGCTTTATTACGGTTTTTCCTTTTCTTTACGCGCTCCATTTTCTTTCCTAGCTATTTGAGCTTTGCCAACAAAAAGCTCTTTCTGAAGATCGCCTATGAACTTCTACAAACCAGCATGGCTTCTACGTTGCCAAGCCTACACACTATTTTGAGTTCTGGGATATTTCCCGTTGGGACTTTCGTACAACAACATAGTTTATGGAAGAGAACCTTGTAGAATATCGAGGGGATTCATTAAATATGCCGACATAAGAGTTTTCAAACTAAAATGTATTCCCTTAACAACATTTTCCTTTACCAAATTCCCCTATGGGAGTTGGGAATTTTGTACAGGGGAATTTTGTAAAGGAAAATTTTGTTAAGGGAGTACATTTTCCTCTATGGGAATTGGGAATTTTGTATAGGGGAATTTTTTAAAGGAAAATTTTGTTAAGGGAGTACATTTTCCCCTATGGGAATTGGGAATTTTGTGTAGGGGAATTTTGTTAAGGAAAATTTTGTTAAGGGAGTACATTTTCCCCTATGGGAATTGGGAATTTTGTATAGGGGAATTTTTTAAAGGAAAATTTTGTTAAGGGAGTACATTTTCCCCTATGGGAATTGGGAATTTTGTATAGGGGAATTTTGTAAAGGAAACTTTTGTTAAGGGAGTACATTTTCCCCTATGGGAATTGGGAATTTTGTATAGGGGAATTTTGTAAAGGACAATTTTGTTAAGGGAGTACATTTTAGTTTGAAAACTCTTATGTCGGAATCCTGTAAAGGAGGATTTTGTGAAGGTGAATTTTGTAAAGGCGAATTTTAAAAAAGGGAATTTCGAAAAAGGAAATTTCTAAAAGGCGAATTTTATAAAAAGAATTTTGTATAGAGGGAATTTTGACCCTATTCCGAGAAATTCGTGTACTCATGAAGCATTATGTATTGCGTAAAAAAACCATCACCGAAAGCGTAAAAACACCATCACCACCAATGTAAGGCTTGATAAATACTATGGGGAGTCTGTACCCTCAATTTCAATGGTTTACTTAATTCCGTTGTGGTCATACCAGCACAGATGACGCTGAACATTCACGACGCCCAAAAGAGGTCGTCACGACAGAAATCTTTGATAAATCCATGGAATGATATTGGACGATCGGAGAATGAAAATGCGTTAGGTGACTCTGAGGCTGTGAGCATCACAACTGAGCGGGTACATCACATTTTACATGAACATTTGATAATGAAAAAACTATCCGCCCAATGGGTGCAGCGGTTGCACACACTAAACCATTAGCGCAGCCGTGTGAGCACTTCAAAGCAGTGTTTGTAAAGGGTCAATCGCAATTCGAAGGAGTATTTGTACAGTTTCGTAATCGTAAATGAAACATGGTCACATCACAACACACCAGAGACGTAGGAACAGTCAAATCAGTGGACTTTTCCGGGTGAAACTTGCACCAAAGAAGACCAATGTGGGGGCTGTCGAACAACAAAGTCATGGCATAAAAGGTGAACGATCACTTGGAAATCTTCATGTATGGAAAAAGGGAAAAAGCTGAAAGTGTCCATAGCGCAAGCTTATTCCAAACTTTAAGCGACTTATCAAGAGGTTTTCAGCTCTTATATTGCTATCTCGCTTGCTCACACAGTTTTTTTTTTAAGCTTATTCCGTACTTTAAGCGACTTATCAGGAAATTTTCAACGCTTATATTGTTATCTCGCTTGCTCACACAGTTTGCATTTTTGTTTCAATTTTTGTTTCTGTTTTGCTACTTATGCTTTGCTTCTCAATAACCTACTTTAAGTTCAAGCAATAAGCTCAATCAAACAGCTTTAATCCAAAGCACCAATAAGCTTCAGCATAAGCGTTCACTACGAACTGCTACCAGATCCCCAATATTTTCCAAATCAGCATCTTGCGTCTATTTCTTATTTCTAAACCTGACAAAATGGCTCGGCAGTAAGAGATTTTGGTCGAATGAAGTGGTCGAATCACTAAAACAAAGCCCTATGTTTGGGAGGAACCTATTATTTGGAAGGAATATAAAAAATTCGAAAAACTGCTGGACTAAATGTATCTATCCAGCATCATTAGATCTTATGATCTAAAAGGAGACTTTGGAGAAATAAAACGCTTTTTTGCTGAAAAAAATTCCTTTTATTCATAGTCACTGACTTGTCCAATTACTCTGGCATATGTATGTATGTAAGTGATATTAAAATTCAATGTATTTTACGTATACTTAGTTTTAAAATATTTTGGAAAACGTAAGAAAAAAATTTTTAAACTGTATTTAGTTAAAAAAAGTCTGCATCTTATGCCATGTCTACACAGAGAGTTTATTTTGTGTTTCCGGTACAAAGTTGAGTTTTGCCATTGAACGCAAAATAAACTCTTGAGTTTCCAGTACAATTATGTAGGATGAAACTCAACCTAAACTCAATTTGCATTCTAAGTTTATCAAAACTCAATTGGAGAAATGTCTAAAAACATGCTTTAAATCTTTGGGTACGTTGAATAATTTTGTGGTAAGCAATGTCAGAAACAGCAGTTCTCAAATTGTGAAAAAAAGCGAAGAAAAGAACTTGGACAAGTTTAGAAGATGAGGCCTTCATATCAGTATGGGCCGATAAAAATTCTGATTTGCGCAGAGCAATAAAGAGCTCGGATGCGTACGCAGAGATGGCTGCAACCTTGTCCTCAAGTGTAGAATTGATGTCACAGTGATGGATGTGTCGAAAAAATATGAGAACACAAAAGTAAACAAAGAAATGTCACACTAAACACAATTCTGCCAAGGCAGCTCTGTGTGCACAGCTAAGATTGAACTCAAACTAAACAGACATGGCATTAGTCTAGGTTAATGCTGAGAGCTTCGTTTGAGTTTAGTTTCGAGTTCAACCAAAGCTGTTCACACAGGGATGGGTCGGCAGAATTGAGTTTAGTGTGACATTTCTTTGACTCTACTTATGCGTTCTCGTATTTTTTGTACCTCCACCACCATGACATCAATTCCACCTGAGTACAAGGCTGCAGAGATCTTTACGTACACATGCTACTGTGCGTTCACATGCTGCTGAAGCAGCTGTTTTTGACATTTCTCAGCATAAAATCTTTTAATACTCTGAACGTACCCCGTCATCTAAAAGTTTGCAACTGAACGTACCTTTTCATCAGGACCCGCTTTCTCATTGGGCAATCTGGACAAGTGCCCAGTATATGTGGAACGAATATGAACTCCCATCAAATCGATGGTCAAATAGTTGGATGAGAACCAACTTGTTTTGATTTTTATGCTTGTTTGGACACATTTCCAAATGTAGAAATAAAATTTTTTTTGTCATAGGGGCCCTATTATCATTAAGTGCCCAGGGCTTCCAATAAATTAAAGATGGTCCTGCTTTTCATCAGAATATTAGCATACTTTTAGGTATTTCTCAAAATATGTTTTGATAAACTCAGAAACCAAATTGAGTTTAAGTTTAGTTTCATCCTGCACAATTGTACTGGAAACTCAAGAGTTTATTTTGTGTTCAATGAAAAAAAAACTCTACTTTGTACTGGAAACTCAAACAAAACTCTCTGTGTGAACATAGCATTAGACTATCTTGAGTGCAAGTAAAAATCATAAAATATATATATATATATTTTTTTTTTTTTTGTTTTAATACCAGCTTTCATCACTTTCACTGCAGTATGACAAACAAACCAGGCAAACAAACAATAGAGCGGAGGTTGCTGGGCTTACTTGCTAGGTGCATAAACAGCTACATTGTGTTGCAAGGGACAATAATGCAACTCGAGCCACCAACAATGAGTGGGGATATATGTTAATTACTTTTCTCAGTTTCAATTTTTTTTATTTCTTTTTTTTCCCGCAGATTTTATACGTTTTTTTTTTTTTTTGTTTTTTGTTGAAAGGCTAGTCAAACGCAGCCGTCTTCACTTTATGTAAATTCAAGCGTCACCCTAATGAGTGGGTGACAGTGAGTGAGTGAGTGAGTGAGTGAAGTGCATGTTAAAATTTAATATTGGTTTTTTTTTTAATTTTCATTGAGAAATCAGAAACCATAGCAGAAAAATAGCGGCTGAAGGAGAGCCAAGCAATTAATGTGTTAGAAACCATGTCACGGCGTAAATGGTACAAAAAAGTGGCAACGCCTTTAATCGATTAAGGCACTATTCAACAAAAAATGTGAACAATAATGACACTGGCTTGAAAACAGACGTTTTTTTATCGAATCTAATAGCTCATTATGGGGATAGGAGGCTCCAGTACAATTTGCAAATCTGAACTCCATTCTCTTCCAACACATCAAGACTTTGAGATACCTGATGTTATTTACTCCAAATATCTCCCTTTTCGAATATTTCGTGGTGGGCCAAATACAAGTTTTTTTTTTATGTAATAAAATTAACAAAACAAAATTTTTTCCATGTATTTTGGCTTGAATGTGGCGGTCCTGGCTTAGTGGGTAGAGGGTGTGACCCATACGCCAGAGAACCCTGGTTCAATTTCCATCTGACACAGAAAGTTTTTTCGATTGAATTAATTTTTCTGTTCAGCCGTCATTGCTCTGCAGACAATGGCTACCTCAGAGAGTAAATAATGCCATGTAAAGCTTCTTGAGAACATGCACATTCAGTCGGCATAAAACTAGTAGGTCCAGTTCTCGATCAATTGTGTAGAAACTTTTAATAACACGCACGACACAATTTGATCATAAGAAGCTCGGTCAAAGTCCTTTCAAGGGCTGAAATCGCCAGTTTTTTTTAATATTTTTATTATGGCTTTATTAGTAAGAGACCACATTCCCATTAATTATGGAACACAACGCCGTTTAAGTGGCTGCCTCGGCTGGCTTCGCAGTAGTGCGTTCTGTCACTTCAATTTTCCAGGACCTTGTTGATGGTTTAGGGCTATAGCTCACGAATTGCTTGGATGATATTGGCCTTAAGTGCTTGAATAGTTTCCGGATTATTGGCATAACATCGGTCTTTCACGGTTCCCCACAAAAAAAGTCCAAAGAGGTCAAATCGCAGCTCCTAGGCGACCAATTCACATCGCCAAGACGGCTGATAACACGATTTGGGAATTTGGCGCACAAAAGATCGATTGTGACATGGGCTGTGTGATATGGCACGCCATTCTGCATGAACCAGAGGTCGTCCAAATTCATGTAACCAATTTCAGTAAAAAAAAGTCCGTTAACATGGCTCTGTAACGCCTACCGTTAACCGAAACGTTATTCCCAGTCTCATTTTCGAAGAAAAATGGTCCAATGATGCCACCACTTAAAAATCCACACCAAACTGTCACTCTCTGTGGATGCATCGACTTCTGGACAATAACATGCGGTTTTCCCGAGTCCTAGATATAGGAGGGGTACAGCAGGCGCAGTGGGTGCTTCATTTCGGCCAAAACTTCTTTGCAAATAACGCACTGTTTGGGCTACAAAGCAGTCACTTTGGAAATAAGTTTTCAATATTTCCCAACGTTTTTCAAACGTAAAGCGACTCATTTCTTTCTGCGGAGGTATTATACTGATTTTATGTCAAGATTTCGAGCGGGAAACAGTTGTCAGTGTCAAAAAACCTATGATTTAAAAAGAAATCACTACATGGCCCACCCTGTAATCGTAAATATTCTGCCATATTATCTTCATACTAAACTTTTTCAATGATTTTCTTCAGCTCTACCATGATTTTGGGCTTCAATTTGTTAATTTTGGCTCCCATGAGACCTCAGAAATTTTCAATTAGATTGAGGTCTGGGATATTTCCTGTCCAATCTAATAAAATAATGCTTAGATCATCCTTCAATTTTGCAATATGAAACATAAAAAAGGACCAAGTAACTCAAAAACGTGGTGAGAATATTAGGAATTCAAGTTTTTAACTTACTGAGTGAGCTCTAAGGCAAGGAGCAGAATCGTCTTAAAAATTGCACTTGCCTCCATTTCTGTTATCGACTCTTAGCTTGGGATAAGCCCGTTAAAAAATGATTTCTTCGTATTTTTTGCATTTACTGCACCCTATTTGTATTTGGAAATGCATCACCATGCCATGACATGGGGGAAATGCTTGAGGGTGGGAAGGCTTTTTCCTGAAAGCGGTCATCTACTCTACGACATGCTATGCGAAAACCATCCTGTCCTGTGAGGTTAAATTTAGATTCATCTGAGAATATGACTCTTGACCAGTCGGATTCAGTCTATTTTTTTTTTTTTTTCTTTGTTTTAGCAAAGTCAAATCGTTTTTCCTTCATATATTTGGTTAAAAATGGTTTATTGCAGATTTTGTGGCCTACATACCCATATCCTTCAGCCGATATTAGGTTGTTCGTGTGGATATATTAATTTGATGTGATTGCTGTACCTCTGCTATAATATCACCTGCATTTTTTTAAGCGATCTAAAAGACACGTTTTAAATATAATCCGGTCCTTCCTTGGATTGGTGCGCTTCTTCCGTTCAGAGACTTTTTTCTCTCCAATTAACCAGTCTTTATTTTTTTCCCACCCGATATTTTTTCAAAAAGCGACGCACTGAGCTTTCATTACACTGTATTTTAGCCGCTTTCCTACGAATTGGCTAGACCAAAAATAACGCCCTTCTGAATTTGTGACAACTTCGCTCCTCTAATCATGAAGTTAATTGTACCTTTTTCCAATATTTCCAAATTTCCGGTCGTAATTCTCGCCCTAGTAGACAGACAATAACAAGTTTGGTGCAAAAATTTGAGTCTATATATTCGTTGTGTTATGTTGCCGTGCCAGTGAGAAAACGGGTTGGTCGACGTGTCTAAAATATCGCTGCTGTTCAGGAGCCCGTAGCAAATGATGCAAAACAGTCAATTCCACGGCGTTCTCAAGAATTGGGCATCGCCCAGACCACTTTATGGCGAATTTTGCGTAAGGATCTTGGTTAACACCCATACAAGATCAAGCTGACTCAAGAATTCAAGACGATGGACCATTTGAAGCGACGTACGTTCTCCGATTGAACTCTGGAAAAGATGCGCCAAGATGATGAATTTCATCGCAAAATCATCTTCAGTGACGAAGCTCATTTTTTGCTCAATGGTTCGTCAATAATCAAAATATGCGTTATTGGCCGCGTGAAAATCCACATGTGCTTCATGAATCACCACTTTATCCACAAAAAATAACTGTTTGATGCGGTTTGCATGCCGGCAGCGTCATTGGACCATATTTCTTCGTCGACGATAACGATCGTAACGTTACTGTGAATGGCCATCGCTATTGCGCCATGATTACCGATTATTTTTGGCGCGAATTGAAAGATATGGACTTGGACGACATGTGGTTCCAACATGACGGTGCCACAAGCCACACAGCATACGTTACAATCGATTTATTGAAGAGTAAGTTTGATGAGCGTGTTATCTCAAGAAATGGGCCAGTCGATTCGTACGATTTAACGCCTCTAGACTATTTTCTTTTGGACTTCGTCAAGTCATTGCCAACATTGAACGTGAAATAGCGGCCGTTTCGGCCGAAATGTGTGGCCAAGTCATTGAAAATTGGGTCCAACGAATCGACCTCTGCATACGTGCCCGCGGTGGAAAACAAAGTCGAGATCCATTCATAAATGTTTTGATTGTACTTCAAGCCGATAATAAGGTTTTTGAAATATCTCAAATGGTTTGCGTTTTATTCAAAAAAAAAAGTTGTCAAGTCCTTAATGGAAAACCCTTTATTATGTGCGTGCGGCTTTTTTTTGCGTTGGATATAAGTATAGCGTATATCCGGTATTGAAATTGAAATATCTGGGCTGTAGTCTTTTCTGGAGTGATGGAAGTGACGCCAGAAGACGATTAGATAGACGTTAATGGCATGGACTTATGTTTTATCACTGGCGTCCTAAAGGAAGATCTATCTGGGTAAAAGTAACTTACTTACTTACTTACTTATCTGGCGTTTACAACCGTTGGTCGGTTTTGGCCCCGTATAAGAAATTACGCCAGCCATTTCTGTTTTGCGATTCCTGGCGCCAGTTGGAAACAACAAGCGTAGTCAGGTTATCCAACACTTGATCCTTCCGACGAAGATGTGGGCGCCCTCTTCTGCGTTGACCACCACTGGGCATCGAATCAAATATTTTTTTCGCTGCAGCGTCGTTGTCCATTCGATCAACTTGACCTAGCCAGCGGAGCCACTCGATTTTAATGCGCTTGACTATGTCAATGTCAGCGTACAGCTCATACAGCTTGTGGTTCCACCGAATTCGGTACTCGCCATTGACGCAGATTGGACCGAAGATCTTATGAAGGATCTTACTCTCGAAGGCTTCCAAAATCTTTTCATCAGAACTGCTCAACGTCCAGGTTTGTGCTGCATATAATAGGACGGGCATGATAAGTGACTTATAGAGCGTGAAATGTCTTCGCCAAAAGAGGGCTCTGCTTCTCAATTGCCTACTCAGCCTAAAGTAAAACCTGTTGACAAGAATTATCCTACGTTTTATCTAGATACTGACATCGTTGAAAGATTTTATGCTGGATCCCAGGTAGACGAAATCCTAAACAACCTCGAAGGAGATATTGTCAACAGTGGCATGGTGTCCAAGACGCTCGGAATGTTTATTTGTTGACACTAGGTATTTCGTCTTATCTGCGTTCACTGCAAGACCCATTCGACTCGACTCTTTCGCTAATCTAGAAAATGCTACACTGACTTCGCGCGTATTATGGCCAATGATATCGATATCATCAGCATACGCCAGCAGCATAATACTTTTGTAGAATATCGTGCCACTGCGTTTCAAATCAGCAACTCGGATGTTATTCTCCATCATTAGGTTGAAAAAGTCGCACGATAAGGAATCACCTTGTTTGGAACCTCGTTTGGTATCGAATGGAGGAGTGAGATCCTTCCAGATCTTAACTGTGCTGCTGGTGTTGCTCAGTGTCATTCAGCAAAGGCGGATGAGCTTTGCCGGAATACCAAATTTAGATATGGTGGAGTATAGATGATTCCTTATCGGACTGTCTTACGAAGGAAGGCGGCTTTATAATCGACAAAAATATGGTGTGTGGCGATTTGTTTTTCTAGGATCTTCTCCAAGATTTGTCGTAACGTAAATATCTGGTCTATGGTGGATGTGCCAGGTCTGAAGCCACAATGATAACCTCCAATCAGCTGGTTTAACATGGGCTTCTGTTTTTCACATAGTACGCTCGACAGGACCTTATATGCGATATTAAGAAGGCTAATCCCATGTTAGACCGCCTTTCTTGTGGATTGGGCAGAGCACAACGAGGTTCCAATCGTTTGGAATGCTGGATAAAAGGAATTGGTGAATAATTTTGGGCATTAACGCCTGGAAGATCTATCAGTTGATGTAAATTCCTTGAATCAAGACTCTACATATGTCATGGGGTAACGTAGAATTAAGCCTAACGGCAGGTGCCTACGATAAACCATAAAGCGCTTGAGTGAGGTACCAGTGCATTGATCTTCTTGGAGAATATTTTGAAAAACTTTTTCACTGATTACCCACTGCTTTTTTTTTTTGTGTTGTTAGGCACAAGACTTAAAAGACAACCCTCGTATATCTTCTAAACATGACAGACAGAACATTTGTTGTGGTGAAAAAGACCAAAACAGCGAGATTTTTTCAAGCAGATTTTCGTGCAATATGGCCACCCTGTTAAGAAGTGAAAAACAGAAAATAACTAGCGAATGAAGTAATCAAGGTAAGACAGAGATAACAGTAATTAATCTGTGCTTCTACTATAGCTGACGATGTTGTTATAGTTGGACCATTTCTTGGATTTTGTTGTTTTAATTGTTTTGAGTGTTGTTCTTTCTTTTTTTTTTTTTGTAATTTTTTCAACGATTATTGCAGTTGTTGTTTTTGCAGATTTTTCTGGTACATATTTAAGATTACCCGTAAAATGTTGTAATGGTAGATTTTTTCCAGTTTACTGCTGTTGTTAGTTGTTGTTCTTTTTTTGTCTTCTTTTTCTTTCGTGCATTTATAATTAGGTGCGATAAATACGCTACATTGTTTGAAGTAGTTGTTGTTTTTTTGTTGTTGTTGTTGTTGTGGTTTGGCAGTTGTTAAGCTTCTGGTTGTTGTTTTGTAAGTTTTGCGTGTTCTTTTTTTTTTGTTTTTGTTTTGTTTTCTTTTGCTTTTACGCAATATTTGCTGAGTCAGCAATAAATCTAGTCAATTTTAATGCATTAACGGTAAATGATTGAAATGAAGTTGCGATAAAATAAAGCTGATGGAGTTTTTTTCAGCCTTAAGCCTCTGCAATTTGATAGAAATCATAACGAATGGTTTTTCCTTAATAATAAATCATGAAAATATTAAATAAGCTTCTATTCTTCTATTAAAACAAATTATCTGGACTCTAGGGACTAATTTTAACAGGTTCTATATAATCAACAATAAAAAGTTCCAGAATTTTTGTCGTACTAAACTTTAATTGAATCATAATGACAGTATCTGACGTCAAAGACCATGTGAAATGTCATTTTATTTTGCTTCCGCTTTAGTAAACTAGCCCGCCTTTACAGTTCGCTCAATACTCAAAGTGGTCTCCTTCTCTCTCTCGACCTCCCTCAGACTGCCTTCAACAGCGACTAAACTTTCTTTGTTGCGCATAAATTAAAAGCTGTGACAGTGTCAAAAGTACAAGTAATAAAAATTCATTAAAAAGAAAAGAATTCAGTTCATTTCGTGCTGTATTATTTCTTTCATTGTTCGTTCGATCAAGAATGCCATATTTTTGCTTTTTATTGTAAGCTATTGTTATTGTTGTTGTTGCTTTTATTATTTTGTTATTGTTGCAGTAGCTGGGCCTTTGACGTCTGCCACTTGCAGGGCAAACAGCAGAAAAAACTTCACGTCTGGCGACAACAATACTTTTGCACTTTATTTTATATGATTCCCTGCTTTAAGCGTTCAGCTGTTTTCCTTCCGTATCTTCTTCTTCATCGGCGACAGACAGTGACAATGCAATCGAATTCGAACAAACGGCCGCCATCGATCAATGTGCGATTTAGTAAATAAATAAACTGAATCATTTTCCATTAATTGATAAAATGTATCTATGCATATATGTATCTGCGTTTTATGACTTGTCATTAATTATCACAATGCTCAACGTCCCGTCATTATAAATAAAGAAATAATTCACACTTACGGCAATTTGTTGAGGACAATGAAAAAATTTGCTCCCATAAACTCACCTGCAAGAAAAGAATAAAAACAATGCATCAGCAAACGTTGTAAAGATAAGTATAAAGATTTAGAATAAGTACTATAGATATAGATATAGATCAGATATACATTTTGGAATTCTTGAGTTCAGTAAAATGCTGAAATAAGCCGAAGATTTATTTCATTTATGTTTGATTTTCAAAACATTTACAAGCCTCTCACCTAAAGAGGATGGGTGCAAATAATGTCCCAAGGTAGTAATTCCTATTCTGATTGTTTTTGCTAATTTTGGATTTTTTTTTTTTTTTATTTTTAATAATTTTTAATTTTTATTTTCAGTACTTTTGAAATTTTATTTTTAATACTTTTTATTTTTTAATTTTTTCATTATTTATTTTTTATTTTATTTTATATTTTATTATACCCCTCACTCCGTTTGTAACGCCCATAAGGAGGCGTGGTAGGTATAGAAAAGTATATATATTCTTGATCAGCATCACCACCCGAGTCGATTTAGCCATGTCCGTCTGTCTGTCCGTCTGTCGTCACGATTACAGCCGTAATTTTCAAGCTATCATCACGAAACTCGATATTTAAGCTTTTATTTAAAAAATAAAGGTCAAGTTCGAAAATGAGCGAAATCGGATCATAACCACGCCTACCTCCCATACAAAGTGACTTTATCAAAACGGTAAAATCTCTTAGAATTCCACAAAAATTAATATATGGAATTGAAATTTTGCGTATGAGCTTTGATATATAATATACACTCTAAGTATGAAATTCAACCAAATCGGATGAAAACCACGCCTACTTCTTATACAAAGTGACTTTACCAAAAATGTAAAATTTCTTTAAATTCTCCAAAACTTAATATATGAACTTGAAATTTTGCATATGAACTTTGATATATAACTTGTACTTTGTGTTTGAAATTCAACCAAATCGAGTGAAAACCACACCCACCTCCCATACAAAGTGACTTTATCAAAAAACAAAAGAGAATATTTTCTCTTAAAACTATGACGAAAATGTTTTTACAAATAAACATTTTTTTGACTGCTTAAGACTTTGAATATACTTTGGTTCGGACGTGGGGGTATTTTAACTTCGACCCAGTCGAAGATCATTTCTTACTAGTTTTATTTTAAATTCTATTACTTTTAAATTTTCTATTATTTTTAATGTTTATTGTCAATCATTTTTGATTACTTTTTATAAATTATATTTTTGATTGTTTCTATTTTTACCATAATAAGCTCCACCCTAAAGAGAAGCATAAAACTTACGCTCCAAGGTGATAATTCCTATTCTGTGATTGTATATTTTTAATGTTTATGCTTTTTAATTTACCTAAATTTTTCTTTTTAATACTTTTTTTTTTCAAAATTCATTGATATTTTTTAATTTTTATTTTATTATTAAAAATTTTGTATATTACATATCTATACTTTTTAAAATTTTATATTATATAATAAAATAATATATAATAAATAATAGTATATAATATGTAAAATATTTTTTTTTTGTTTTTTTTTTTTATTTTTTAATTCTTTAATATTTTTATTTTGTTATTTTTTTATTTTTTTAAATTTTTTCTTTTTTTTTAATTGTTTCCTTTTTTTTATTTATTATTTCTTAAAAAATATATTTATTTTTATTTTTAAAATTTTTTATATATTTTTTAAATCTTTAATGTTTTAAATTTTTTATTTTTTAAATTTTTAATTTTTAAATTTTAAAAATTTTTACATTTTTTTCATTTTTTAAATTTTTCCATTTCTAAAATTTGTTTTTAATGTTTTTAGCTACACACTTTTTCATTTTTTTAATGTCTTTTTTAATTTTTGAAATTTTTTATTTTTTCAATTTTTTATTTTTTAAGGTTTTAATTTTTAAATTTTTTAAACTATTAATTTTTTCATTTTTAAATTTTTTCATTTTTAAAATTTTTTTAATGATTTTAGGTGTAAAATTTTTTTATATTTTAAATGTCTTATTTGTAAATTTTTAATTTTTTCAAATTTATTATTTTTTCCATTTTTTATTTTTTATTTTTAAAATTTTTTATTTTTGTAGTTTTTTATTTTTTAGATTTTTTATCATTGAAATTTTGTATTTTTTCAATTTTTTATTTTTTAAATTCTTCATTTTTGAAATTTTTTAATTTTTTAAATTTTTAATTTTAAAATTTGTTAAATTTTTAATTTTATAATTTTTGAAATTTTTTTCATTTTTTAAAATTTTTTTTATTAATTTTTTCATTTTTTTAAATTTTTTATTTCTTAAATTTTATATATTTTAAATTTTATGTTTTTGAAATTTTCTATTAAATTTATTATTTTTTAAATCTTTTTATTTTTGAAATTTTTTTTATTTTTTAAAATTTTTTTTTATTTTTTAAATTTTTTATTTGTTAAATTTTTTATTTTTAAAAATTTTATATTTTTTATGTTTTGAATTTATTTTTTAAAGTTTTATATTTAAAAATTTTTTGTTTTGATTTTTTTAGTTTTAGTTTTTTATTTTTTAAAATTTTCATTTTTTTATTTTTTTTATTCATTTTTAAATTTATATGAATTTTTTTTTAGTTTTTATGTAATTTTTTATTTAGTTTTTATGTAATTTTTTTTTTTTTGTGTAGTTTTTGTGTAATTTTTTATGTAGTTTTTTGTGTAATTTTTTATGTCATTTTGATTTTTTATTTCATTTTTAATTTTTTACGTAATTTTTTATTTAATTTTTAATTTTTTACTGTAATTTTTTATTTCATTATTACTTTTTTATGAAATATTTTATTTTATTTTTAATTTTTTATTTCTTAAATATAATTTTTTATTTCTTTAATTTAATTTTGTATTCCTTTAGTTTAATTTTTTATTTTATAATTTTTATTTTGATTTTTACTTTGCTTTTAGTTTTATTTAAATTTATTTTGTTTTTATTTTTATTTCAATTTTTTATTTTGTTTTTATTTTTATTTGAATTTTTATCTGGTTTTTATTTTTATTTTAATTTTTTATTTTGTTTTTATTTTAATGTTTTACTTTGTTTTTATTTTAATTTTTATTTTGATTTTATTTTAATTTTTTATTTATTTTTTTCATTTTTTGTTTAATTTCATTTTTGAATTTTTTTTTTAATTTCGTTTTTAAATTTTTTTTTTTAATTAATTTTTTAATTAATTTTTTAATTAATTTTTTAATTTTTTTTTTTTTTATTTTTTTTTAAATTCATTTTTAAATTTTTTTTTTTAATTTTATGTTATTTTTATTTACTGGTATTTTTATTTTTATTTGCGCTTTTTGTTTTATATTTAAACTGCGTGAAGTTTAATTCATAAATCCGAAGATAGTTTAGCAAAGACACAGACCAATAATTCTTCTCTGTACAAAGTTAAATTCGTACTTTTTTGCAACTTTTGGAATTTAACTTTTAATACGAATTTAACTAATGACACTACGAATTTAACTTTATTTTTAAGGAAATCATCTTGTACTGGGCAAGTTTTATATTTATAATTGTTATATGTTAAGCTTGTTATATGCCATAATCTCCGCACATTATATTTATTTGCTTGTATTTTTTATTTTTATTTGCTTTTTTATATATTTTTTTTTTTTTATCTTTTTATATTTATTTTAAAGTTTTTTTTATATTTCTTGTCTTTTGAAATATATTTATTAAATGCTTTTGTAATTTTACGATTTTAAATAATTTATCTTTCTTATGGTGAAAATTAGGACGTAATTGAAAGTAATCTTAATATTTAATAAATATTAAAAATAAGCTTTAAAAATATTTAAAAATATTTTTCATTTGCATTGTTATATTTAAAAATTTGTTTTATTAAAAACAAAACTGGCTTGACTCGTCTAATTAATGCTGTTCCTAAATAGGTTCAAAGCTTAAAAGAAAAAAATCAAAAAAACCAGTCTTTACTTTTTTAAGATTTTCTAAAGTTTCATTCACATAATCATACCTTCTTTGGTGTCAACGATCATGATCGATATAATTTGTTTACATAACAACTAACTGTCAACTTCTGACATCATGGTCATGACCAAATTTAGCACAACTGCGCCCACTGTGCATAGAAAAGCACAGTCAATAATTTTGCTTGGATTTTTGTTTTATTTTTTTTTTTTTGACGGGTTGTTTTATTATTATTTTTGTTTTTGTAAATTTTATTTGTTTACAATCAAAACTTTTAGCAACATATGTTCAATTATTTATGTTTTGTTTTTTATTTATGTTCAAGTAAAAATTATCGGAAATAAACTGCAAAAAAAAAATAGGCAAAAGAGAAAGAAAAGCACATAAATATTAGAAGAAATGAAAATAATTTTGCTCATCGTAAAAATAGGCAGATTAACCTAAAAAGCTACGGTAAACCAAGCAAATGTTGGCCAAAACATTTAAATTTCCATTAAAAAAAACGCTTAATTCGAGGTTGTGCGGTTAGAAAAAAAAAAATTAAAATTTAATATTCAAAATATAGGCAGGCAAGAAAAAGATTTTGACATGCAAACGAGAAATTGAAGAGGGGCGAAAATTGGCAGTATTTGAGAGGAGGTAATCACATGTTTTTGTAGAGAAAATATTTCGTTTGCAACGCAGATATTATCAATCGATAGAGTTTTCAAATTTAACCGCAAAATCAGAAAAACAGGAAACTACTTAGCTTTGCCGACACTACCGGAAGTAAGCACTTTGTACTTACTTACTTGGTCAGTGACATAGAGAAGGCCTGCGTAGAAAAGTGATGCTTGCTATCGGGAAAATGTAATCAACACACACGAGTTAAACGGAAGCAACTCAGTCAAAATAACTCCAAATAGCCTAAAAATAGAAAACTATTAAGAACTACAATAAAACAAACGATAACAGCGCATAAAATTTTAATTAAAAAATAAACAAATTAAAGCTCTTTTCTGAGCTCTCAAATGTTAGCTCTCAGAGATGCGTTTGTTTTGAATCTTTGTCGTGTGCTGTCGCATATATTTAAAGGCTTTGATGAGTTTCTATTTTCTTTTTATTATATTTTTGTGGCAACCCTTAGATATTATGCGCGACTTTTGGCAACAGTTAGCTGCGTGTCGTGAATGCTTGGTGTTGCGGGAGGTGAGTGAGTGAGTGAATGAGTGAATTCGTTAAAGAGGATTAGGCACAACAAAGCGGCAAATCTTTGCATGCTTGAATTGAATGTGTTCGAGCGTAACGTATTTAGAGTTGCCACCTTATGCTACGTACGTGAGATTGCACGAGTAAAGCAGCTGTTGACGGAAGCGCATTTTAGTTACAGCTTAGTTTGGCATGTTTGTCATGATAAAGTATTTATTTATAATACGATAGTTATTGAGTTGAGGGCAAAATTTCATTGTGTATTCATTTAAGGGAAACGACAGGGGCGGAGCTTGTACGTTAAACATGCGATGCAATGCAATATGAGCAAAGTTAATACGAGGGCTGCCTTTTAAGTCTTGCGCCTTCACAGCACTAAGCATTACCAGATAAATTTTGACAGTTCCATTCGAAAATTTGACATTTTCTAGCAAAAACGTACTCAAAACGTTTAGGTGTATATGCGCTTATTGTATTGTTTGCAGTGCTTTTAAAATTTTACTTCAGCAAAAGTTAACACGTGAACATTTTCGGGTGATAATTTTCTACGAATTTCGGAGTGGATTGACAAAAAAAGAGTGCATCGATCAACTTTGCCGACTTTTGGTGATAACCGGCTATGGGCAACACTACATTTAAAGCTTCTGTGTTGTTTCTGTGTTTGTCTTTTGTCTTTGATTTATTGTTGCGTTTTGTGTTGCTACATAAGCCTTTGCTCTCAACGCTCCCAGAGCGCTCTCTGTCCATAGCTGGTGATGAATCACAACACCCAGCTACTGTAAAACGCTGCTTCAATGGGTTTCAGCGTGGTTGTCATTCTCTCCAAGACGAATTTTGTGAAGGTCATCCAAGAACGGCTATTGTGGCAGAAAATATCGATGCTGTGTGCGCACTGTTGGAAGCAGACTGGCATGTGACATACCGTGAGATGGAGTCATCCTAAGGCATTTGTTGGACGGCCTCGGTAGTCGAGTAGGTAGCGTGCTCGACTGCTACCCCAGAGGTCCTGGGTTCGATTCCCGGATAGACCATGGTCCTTCGCTTTAAACCTTTCGCATTTTCAATTTTCTATCCTCATTTCTAATCAACTGAAATTGAAAATTCATCAGTATTTACGACTTGAAGTTAAAGTTGATGGTAGAGAAGTTTGTGGATGAGGTTGCCTTATAACTTGAATTGACTGAGGTGAAGCCATAATACCTGCCTCTGATTCAAATGCACATGTTTCTTTGGTTTTCCATCACGCTTAGAACATTCTACACGTGTTTCACTTGATTGACCTTTCCTTCCCACTAATCTATCACCCCATTTCGAACCAAGGCAGACTAAACTGAATAGGTACTCCACCTGAAATCCTTGGTTCAAAGCTTAAAATAAAGAAAAAAATCTGGGGAGTAGGTTGGACCGTTGTTTTAAACAACGGTAGCGCTATGCCTACGTAGGAATAGTAATTATCCTAAAAATTTGTTAGCATTTGTTAGTCCTTATCTCGGCAGGACCACGATCGCAATTCCACTGGCATATTTATATGGCTTATCAATAAGGGTTGGGCATATTTACTGCAAAATTGTTGTCAAATTGTGCGTTATCTAAGGTTTCAGATTTGAGTACGAATAGGTGAAAAGTTTACCTTTGTAATCTCGGAGTACCAGAGTTGAAGTTGGTGATTGATGTGTCATTCACAGTCAAGTGCGATATGCGATATACCATATGCAATAGTGGTGAGTATTGTCATTCACAGTTAAGTGCGATATGTTATATGTGTCAGTGTGAATGAGTTCTATGTCGAGGTAAGTCCCTTTTACCCGGGAGACTACCGCAGGGGTGGATCTTCGGGAAGTATGGGCTGTGAAGTATCATGAAGTGATGCCCAGAAGATGGTTGGATGGACGTTAGTGTACTAGCATTAGCATGGTATTAACGTCCGGAAGATCTATCTGTGGGGCATAAAATCTATGAACCTCGACTCCTTGCCACGGGGCAACGTAGAATTAAGCCGAACAGGCAGTCGTTTACGATAAACACTCAAAGGCATTAGTGAACTGACAAACATTCGATTTTATGAGCATTTAGTCGTCTGGAAGATACTTTTCCCGTTGGATACCACATAATTTGACGATTTCTCAAAAAAAGGCTCGTGTTGATTGGAGTAAGGAAATGCTGAAAAAATACAGCGGGGAATCGTCTTTGACATCACCACAGTTGAAAAATCATGCATCCATGGTTATGAGTCCAAAACAAAGTAGCAATCCGCTGTTTGGTTCTATCAAAGTGAGCAAAACCCGACAAAAGTTGTCCGCAGACGAAGCACATCCAAGCCAATGGTTACCAGTTTTTTCAGAAAAACCGGTCATATCGCCACTGTTCCACTTGAGTAATGGAAAACTGTTAATGCTGAATGGTATCCAACTATTCGTTAGCCAAAAGTCTTCGGAGTATTGAGGAAAACGCACCACCCAATGCAGATCACTCTCCATCACAACTATGCGAGTTCCCACACATCAGCTTAACCAAAAGAGTTTTTGAACTCTCAAAACGTGGAATTGATGGGTCATCCTCCTGACAGTCCCGACTTGGCACTCAATGACTTCTTTTTGTTCTCAGGGAGTCTTGAGGGAGATTATTCTATAATTTTGCTGCACAACCAAAGAACGAATAACCCCGGTAGTGTGAAGTTCTTTTGGGTTCTTTGAAGTTCTTTGACCTGAAAAACACACGAGTTAATGACTTCAAGTCATGTATCTCCCTTGAACATTTCGCATTGTAGAATACATTCAGAAGTCTTAGGCAACCAACATTGCGTCGATTCTGAAGAGATTTGAGAGACAATTAAATATTTTCATCCCCTACCCGATACATCGCACGTCGTTGAACTCGAATCAAAAGCTTCAAATAAAAAAGGGTGTTTTTTTTTAGAGATTTAGAACTTTTCTTTCAAATAAAACACAGAAAAATTAATGGAATGGGCAATATTTTGGCCTTACTAGTTCGCAAATATGATGGCATTTAGTGTTTGAAGACAATTTGGCATATAGCCATATGGTGTCTTATTGAGACCATCCTGTCCGCCCAATTCTGCACCACTTTTTCCAGCATAAACGGCCTTATCTCGTCAATAACGCTGCGAATGTTAGTTTCCAAATGGTCAGTCGTAGCCGATAGTCCACAAAAAGTAGTCTAACGGAGTTTAATCGCATGACCTAGGTGGCCAATTGACAGGACCATTTCTTAATATGACTCGGTCACCAAAAGTTGGTTTCAATAAAGTGATGATTTCACGCGCTGTACGGCTCGTTCTCCCGTCCTGCTGAAACCATTGTGCACTTAGGCCATTAATATTGACGTGGGGAATCAAAAAGTCACAAATCATTTACCTGTAGTGCTCACCATTGACGATAACGTTGGCTCCATCTTCAGTTTTGAAAAAGTATGAACCAATGATGCCTTTGGCAGTAACTTTTTCTGGATGTAAGGGAGCCTGGAGTGTCTCTTCTGGATTTTTCTCACAACAAAAACGCCAATTTTGCTTATTTATGTACCCATTAAGCCAGAAATGTGACTCCCCGCTGAAGATGATCTGACTGTAAAAATGCGGTTCAACTTCCAATTAATGTTCAGCCCATTCACCGAACGCACGACGAAAACGATGGTCTAATGGCTTCAATTCCTGAACCTATTGGATTTTACACCGGCTGTAGGCAAAGGTATTTCCTCAAAATCTTCAAGGTAGTGAACGGCCAAAGGCCGACTTATTAGAGAACGGTGTCAAATCGATAAATTCGGGTTCTCGTTCACACTCTCTACAGCGGCGATGGCTTCTTCGGTACGAAAAATATGAGCTCGTCTTGGATAAATATTGTCCATAAGAGTAAACGTGAACATAAATCGATTCATCCTATTACGTATACACGCACCGTAATATATTAGAAGTGCTACACTGTCTCAAACAATTGTTCGTACATATGGATATATTTAATGGAAAACATTAAATCGAATAACTCGAAATAATTTTTTTAGGAATCTTTATATGTTGTCGTCATAATTGAAAAAATAATCGTGAATTTGTTTGCAATACTTGTACAAACAAATACAAGTATTGCAAACAAAACAAACCCCCCAAAAATATTCCGTACATAATAAGAAAACTTAAAATAAATCTAATTTATTATATTTTTCAATAACGAAGACGAGACACTTTTGCCAAATAAACTCCTTCAAACGTTGTTGCATTGATAAGGCTAATTTACTTGTGACATCAAATCCTATTTTCCTCCATTCATCCTTTATGACATCTTTTAATATTTGTTTGCTAGTTATGATGCGTTGCCATATTTTTTGTTATAATATAGCCCATAGATGTTCTGTGGGGTTATGATGAGGGCTTTGGGGACGGTGGGGATCACTTCCTTTACATTGTAGAGCAACCATTCCCTCACAAGTCGGGATATGTGTACTTCGGGTCGTTGTCCTGTACAAACCGAAAATCGTTTCCTAGACCCAAGTTCGTTGCGATAATTTTAAGATTTTGTTTTAAAATGTTTAAATACTATGTCTTGACTATTGTGGTTTCCACAAAACCAAATTCCCCACCCCGCCAGCTGACATTGCAACCCAAACTATTTTAGATCCGCCTCCGTGTTTGACTGTAGCTTTTATATTTTTTACTTTTCGCCAAACAAATCGTCTGCCATCGGACACAAAAATATTGTTTTTGCTTTCGTCCGTAAAAATTTGCAGAAGTCGTCTGACTTTCCAACATATTTATTGGCATATTCCAAACGAAGTTTCACATTCTTTCTAGGTATAAAAGGCTTCTTTTGAGGAGCACGCGCTTTATACTACACTGAATGCAAGAAATTTCGAATGGTTTGAGGACTTACGGCAACGCTACAATATTTTCCAAAATCATCGGCAATTTTTACAGCACTTATTTTGGGATTTTCCTAAACCATACGTTCAATCTGCCTCTCAATCTTTCGCATTAGTCTTCCGCCAAAGTTTATGCAACATAAATGTCAAACAAATGTGTTTATTTGATCAACTGTTTTGACAGCTATCCCTCTAGAAAAGTCCATACCTCTAAAAAAAACGCCCGTTAGAATGTAAACTATACGGAATAATAGGAATGGACGGGAAAAATTATATGCCTGCCATAGTGTTAATACTTCAAGAAAAATCTCAGAAAACACTCGTCTGTATTTTGTTTCATTTTTCTCAATTAATTTTAGAACATAACCTATTTCGCTTCACATGCAATTGTATAAAGGCCCCTAACATCTTTATTCTTATACAAGACCACTCAATTATCAAGAATATGCAAAAAAAAAAAACAAAAAAAAGCTGAAAGCTTTGAATTTGCTACTGATGTCTACGCTCTTTTTTCACTCGCTCTCTAATTATCACAACCTTTTGAGTTGAGTTGAGTTTAACTCAAATGAGTCACAATTTATTGATAATTAAATTTAAAGCAATGAGAAAAAGTATAAAATTCACATTAAAACGGATAGTTTAAGCTCGAAAATAGCAACAAAACAAAATTGACAAATATATTATGATGATCATAATAACAAAAAAAAAAAAAAACTAATAATGGTTAAAACAGCAGCTGAAAAAACAAGAAATTAATTCGATTTATTAGTCATAGTTTAGTTTTTTGATGGTTTGAGCTTGACTTGTTTTTTTAAATTTTTATTTTATAATAATTATTCGTTTTTGCTACAGCTGATTTTTAAAAATTGATTTAACTAACAACAATAAGAGAGCGAACAAAATCGAGACTGATGAGAAGCTCTGACATTTAAGCTTGAACGTACAGTGCCTCACAAAAGTATTCGAAATTGATAATCTTTCGAAATTAACCACAGTTTTTTTTAATAAAATCGAATCGCTTCGAGGTTTTTATTACTTATAGAAAAATGGGTAGAAAATCCGCTGAACCTACTTTTGCCGAAATTAAATAATTTTTAAAATGCTTGAACTAGGGAAAACGCTTGAAGAGATTCCCAGTTCTAAAAAAAAGAAGCATTTAGACTTTTTATAGTATTTTAGAAAGGAACACGTTTCGTGTTGACCAACGATCAAGCAGGCCACAAAAAAAAACTTAGTACTCGCGAAGAGTCCATTATAATACGGAAAATCAAGAAACAGCCTCGATCTTCTGCCATAGAGGTTAACAGCAATCTTTCCGAATATCACGGCGTACATCTAAGTGTTGAAACTGTTTGGAGGACGCTCAGAACTGCTGATTACAATGGAAGAGCTCCCCAAATTAAACTACTATAAGTGAAAATATCGTTTAAAAAACGCTTTAAATTTGCGAAAAAAAAAACCTGACAACGACTTTTGGTCACGATTAATATTCAGCGTTGAAACAAAATTTAACCTTTTTGGACCGAATTGTGGAATTAAAGTGTGGAGAAAGAAGAATATTGAATTGGGGCCAAGAAATACATGATCTTCTGTTAAGCCTGGAGATGGTAACGTCATGTTATGGGGGTGTATGAGTGCAAATGGAGTTGGCATCATCCAGTTCAGAACTGACAGAATGAACCATCAGCAGTACATGCAAATTTTAAAGGACAATTTGGAATCATATTTCAACAAGATAATGAGCCGAAGCATACAGCTCAGAATAGTCTACTTTATATCCTGTACCAAAGATCCTGCTCAGAATACACCTCCTCAGTTGCCGGATCTCAACCCAATCGAGCATTTATGGGTGGATTTGGATCGATCTATTCAAAAGCATCATATAACATCAAAGGAACAATTAAAAAGAGTTATAACAGAAGAAAGGGCAAAAATATCATCAGTAAGAACTCGGAAGCTTGCTCTGGCTTTGGAAAACCACATAAAGGAGGTATTAGACTGAAGAGATACGGCACACGTTATAAAATTTTAAATTTTCATTATTTAACTAATATTTAAAGTTAAATTCCGAATAATTTTGTGAGCGGATTTTTTATTAATTTTGCTATTTTATGCGAATATTTTAAAAATGCATTTATTTAGACCTTTATTTTTTGAGCTAAATAAAAATTAATACATCACATAAGCAATTTGATTGATTTTAATTTAAAAGTAATAATAAATGGTTAAAATTGGAAAATTAATTTGAAAAATAACAATTCCGAATACTTTTGTGAGGCACTGTAGCTCTGTTGAGTAGATCAATAAACCATTAACTGACAAGCTTTCAATAGATTAAAGTCGAACGGCTTAAAGGCTTTTCTCCTGTACTATAGAACAGCAGGATACGGAAAGGTCCACTCATGTAAGCACGCGAGCCCGTGCATAACTTATTTTGTTACCTTTTAAAACGTCTGACACCTACGGAGCCAAATTTTCAAAGCGGTCATATACTTACTCATGTATTTACTAAAAGAAGAAAAATATTTATTGCGTACGTGCCGACGACAGTGTACCCAAAAGAGACTTTTAAAGCTCATGAGACACTTCATGAGCAGCTATGGGCACGGAGCAAGCTTCGGAGCCAGCTGAGAGCAATTGAGAGCAAAGGTTTAAGTAGCAACACAAAACGCAACAACAAAGCAAAGACAAAAGACAAACGCAGAAACCATAATACAATTATACAAGGTAGGAGTGACAGTTTTATCGTCTTGCACCAACTGTCAAAAATAGTGTAAATTAGAGAACGAAAGAAGTAGAAAAGAAAATAGAAAGCAAAATATACAGGCAAATGACAGTCGGTGCAATATATTGATGAGAAAAAAGCCAGTTGTCACTCCTACCTTGTATAATTGTATCATGGCAGAAACAACACAGAAGCTTCAAATGTAGTAGTGCTTTTACCCGTTCATGAGCCGAATGGTAGGAATGAAAAAGGACATATTAAAACTCCCAGATCAGTCACAGGAATTTGTATGGGATTTTGGACTACTTCGACAAAAAACTGGTATTTTTTTGCAAATGCATTTCACAGGCTTATGTTCCACTAGAACATAAGAATTTTAATGGACGCTATGGACTGTTTGGTCAAATATGTACGATTTATTAGGGCCACTGGAACTTTTTCAACTTTGCGGAAAACCTCAAACTCTTGAGTAAATGCAAATCAACATTCGTCAAGTCATGGCCGAGATAATGCCGGAGTTGTGAGCAAAAATCATCGAAAATTAGCTCAAAAGGATTGAGTCCTGCAAAAACAGCAGTGGAGGACATTTGAATGATTTCGTATTCCACGTATAAAGACAAAATCCAAATATTTTAATGAAATAAAAATTTTCTCTGCATTTTTAGTGTGTTTTTTTAAACTTTACTTTCCGAAAGAGAGAATGGATAACCCTTTATGATATAACCCTTTGATTCATGTGGAACCTGTTGGGCATAAAATCATAACTTTTTGTCCAAGAAGTTCACACAAATCGTAAAACTTGCAAAGACTAAGCTGAGAACTAGATTTTTCTTTGCACTGCTTTGGTTTCATTCTTGCCGTCTACAACTCACGGCCACGGTCATGAGCATAAAAACTCTCATCGACGTTCTAGTACATAGGCGCATACGTTTAGGTACACGGAATGAGTTCTCATTTCTCAAAGACTCACCAAAAGGCACGCGCTCGTGGACGAGAGCGAAAACATTTTAAGTGCAACCTTAAGATCTATTATGCCCCTTCATGGACTTAAAGAAACTCTTTTTGTCCAGTGATGCACAGCGTTGGCAGACCTTCCAATACAAGCGCAACATTTTTGTTTTAGTATGTGTGTGCGAGCAGAATACTGAAAAAAGAAAATACTTTTGCAAATACTTTTACACCCATTAAGTAAAATTATAGCATAAAGTGTTTTTTAATAGATAGATTGAGGCTCGTAATAAGGGTTTAAATAAAAAAATAAATAAATTCCCAAAAAGGTCGAAACATGTTTAATTCATTCATATATTGCGTCTGTTAGCATTTAACAAAATAATTTGCACACAAGACGCTCACTCCATGAAGTGCAAACACAAACTGATTCTCTGCTAGCGTCGTATCAGTTCGGTACCTTCGCACACACGACTTGTATGTGAAAGCCGAGCGGTTCCGTAAGCATCTCGTGTGCATCACTGTTTTAGTCTAATCTCTGAGATAAATGCTAGTATATGTCCTTTATCTCTTGATTTTAATGAGTTATCTGGTATTATGTGGCAACCCAGATACTTCTATCGAGTTTGAACAAGTGCAGGACACTGTCCTGGGATGTGCTTCGCAGATTCTTCGTCCTCCACTTTTAGTAGGGTACTTGTGAACTTTTCCAAATCGTACACTCACAAGGAGACACGCTTTATAAACAGTGATGGCTAGATTATTACCACCAGCAATTTTTTGAAAAACGCGCATGTTCAAAATCGAAACAAGCAACCATTTCGTTTAATATCTTTAACAACCTAAACTAAGGAAATCTCCAACTAAGCTTTGAATGTTATTGTCTTTTTTTTCTCTGAGTGTCTTTTAGTGCCGCCCGTCACTTTTTATCTTTTGATGTCTGAAGCTAGGCTCGGCGACTTAAGACTTTGGCAGGTTAAAAAACTTTTTCGTGAAAAATTAATTTTAGATAAACTTAAAATTGGAAAAAAACTAACGCCGCTCAATCGGACATTGAACGCTGTAACTTACCGCTGTCTCTAGAGTCTGGTTTTTCGTCTGTCCGTCCATCTGTCTGTTTGACTGTATTACGCTGTTTATCTCCTCTGGTCTTCTGTCATGTCTTCCTCTAGCTTTCTTGGCTTTTTACTGTCTTTTAAATCTTTTTCTTTTCGCTTTTTAATTTATGCTTTCATTGATGGTGATGGCGATGATGATGATGATGATGATGATGATGATGATGATGATGATGATGATGATGATGATGATGATGATGAGGATGATGATGATGATGGCCATGCTGATGATGATGATGATGAGGATGATGATGATGATGGCCATGCTGATGATGATGATGATGACGATGGTGATGATGAGTAAAGTAGTTTTTATTGTTGCTTTTGCTGATAACCACCTCGAAACGCAGCTGTGACTGTAATAAAATAAAAGCCGTTTTCAAGCTTTACTCACGGCTGGCTTTTTTGAACACATTTTTCCGTGTCTTTAACGCTTTTGTTTTTTTGGTTGGCGCTGTTAAAATTTTTACTTGCAGACTTAATAGAAAAGCTGGCAGCATTTTGTTGTTGTCATGTTTGTTATAGGTTTTTTACTAATTCCGTTGTTGCTGTTGTTGTTGTTTTTGTAATTTGTCACTTTCACGTGCTGCATCACTTTGCAGTGTCATGCTGTCACACCACTGTTTGTTTGTTTGGTTTTTTCTTGTCGGAAATAAATATATAAAAAAAAATTAATTTCAGAAACTAAATAAAAAATTAATTAAAATATAATTTTGTTATTTCCCAACCAATCTCATAGACAGAAAAACTTTCCATGATGCTTTCCAGAAAAAAATCCTAAGCTTTCCTCTTAGCCTTAAGACCTGAGAGCTCCCTTGTCTCAGGGTTCCACCTTTATACATACTAAGCCAACCTTAAAAAAAAAACTGACTTGTCTTTGACATTTTCTCTTACGGCGAATGCAACTGTTTTTAAAGTGACGTATTTTTTCATTAATAATTTTCTAATCTGTAAAAATTTAAATTTTTACATGGAAAGAGGTAATTACGAGGGCTGCCCTTTAAGTCTTTCGCCTCGAGAACACTAAGCATTGCCAGATAAAAACTGACAGTTCCATTCGAAAATATGAAATTTTCTAGCCTAAGCGTGCTCACAACATTTTGGTGTATGTGCGCTTAATGGGTTGTTTGCACTGGTTTCACACGTGAACATTTTCGGGTGATGATTTTCTACGAATTTCGATGTGGATTGACACTAAAAAAATGCATCGATCAACTTAGTTCGGCTTTTGGTGTTGAAGCACCACACTCAGCGACTGTGAAACGTTGCTTCAATGAGTTCGAGCGTGGTAGTTATTCTCTCACAGAGGAATTTTGTGATTGTCGTCCAATAACGGCTGTTGTGGCAGAAAACATCGATGCCGTGTTTAAACTCTTGGAGCAAACTGGCATGTAACATACCGTAACATAAGATGGAATCATCCTTGAGCATTAGTGGAACTAGCATACATTCGAATTTACATGAGCATTTAAGCTTCATGAGGGAGATTTCTTCCCGTTGGATACCCCTCGTGTCAATTGGTGCAAGGAAATGCCGAAAAAATACGGTGGGGCTTAGTTCGGAACACATCTTTGACATCTTCACATGTAATGAATCATGGATCCAGGCTTATTAGCCCGAAACAAAGCAGCAATCCACTGTTTGGGTCTTTCAAAGTGATTAAACCCGACAAAAGTTGACCGCGGACGAAGCACATCCAAGCAAATGGTTGCAAAGTTTTTCAGAAAAACCAGTCGTATCACGACTGTACAACTTGAGCAACGGAGAACTGTTAATGCTAAATGCTACACAACCATGTGTTTGCCGGAAGCTTACTGAGAATTGGGGAAAACCAACCACCCAAGGAAGATCATTCTCCATCACGAATGCAAGCTCCCAAACATCACCTAAAACATAAGAGGTTTTGAGCACTCAAAATCTGGAATGGATGGGTCATCAGTCTCACATTTCCGACTTGACACCTTATGATTTCATCTGTTCCCTCACATTAAGAAAAAAGTGCGTGGTGAGCGTTTTTCTACGCCCGAGCAGGCTATTGAGGCCTTCAAAAACCTGGTTTCGGAGGTACCAACTTTAGAGTGGCAAAACCGTTTCAAGAATTTGTTACAAAAGAATTTAAAAGTGTACTGATCATATTGAAGAATACTTTGAAAAACAATAAAAGTATTTTCACTGATTAACCACTTTTTTTTTCATTGCTAGGCGCAAGACTTAAAAGGCAACCCTGTTATCTACGGTACATGATCAAAATTTAGGAAATCCCTGGACCTTTTATCAAGTTTAGAAAATATGAGAAGCTAAAACCGTTTGAAATGGAATAGGATCTATTCCAATAATGATATATAAGAGAATTACAGCTTCATTCACGCAAAAAAAAAGCCAATTTCAGCCCTTGAAAGGACTTTAACCGAGCTTCTTATGATCAAATTGTGTTGCTCTTGTTATTAGCTATTTGTACACAAATGATCGATAGTGGGACGTACTTGTTTTATGCATTGTATATGACAGTGATTTACTCCACTGAGGACCATCACCATTAGGCTTGGGAATTTTAGTTCACCACAAAGATCGTTCTTTTTAGATCGTTCGTAATGAACTAGTTCGTTCATTTAGTTCTTTTCGTTAGTTCGTTCTTTTTATTCGTTGCATGTTTTATTTCGTTCGTTCTTTAAGTTCCTTAGTTCTTTTAGTTCGTTCGTTCTCTTAGTTCGTTAGTACTTTTAGTTCGCTTGGACAAACCGAAGATTCAAACCATAGCTTGGTAAATTTAATTATTTTTGTTCTCGTTCGTTTTGTTCCTAATCGCTGCAAAATTAATTGAACTAAAATGAACTAAAAGAACGAGAAACACTGAACTAGTTCACATCGTTCATGAGAGGGAATCGTTCAATGGAACTAGTTCGTTCATGAACTACCCAAGCCTAATCACCATTGTCTACAGAGAGGTGAGAGCCGATCAGAAAAATGAATTTCAATTGAAAAAATTTTCTGTATCAGCAGGGTTTCGAACCTTGTCTCGAATTAGCATTGAGTGGCGCACGCTGTTATATTTAACGCACTCGGCCACGGATGTCACGAGTAGGATATAAAAGGCTATAATTCAGGATATAAACTTATGCAAACAAAAATTAATTTTAAATATTTGCTTATATCCTTTGCCGCTTTAAATGAAACTTAGAAATTTGAACTAATTTTTTACCCCAAGATTGACTTTCTTTTTATAAATGCAATTTTTATTTTATTATACTTCTGATGACTTTTACTTTTGTTTACATTGATAGATTTTGTATTTGTATTAAACGAAATGCATTGAGAAAATAACAGCAATGCGCAAGAATTAAAGAAGTTGGTGACAGCAAAGTCAGAAAATCACGTACGTGATTGAAAGTCATTAAATTGTTATGGAAAGAAAAACAGCTCATCAAGTAAAAAGCTGTGGAATTTATTAATTCCATTACGTGTTAGGAATTGATAAAGAAACTGCAGATATAAAAATATAAAAAAATATGTATGGAAAAACGCACACTTGGTTGCTATAGAAATACGATGGTGAAGAGCTTGAAAGGTGAATGACATAGAGACGATATTCAAATTTTGCAAAAATAATGTGGCCATAATTATTGAATGATTGGTAAAGGAAATTCCCTTATGGAAAATAACTTGATTAGCTACTGAAAATGTACAAGTGATTTGTGAAAATGAACTTGTTTTGAGTTAACTATGTAAGGAGATTGCTTTTAATTTCAGGTTCGTACACTCTGAAGCGGAATTAAAAGCAATTGTTAAAGTTTCAGAAACGCATTTTCAATGTCAAATAAAGATGTCAGTGTCATTAAACAATGAATGCAAAACATTGTATAAGAGTCTAAAATTATGTCAGGGAGTTTCTGTTTCAATGCCTTTAAAAACGATGTATTTTTTTAATTAATAATTAGTGAATTTGAAAAATTGGCCTGAGAATCTTTTCCTTTGTCTCACTGAGGCAACTGTCAAACGCTCTGCAGTCTGCTTGAAGAGCTTTGAATTAAAAGCTTGTAGTTAAGTGGCTCACGAAACAAACAGTAACTACGAGTTGTGTTTAAGGGGTTATACTCAGTCAGGAGGATAAAAAATAGATTTTTCAAGAATTTTTCCTGAGAAAACATTTTAAATTATTAAAGTGTTAAATGTATCAAAGTATAAAATGTATATGCATATTGTGGTAACTTTTAACTAAACTTTGATGTTTTTTATTTGTAAAAATAATTATTTTTAAAGCTACTATAGGTGATCTCTGGGAGCTCCTCTAAAAAAAGGCGTCTGAGGCGATGAAAACGATATCTCTGGACTGGATCATCTGAAATGAAAAGAAACAAAAATCGTTACAATAAGATATTTACTAGCAATTAAGTATAAGTACATCTAGCAATTAATCGAAGGAATAGGCAAAATTTTAATCTTAGACAAAATGGCGGCTTCTCAACAAAAAAAAAATAGATTTTCAACTTAAATATTAAAAGATTGTTTATGAAATTTAAATATTTATACGTGAAAAAAATATTTCATTTACTAAAAAATTGTGACAAATATACTCGAAAAACTTGTGTATAGATATGAGACTGATCGAACCGACTTCAAAAATATAAAGTTTTCAGAAAATCACGTTTAAAGTTTGAAAGGAAAATATAAAAAATTATTTTCACTTACACCGAGCCGTCTTTTCCAGAGCAATGTAATAAACCCTCCGTTCCTTTAGCAGTTTCTAATAATTCAGTTTGGTGTTGTCTTCAAACCATTTATTCTTCCCTCTCCTGTGCTTATATGCGCTCTTTAGACGAGATCGTTACGCGCTGTGTACCCACCTTTTCGGCATAATGACTTTTTGGATCTCCCGCGTAGTAACTTTAAATGCAACACTGGTCATGCTAAATATCATCTGTTAATAGACTTTTGTCAAATTTTGAGCGAGCTGCGTCATTTAGTTTGTGTTTGACAGCAATTGAAAGCAGACAACCTCGTGAATTTCAACGAAAATGGAAAAAGTGAGTTTCGTGTACTAATCAAGCATTATTTTTTACGTAAAAAAACAATCCCCGAAACCAAGGAACAGTTTGATAAATACTATGGAGACTATGCATCATCAATTTCAATGGTTAACAAGTGGTTTTCTGTATTCCGTTGTGGTCGTACCAGCATAAGTGACACTTGTACGACCCAAAAGGGGTCATCATACCAGAAATCGTCGATAAAATCCATGGAGAAGGAAAATCCGTGAGGTGACTAAGGCTGTGACATCTCAACTGAGCAGGTACATCACATTTTACATAAATATTTGGACATGTAAAACCTACCCACGCGATACGTGCCACGTTTGGTCACACTCGACCAGAGATCTGCAATGAGTAGTAGTTAAATTAGTACTAGAAATTGCATCATGACTATTGACGCAAATGTGTACTTATACCAACTCAACAAAGTACTTTGACTCATTCCCAATAAAACAAAAAAATACTCATAGTACTCCTTCACGCATATGTTTCGGCAAATTATCACTCTATGGGTTGGGGTTGACAACCTAATTTGACTCACTTGCTCATGTGAGAGAAAAATAAGTACGAGTGAGTTGAGTATTATTTTGTGTTATGCCTTAGCTGATGCTTTTTGGTAATTTATTCACTATTTCGTGTGAGAAAATGAATGAGTTGAGTATTATTTTAAATTATGCTTTTTGCAAAACAGTTATTGTTCATTTCAAAAAAATTCAAATAACAAGAAAGCTGAACTAAAAATTACACTAAAAGGGGTTAAACATTAGCGAGCAAGTTGCCCACATGGTGGTCATGTTCACACAAGTTCGCTAATTAACCGCATCTTTATGTATTCCGAAAAGAGCACTCTCGTTCGTGAAAGAAACGAGCAACAATATTTTTTTATATGAAAAAATGTATTGCTTATTGTGTCCCACACGAACGACAGTTCTCTTTTCGGAATACATAAAGAGGCTGTAAGACGCATGTTCGCGAGTGTGACACACATATTGGCTTGTTGAAAAAAATTTTTGATTTTCTCCGTCTCACAAGCTAATGTGTGCCACACGTGTATGTACGTGTATGCACGTGTAAGCTTCATACCAACCAAAACTCCATAGAAGCAACATCGCTTTTCTCAGTAAAAAATGTGCTATTGTTAGGACAAAATGGATAAAGAGAAGGATTTTTAGAATCTGTCATATGAAAACTATCGTTCCTTGTGGGACGTTACATCCAAAGAATACATGATAAGAAAAAAAAAAAAAAAACGGACACGTTATTGTTGCATTATCAATGTTTCGAACAAAATGGTGGCGAAAAACAATAAAAAGCAATCACTTGTGTGACACAGATTTGAATTAATTTGAACGCTCGCTCTCTCACAAATGTTCGTGCCGCCATATTTTTCGACACACGAGTTCGCAGATGTGTAAGCCCCTTAAGGAATTAAGTGATTCCACTGAACTATTTTTGTTTATTGGTGTTGTGAGTCATTACGATAAAGCACAATAAATCTATTGACTCAATGAGAGAACTGAGCATTAAACCATATCATATCAGCAGATAACGAGTATAAGTGAATATGAGCGAATGTTCTTCTTTAACTTATATTCACTAATACCCTTTCTTGTGTTATTCAACCAATAACTCAAAAGCGAGAATTATTGCGGATCTCTGCTCTCGACCATAAGCGCAGCCGTGTGACCACTTCAAAGGAATTTTTGGTGATGTTCAACCACAATCCGAAGGAGTTATCGTAACCGTAGATGAAACATGGATGCATCACAACACACCAGATACCAAGGAGCAGTCGAAGCGGTGAACTTCTCCGGGTGAACGTGCATTAAAGAAGACCAAGGTGGATCTGTCGGTCAACAAGGTCATTCAAATCATCATTCACATCAATTATATTGAAAAAAAGGAAAACAATCACCGGGGAATATTATTCACAGCTGTTTGACAGATTTCACATTGATTTGAAGCAAAAACGACCGTATTTGGGAAAGAAAAAAGTGCTATTCTATCATGACAACGTCGCGGCGCACACGTCTGTAGTTGCCATGGTAAAAATCCATAAATTGGGCTTCGAACTGCTACCCCATCCACCATATTCTCCAGATTTAACCCTCAGCGACTATTTCCTATTTCCAAACCGGAAAAAATGGCTCGCAGGCAAGAGATTTGGGTCGAATGAAGAGGTCATCACTGACGAAGACGCCTATTTTGAGGACCTTGATAAAACTTATCACTTGGAAGGTATAAAAAAAATTGGAGAAACGCTGAACCACATGCATCGATCTAAAAGGAAACTATGTAGCGAAATAAAAAGATTTTTTCAAAATAAAGAAATGTACGATAACATGAATTGTTGTCGTACACTTTTTAATATGAAACTTATATCATTCGGAAGATACTGTGCCACAGATTTGCCGAAATATAAAAATAACAAAAAAACCTTAATATATAAAGAGATTATTGCATTTCAAAATTAATGTATGCATTTTCATACCCATTGCTGTAGTTTAAATCTCTCTTTGCGTTTCTTAATCGAGAGTAGAACAACAACAACAAAATACATAGCGACACAGCTCTGTTAAACATTGTTGCTGCAATATAAACGAGGAAGAGTAGAATACGAGATTAACTCAGACACTTTAACAGAGCTGTGTTACATTTTTGGTGTTGTTTTGCTTTTATTTCTCTCTCTTCGATAGGCTCATGAAAAAATTAGACAAAACTAGACAAAATATTCATGCTATAATGAGACCGCGGAGAGAGCCGCTACAAGATCCAAAATGCATCAATCATGCAATGGATTTGTATAGAATTATTACTTGGATTCTACATGAAGGAGTTTTTTGAAACCAAAATGAAGGAGTTTTACTTGGACTTACGACAAATTCCAAGAAAGAAAGGACAAGGATTGGGTTAACCATTAGGGCATTGATTAGACAAGGAATGAGAGTAAGGATTTGGAGAAAGATTAGGTCCAGGAATAAGATAAGGAGTAGGACAAAAATTTTAAAAGGTTTCGGTATAGAATTGGACAAGGATTAAGACAAGAATTTGGACAACAATTGCTAAGATGACTTCGATAAGGATTAGGACAAAGATTGAAACATACCTAAAACAATATTTGGGACAATATTTTGAAAAGAATAAGGACAAGAAATGGACAAGGAATAGAACAAGGATTTGAATACTAATGAACTTTGAACTAAAGAAAAAATTTAGGACAAAGATTTAGAAAGGAAGTACAAGGATTAGAAAAGGATTTGAACAAAGATAAGGTCAGGAATTTGGACACGGATTAAAACAAGAGTTTGGACAGGAAGTAGGACAATTATTAGAGCAAATATAAGAATAAGAATAAACATTTGGAATAAATGAAAGAATGAAGTCAGTTTGGAAATAAATGAAAGGTTAGGAACAAAAATAAGGATATGGATAAAAATACACTGTCATGTCAAAATCTGCGTGGGTGTTAACGAAACAACCAATTCATTTTTAACTTTGCCTAGCGTGTTTTAATAAACATAAAAAAAAATAGAGAAAAACCGATCTTGATCCATTTACAATAGACAGGTACATAGGCGTCCACAGGAATTTTCAAGGAGGGTCAAATGCATCCAATGGTGTGCACGTTTATAAAAATGAAGATATGAAAATGTAACGTATACACATAGAAAATAAAAGTATATTAAATTCTTCCAGTACAGGATGTGGCAACTGCCCCCTTCACCCCCCCTGTGGATGCCCTTGGACAGGTATTTACAAGGAACAGTTTCCTAGGTTAGCAGCTGCCACTGGGACCTTTGCTCCTCTTACTATCAAACACTCTCAGACGTCTTTACAACAGAGACATCTTTACAACAGAGACGTCTTTACAAATGTGCGTGTAACTTCAAGAATATTCGTTGGATTTATGTAAAATTACAGATTAATTTTTGTACATTGCGAAAATGAAATATTAAAAATCGATTTTTTTTAACTCTTGACCTCATATAACCCCTTAATATAAAATACTATAAAATTTTAAATTGCAAAAGTTGAAATCTCATTAAAAAAAAACTTAATCCTCAACTTTTCAAACTTTTCAACAACTGACATAACTTTGCATTGGTTAAAAATTAATTTCAAAAGCGCATAGACAGCTCCACCAACATCATCATCATAATAAACATCAACAGCTGTCTGCCACCAAACAGGTATTTAACTACATTCAACTAATTTTCAACTTATAATCGATTTAAGCCAAAACCGAAAACAAAAGAAAAAAAAAACTCAAATTTCAAATACTAGATGAAGATAAGTAAGAGTGAACATAATAAAAAGATAAATGCTCCAGCGTAGAAAAAGTGAAATTATATTCGATTTATTTATTATTTGCACAAGTGGATATAACGTAAAATATGATAAGCGAAAGTTGCATACAAACAAAAAAACTTAAAAGGGGAAAAAAATAAAAAAAAACAAAAACAAAGAAGCAACAAGACGTCAAACAGAACCAAAAACAGATAAAACATGGCAATGAAAACAAACAAAAACAATACGTATCTTTAAGATGCGTTATTACAAAACAAACAAATCAAAAGAGCTTTATTCATCAAGTTTAATTAAAGTTAAACAAAAAGAGAACACGTTTAAGTTAAACTAAACATAAACCAAAAATAGCACAAGTTTAAATTTAACAAAAGAATAATTTTCAGTCCAATTATAAATAGCAACAACAACTATTATATAACAACTTTTAATAAACTCAGAGTTACAAACAAAACAAAATTGATAACTCTAGAGTTAAAAAATAATTCCTACAAAAACAATTAAGCAAAACCGCTGCAGATTATTAGCAGTTGCAGTTATTTCTTTAATTTTTTTTTCCATCATAAAAATAGTTGAAAACATATGGAGTGGGGGCGGAAGTTGTTTGTATTATCATAACGCCCACAAATGTCACCTTTTTTGTCAGCTTTTGTTTATAAAAGTTAAAAGCTTTTTTATCTCAAATACAGCTAATTTGGTCGAACCGGATAGAGAAAACCAAAGCCGGGCGAATACAATGTCATTATTTTTTATAATAAATAAAAGTTAAATTTAAAATCTGCTTTAAATGTTAATTGAGATCAGAGCTGTAAAAGAATGCAATCATTTGTGATTTAAAATCATTGATTATGATTTGAAATTTCAAGTCATAATCAATGATTTGAAAAAATTAATTAAAAAATTTTTCAAATTATTGATTGGGACTCCATTAATGCAATCATTTTTTCAAATCATTGATTGTGATTTGAAATTTCAAGTCCCAATGAATGATTTGAAAAATTGAATGCAATCATGTTTCTAAATCATTGATAGTGATTTGAAATTTTAAGTCCCAATCAATGATTTGAAAAAATTAATGCATTCAGCCAGTTTATGTTTTAAAAGTTTAAAGCTTTTTATCTCCAATACAGCTAATTTGGTCGAACCGGATAGACAAAAGCAAAGGTGGGCAAATACAATGTCATTATTCTTTATAAGAGATAAAAGTTCAATTTAAAGACTGCTTTAAATGTTTTTTAGATGAGAGCTGTGAAAGAATGCATTCATTTGTGATTTAAAATCATTTAATTCCCAGTTGATGATTTAAAAAAATGAATGCAACCGTTTTTTCAAATCATTGATTGTGATTTGAAATTTCAAGCCCCAATCAATGATTTGAAAAATGATTGCATTCATTTTCCACACTTGTTTTGCAACTGTCATAGTATTTAATAGTAAATAAATAGTGGAAGTACCAGTCTGGGCAGTCTACTCAAAACTTTGTTCATTCACTTAATCTAAATCATAGCTGTAAAAGAATGCAATCATTTGTGATTTTAAGTCATGTGATTTATATTCAAAATGAATGCATTAATTTTTTCAAATCATTGAATTTGAAATTTCAAGTCCCAATCAATGATTTGAAAAAATTATTGCATTCAGTCAGTTTATGTTTTAAAAGTTTAAAGCTTTTTATCTCAAATGCAGCTAATTTGGTCGAACCGGATAGAGAAAAACAAAGGCTTTGTCTATCATTAATACAATGTCATTATTCTTTATAAGAACTAAAAGTTAATTTTAAAAACTACTTCATTTACACAGTGCAACTCATAATTTTGAAACCCACGTTTGTTAATCTCTCGTGAAAGTACTTGTCAAAACTACCACCATTATCTGCACCATTACTTTTGCCTACTTACTTTAAACCTACTTACTTTAAGAGATTTACGATTTTATCCATTTTTCGGCTCAAAGTGGATTTTGAGTACTTTTTCGATATTTGGACATGGCTGTTTCGCTTTTAATCGTAGGGAAAATTGTTTTGGTGCCCTAAGCAAAGTTGTAGATATTGAATTAGAGAAAAAAAAATGCAGACAAACTTACCCGAAACTGCATATTGTGCCTCAAAATCAAAAATATGCAATTTTTTTACCATTTTACCCTTTTTTGGTCAAAATGAGAAAGTAAATAAACGAAACGATATCCGAACCGATCTCTCAGAGGGTGATACAAAACCGTTATTTTTCATTCGTTTCGTTAGTGAGAGCAAACGAAACACGAAACCTTTCCGTGGAAGAGAGAGCTAACGTAATTTTTATAATTTTTTCTAACGTGTCAGTATAGAAAACGAAACCAAAGCAAGCGTTTCATTAATGATCACTGTGAACATAGAAAAAACAAAAACAAAAAAAAAAAGTTATGAAGAATCTATCAATGAAGATCGTTTCTATACTTTTTTTTGAAGTTGAAAGCCAAACATTCAACAAGTTTAAGGCAACATTGTTGATACCATGGTTGAATTAATACGGTTGTCGCAAGAGAGAAAACGAGTGCCCATAAATATCAAATCGAAGTTGACAGCTCATACAAAATATGAAAGCGAAAATTGATAACATATTAAGCCGATGAAGTTGTTGCTGTTGCTTTTCATTGATTTTTACAGTTATGGGTACTGAGAATTGGAAGAGAGCACGATCAGCCCCGAGACAACCTTATTAATTCAACCAGGGTTGATACCATGGTATAATAATTACAAGGTAGAATTGACAGTTGCTTGGGAAACCATCTCCTGTCAAAAATATACTCAAAAAGAGAGCGCTCACAATCGGCCACTGAAAACACAAACAATGTTGAAAACGTTGAAGTGAAAAAAACAACAACTACAGCATCTGCAAATGCATTTTCACAAGCAACTGTTTTTGACAAGAGATATTTTCTTGTAGGAGAGAAAATGAGAAATTGTCAATGCTATCTTGTATTATTATACCGTGGTTGATACCATGATACAATTATATAATTGTATAATTGTATCATGCTGGATACGAACCCAGCAAAAAATGCAAACTGCGCAAAAGAATGCGAAGTAGAGAATTTTTTTGTTGTTATCCGACGATCGTTGAACGAATCGTTGTTTCGGTTTCATTTGTGTCTTTTCGTCACTCAGTCGTTTTGTTTTGTTTATAGTTTCGCTAGTAACAGCAACATAGTTGCCAGTTTTGTGGGAAATTTCCCATTTGTGGGATATTTTAATTGCTGTGGGATGTGGGAATTCCCATGAGATTTTTTAATTCAATGAGGGATTTTTTAAGTTTTGTGGGATTTTTTTCCAGTACATTTTTCCAAATTTTTCAAATATCTTCTATGAAAAAGATGATAATACCTTATATTCGGATAACTATGCAAATACAGTCTACGTAATAATTTTGAGAACTTAGATTTAGGAGCATTAGTTTTAATAGAATTAGAAACGAAAAAGTAGAATGTCGATATTGCCTCTAACTGCCTTAATTTTTTGAAAAAAATCTGCCAAAGAGCTATTAAAAAGATTTCCTGTAGAAAACATGGAAATGTGGAAACACATTACTGTTTTAGATCCGAAAAAAGTAAGAACAGGGGCAATAATACCATTAGTGCGGCTGGTTCCGCACATTATTACTTTTGATAAAATTAATAAGATTCACTTGGAATTTAGAAAAATTAAGAATTTAGGTATAGATTTTAACTTGTCATTTTCAGAATTTTGGAACTCGGTTCTTAATCAAAATGATGACAAAAATAAATATATTTTCCCTGAAATGAGGAAACTAGTTATTTATGTGGCAAGTCTTCCACACTCATCTGCAAATGTAGAGAGAATATTTTGTCAATTCAATTAAAATAAATATAAAAATACTCTCTACAGAAATGCTTTCAGGAAGTCAGCATGCTAAGCGGCTTACTGAAAATAAAATAAGTTATCAGACTTATTGTTTACAACAAAAATGTATGAAAGTCAAGACAGTCAAGACGGATAGAATTAATAAAATTTTGCTTCAAAAATCTAAATTTTAAATTAATTTATTTATGAACTACTATTCATAACTAGTGTATTATACTAGTGAACTATTTTAAGTTTTTATTTTTTAGGCAATCTTTTATTTAAGAAAAAACAGCAACATTTTTGCTTTCCGTTATATTTAGTATATTTAAGAAAATTTAACTGATTTCTTTCGATACATATTTTTAATTTAAATTAAATATTAAATAACAATGTTTTTCCTTGAATTTACTTATTTATTTTACATTTTAATATAAATAATTTTAATTATAATATTATATACATATATATAATATAATTATTATATTATATAATAATATAAATAATAATTTTAAAAATATATGTATGTGAATTTTTGTTTTTTTAATATTCGCTGAAATTTTTTTAATGTTCATTAAAAATTTAAACTTTTGGTCTCAATGTCAACAATTCGTTTATTACTTATAAATAAAATTTTGTATATTTTATTTTGTTTTTTATTTACTTTAATTTTTAAAAAATTAATCTCCCTTAAAAACATCTACAGAGATGTTCTCTATATATGTTTTATAACTTTAATCACTGATATGTATTTTTTTTTAAATTTCCCATTTGTGGGATTTTTTAATGGCTGTGGGATTTTTTGTGGGATATTTAATTGCTGTGGGAATTTTTTAGTAAAAATATCCCACGTGGGAATTTTTTTTTAATTGCTGTGGGAAAAAGAGAATTTGTATGGGAATATTAGTTGGCAACTATGAACAGCAAACGAAAAACAAAACAGACGCCCAATCGTTCTTTCGTTGTTTGAATCGTTTTTGTTCCGTTAGCTTGAAAGATCGGAACGTAATAAAATAGAACGATTCGTTATTGTTTAATATCGTTCTTTGGTTACACATCCACAAATATGGTTTTTTTTTTTTATTTTCACTTTATTTCCAATAAAACAAATGTTTGTCAATTCATTTTATAGCTATTAAGGCAAAGATAAATAAAGAGTTTATGTTTGTTATGTCATTATGTATCATTACTACGGACATGCAAGTGCTCACAATCGCCAGTGGAAATGTGTGTGCGATGAAGGAAACGTATAAAACATTACACGTTATAATGGAGAAAATCAAATATAAAGAACATAAATGGAAGATTTGTTTTGATCTAAAGGTTATCAACATATTGCAAGGTATTATAGAAAAGGGCGGTTTTCCAAAATACTTTTGTTTCCTTTGTAATGGCGATTTGCGATACAAAGGTAACCAATATGAGTGTAGAAATTGAAATCAGAAAACTCACAAGCCAACAAAAATTAAGATTACCCAATGACCCAATTATAGAGAATATTACTGATATATTGCTGCCACCACTCCATTTAATATTGGGAATCTGTGGGAAATTTGTTGAAGTGGCAGTCAAATATGTTGATGGCGCGTTTAATTGTTTGAAGACCATATTTCCAAAACTCAGCGATGATAAAATTATGTCCGGTACATATTATATTAATTATTGTCTATTTAAATGTTTTCATATTTAAATTTGTTTAACTTCGCTCTTTTCCTATTGCTAATAAACTTTTTCTTCAAGTCCTTTTTTTCATTTTAAATAGGTATACTCAATGGACCAGATATACAAAAACCAATGAAAAGCTAAGCCTTCACAAACTTACTGAAAAACAATCACCTGAATGCCTGGATCGCTCTGAAATAAGAAACCAAGGATGTTTTAGGGAAAAATCAGGTACAGCCAGACGATATAAAGAAAAGAGTCGATAATCTATTGTATTATTTCGATAAAATCAATGCATCTATGACGTAAAAATTACATTTTCTGCAATTCCACCTTGATACATACCTTTTTGCGAAAATTTCCCCAAGAATCGGACAAACAAGGTGAGCAATTCCACCAGATAACCAAGCAAATGGAAACGCGATTCAAGGGGGAAAAGCTGGGTGCACTGCTTGCAGAGGTATATAGGTGATCAAGTAAATTAAGGTTATGAAGATGAAGGCCCCGAAGACCCTGATAATACCACAAGATATGAAAGACACACAGAAGAAGATATGCCAGTCAGATTCATTGAGACGATGATGATCTACAACCGCCCATGTAGAGATTAAGATTATCAGAACCATAGGCGTCAAGTTCAAAGGATGTCAATAATTAAGATATTTTTAATTGAAATGAATTGAGAAACATTTCGTCATATGAAATCAAAAAAGGCGTAAGTTACCAAAAATTCAAAATTGACTTTTTGATTGACTATGAAGCACCGTATCAAAATACATGTTCATGCAAAATTTTACACTCCTACTACTAAAAACGACGATTTTATATACAAAATTCAATAAGCTTTTCAGTGCAAGCTCAAAGCAAAGCCCAAGCATTTTTTGCTTCTCCTGCAAAATTTTTCAAATGTAACTTACGGCTTTTTTGATTTCATATGACGATTTGTTTGAATAGAAATCAAGTGAAAACCATATTTGTGGATGTGTAGCCACAAGGAAGTTTTTAACCCCCACCCCCACCCTGTCTGCATATTAGGGACTGAAGGTATTCAATAAAATTATTACTTAGTTTAGAAGTTAAAGGAAATTAGCAACGCCCCCATAGTATAAAATGTGACCTTGAAAAAAATCGGTTATTGAGCTAACCCAGAAAAACTTATTGGACGACATGTTCTATAGAACAATGGCTAACAGAAACCACTGTCAATACACTTTTGCATTCGTTTGAACCAATTTTCGTTTGAACAGTTTTGCCACTCTGAAGTTGGTATCTCCGAGACCAGGTTTTTGAAGGACTCAACAACCTTTTTGAGCGTAAAAAACACTTGCCACGCATTTTCTTCTTTATGTGAGGAAACAAGAAGAAGTCATTGGGTACCAAGTCGGGACCATTAGGCGAATGGCCCATCAATTCCACGTTATGAATGCCATTTTGTTTGAGCTGGTGTGTGGGAACTCACGAGCGAGCCTCTTTTTGAGCAACTATCAAACTATGGGGTATCTAACGGGAACAAATCTACCTGACGCCTAAAGGCTCATGTTAAATCGAAAGTTTACTAGTCCCACTAATGCCCAAGGATAACTCTATCTCACGATATGTCACAGCTAGTCTGTTTCCAACAGTTCACGCACAGCATGTGTGATGTTTTCTGCTACAACAGTCGTTCTTGGACAACCTTCTCGAAATGCATCTTAGATAAAACGAAGAAATAAAAAATATCCGAATTTCTTAACATTTTTGATGGAAAATCGCAAAAATTGAAATAAAATTATCTTTCATAAAAGCTTCAATGACCTTATGAGCTGTCTTAATGTCTCTTTCTCCACGGTTAACATTGGGAAAGTTACTTGGAGGTACTACTGTAGGAGAACCCTGGCAAAATCCTTGCCGTCATATCTGATGGGACAAACCAAAATGGACAGCTGATCTCTTCAATGTTCTTATTAAGGCAATGTATAGCTCCCTTGCAACCTCATGTTCAAAAAGATCACAGAAAGAGAAGCTTAAACCAATTCAGCAATTTCTAGATTAATTAGTTTAAGAATTAAATGCAAAAGACTTTTCAAACTAGCAAAAGACTCGAGAGCTTAGTACTGTGTGTCTTAAACTATACAAAACTCAATCGAGGAAAGCTGACAAATACTCTTTGAAATAAATCTGTTTAGAACTTAAAAAAAAATTTGGATGTAGGCTGCGCAAGATTTTCAGACTGCCAATGATTTTCGCTACCACACCATAAACACACGGCTATATCAAATAGTTCAATGGCACATGGATAATGTCTGGTGAAAAATCGTTTGACCTCTTAAAAATCGCTCACTTCCCTAATATCTATGCACTCCTGACCTATTCTAACAGGATATCATAGGTATAATATTTGATAGAAAAATAATTTCATTTGCACTCAATGACAATCAATTCCTATACTTCACAGATGGTTTTGGACAATGTTTATTAAAGATAGACGACTTTGCGCCATAGGTTAGGTTAGGTTAGAAGGGAGGGGCAACCTAACGTTGCCTGCACGGGGGCCTATTGGTCCATTGTGGTTCCCTATATCTGTGGTCCTAAAAATGTCAAAACACCTAAGTCTTGTTAGTCACTGGAGCGAGGTTGGTTGAACCAACCGGTGCTCCGTATAAATTTGAAAAGATCCATCAGTGGTACATCTACGAGCTCCTGCAGTTCTCCGTACACTCTGCTTCCCATGTGGCGAAGTCGGCGTTGTTGGAGGTTAGGACACTCGCAGAGCAGATGTTTGATGGTTTCTGTTTCCTCGACATCTCCACAGCTTCTGCAGAAGTCTGGGTGCGGAATTCCCAGTCTCGAGGCCATTGTGCCTATACGACAGTGCCCCGTGAGGACTCCTACTAGGATGCGAGTTTCATTTTTACTCATTGAAAGTAGGGATTGGGTCCTTTTTTCGCAGAGTTTAGGCCATAGGTGGCGAGAGATAACACAGTCGTCCCTGTTTGACCAGGAGTTGTTTGTGTTATTTCTGGCTTTGTCATTCATTCTCTTCTTAAATTCTCCGATTGGAGCCATAATCGACCCGATCGCAGAACTTCTTTCCAGTTCTGAGCCCTCTCTTGCCAATCTGTCTGCTATTTCGTTTCCCTCTATGTCACGGTGACCGGGGACCCAGCAGATATTAATCTTGTGGGGAGGACTCATTCTGATGAGAGCTTGTCGGCAGCTCAGTACAGATTTCGAATTTGTTGTTTCGCTGCGGAGTGCTTTTATCGCAGCTTGACTGTCCACAAAGATTGTTATCCTTGCTGGATTGATGTTCTTTGTTAGGATTGTCGTGGCCGCTTTTTCGATCGCGAAAATTTCTGCTTGAAAGACACTACAGTAATCTGGTAGTCTGTATGACAAGGATAATTGTAGTGCACTGCAGTAGACTCCGGCCCCCGTGCCATTCTCCATTTTGGATCCATCAGTGAAGATCTGGATGTCGTGTTCACTGAAAGGGTGGTTCGAATCCCATTCTTCTCTTTTTGGAAAGGAGAATGACATGTTCTGCCGAAACTCTATTTTCGGGTTGATGTAATCCGAGGTGGTAGCGAGATCCTCAGGACTATACTTTGTGAGTATAGAGGCATGTCCATGCGTCCAGTGCCTCCAAAGCTTAGCCTCCTTAAGTCGAAACGCCGCTTTGGTTGCAGTGGATTTCATGTACTCGTCCAGGGGAAGAAGGTTCAATATGACCTCCAAGCCTGCCTGAGGCGTTGATCGTTGTGCACCTGTTATTCCTAGACAGGCCAGTCTCTGTACTCTAGAGAGAGAGTTGAGGTAGCTTGTCTTCTCAGTGGCCTTCCACCATACAATCGAGCCGTAGGTTAGTATGGGTCTGACGATAGCCGTGTACATCCAATGGATGACATTGGGTTTCATCCCCCAATTGGTACCGAAGGTTTTCTTGCAGGCATAGAAGGCACTGGTTGCTTTCTTTATTCTTTCATCAGTGTTGCTTTTCCAAGTGAGCTTTGAATCAAGGATTACTCCGAGATATTTTGCTTTATTGGATAGCTGCAGGGTTCTGCCATTTATTTTTGGGAGGCAGAAATTCTCAATCTTGTTTCTTTTTGTGAATAGCACCAGTTCGGTTTTATCGGGATTGACCCCTAGTCCGTTTGGTACTGCCCACGCGACAGTTTCTTTAAGTGCTGTTTCTATCATGTTGCTGATGGTTGAGAGATGCTTCCCTCCCACCAGCAGTACGACATCGTCAGCATATGCTGTCACTTTAAAGCCTTTTTCGCTGAGAGTAGTCAGCAGTTCGTTTACAACTAGGATCCAAAGCAAGGGAGATATGACTCCCCCTTGAGGTGTTCCTCTTGAAGTTGTTTTCCTTGCTTTACTGTTTCCGATTTGTGTGTTGATGATTCTGCTTTTCAGCATTTCAACAATCCACTTGGTTATCTTATCTTCCACTTGTAGATTTTCAAGAGCTGCCCTTATTGAATCTGTGCTTACATTGTTGAAAGCCCCTTCGATATCAAGAAAAGCAGCTAGGGTGTAATCTTTGAAGTGGAGGTTTCTCTCAATTACCGAGACTACCTCGTGTAGCGCTGTTTCCACCGACTTACCTTTAAGGTAGGCGTGTTGTTTGCTACACAGGTTTCGGTCATTAAGGAACGATCTTATGTGTTGATCCAGAATTCTCTCTAATGTTTTCAGTAAGAAAGAAGAAAGACTAATGGGTCTATAATCTTTTGCGGTGGAGTGAGTAGCTTTCCCAGCTTTGGGTATGAAGACTACTTTCACCTCTCTCCAATTTACGGGCACATAACCCAGCCTTAGGCAACTATTAAAAATTTTTAAAAGCCAGGTTGAGATAGCCGGTAGAGCGTGCTGAAGCATAGCGGGAGTGATACCATCGGGTCCAGCCGATTTATACGGCTTGAAAGATTTAATCGCCCACTCTATTTTGTGCTCTGTTATTAAATTGGGTATGTCAATGTGGGTTTCTGGGAAGATGCTTCTGGATCTGTACGGGTTCGCATGTATTGCGGGATCGGTACAGCCAGGGAAGTGGGCTTCCATGAGTAGTGTCACTGTCTCCTGGCAAGTTTCCGTCCACGAGTTGTCTGAGCGTTTAAGGTAGCCCGGGGCCACCGGATCCTTTGATAGGATTTTGCGTAGTCGGGCCGCCTCGCTAGTGTTCTCAATGGATTCACAGAAAGATTGCCACGATTTCCTTTTAGCTCTTCTTAGGTCTCTAGTGTAGGAATTGAGAGCAGATCTGTAAGAGTCCCAGTCTGCCTCTTCCTTGCTTAACCTGGCCCTATTATGCAGACTTCTAACCTCAGTTCTCCTTGCTTTGAGATCGCTGTTCCACCATTTTTGTTTGGGTTTGCGACTCCTGGAGATGGGGCAGAACTTGCAGAAAGCCTTATTCATTTTCCCTGAGATGAAACCGACTGCACTGTCAATGGCTATACTGTCAGAAAGGTCATCCTTACATGGGTGAGAGATCTGAGTTTCTAGCCATCTAGTGTATTCAGTCCAGTTCGTTCTTTTTGGGTTTCTGAATGGTTCTGTGCGAGTAGTGTTCTCAAAATCAATGTTAAAGAGTATCCTAAAGTGATCTGAAAAAGAATCGATAGGAGATACCCTCCAGTTTCTAACTAATTCCCTATTTTTTCCTAGTGCAAAAGTGAGGTCGAGAATCTCTTCCCTGACTCTATTATGGAAAGTGGGATGGTCTCCCTTATTACATAATGTCAAGTCTGAAGTAAGGAGGTATTCAAAAATGGACTCACCTCTTCTATTGATGTCCTTGCTGCCCCATTGAATGTGGTGTGCGTTTGCGTCGCAGCCCAGCACCATAGAGATGTTCCTGGTGCTAGCGTATGTCGCTAGGTCCCGGACTGCCTTCGGTGGTGGGTCTGCTGCTTCATATGGCATATAGGACGAGGCCAAAATGATTGGGTGATCATTTGACTCCGCCCTTATAGCCACCGTGTCTCCGTCGCTGAATCTGTGAAGAAAAAGAAAATTTAGAGATTTCTTCACAAGAATGCAACTTCTTATCTTGTTACCTTCAGTGGAGTGAAACAGGTTAAACTGCTTCGCCCCTAGTCCTTGTACCCTATTGGCTATTAGCCAGGGTTCCTGGATTAGGGCTACGTCCACATCCTTCTCCTGCATGAAGATCAACAGATCTTCAGTGGCTGCTTTGCAGTGGTGCAAGTTAATTTGCACTGTCTGCAGCATCAGCGCTTTTACCCTCCCCATGCACCCTGACTTTCACTGCCCCGAGCCCAAATTTCAGTACCCCTGATCGACCCCTGATCAGATCTACTGAGGTTTTGTCCATGGCAAAGGTAAGTTCTTTACCGTTGCCATTGGAACCCTTTTTGGACTCGAGTAGTTTCCAGTCTTTCACGTTGGCCCAGTCATTCTGCTTTGCCAACAGTCCAACTATGGAGCTGTCCTCGTGCGCAGCAGGAGGTGGGATCCAAATTTTGGCTAGTCGGCGAAGCGGAAGTGCTGCGCGGGGTAGTACCTTGAGCTTGGCCCCCTCCCAGAGTTCTCCTATATTAGAGATGGTATGGGAGAGGAACTCAAGTGACTTCCCGTTGCTGCACCCGACGATCTTCACCCCCCTGGCCCACCCAGCACCGTCAAACTTATACTCCTCGGAGTCGCCGTTTTCGGTATTGGCCATCATCTTCTTGAGGATCTCGTTCTCCACAAGCAGCCATCTGTCCAGCGATATCCTACCGTCCGGATTTTGCTGGTCGATGATGGCTACCTGCAGGTCACTAGGCGCGCCTTCGAAACCAGGGGAAGGTCTGGGCCTTTTGGGTCCGTTTCCTCTGGTTTCATCCTCTGATCTTTGCCGTTTGGCCTGCAATCCTGAGGTTCCGGCGCGCTCCCCGGTGGAGACTCTGCCTGCCAGGTCTCGAGATGTCCCAGAAGGGGTTCTCGAGTGTCCGGCAAGCACAGCCTTATAAGATGGCTTCACCATGCACGGAGTAGGCGCGGAGATAGTCTTTATCTCTTCTTTCTTCGAATCGGATTTCCCCTTACGGTTCTTCCTGGACTTGGAAGTTTGTGAGGGGGGATCCGCTTTCCTGGGTGCAGTCTCTCCCTCGCCGTTCGCCTTGGGGGCAGTAGCTAAGGGAGGGATTGCGGGGGTTTGTGGGGCTCTGGGTTCGAGAGAAAGCCCAGCTTCCTTTCTCTCGAAGAGCTTCACAAGCCGTTGGTGCTTTTTTATCAATTTTTTGTCCCTGACTACCAGTGAAACTGGGTCACGGGCCATCATCCTTTTCAGGAAGCGCTTCGAGCTCCTATAGTTGGAGCGAGCTTTGATGGTCCCTGGGGACAACGGAGTTTTCACCTCTATTGCGGTGGTCTCCAATTTGGAGTCATCCAACAATTCGTCCTCTGTGTCGGTGCCGATACAGGTAGCGGTCGAGGGAGGATTTGAGTCCTCCTCAGTGCTGTCCAAGTAAAGGCGTCCGAGGAGAGGAATTGAATCGGAGGATTCCTCCGAAGGGGGGATTAACGGCACGGACGGAAGGCGATTTGCCGGACATGGGGCTATGAAGGCGCTGGGGTTGGACACGGACACGGACACTTTAGGGTTGGACTGAGATGAGGGCACGGACGGACTAGGGTTGGACGGGATGCTTGTTGCGACTGCAACAGACAGGACGGAGTCGGACAGGGGTTCGGACGTTGAGGTGTTTGGTTGCCTCGAAAGGCTAGGTTTGTTTGTATTTGGTTTCTTTTTATTGTTCTGCATGATTGGACCCACGAGTGGCGGAGAAAGGGTGGTCGATCTGCGCAGAGATCCGCATGCGCAGACAAGGCTTATTACATCCGGAGGGCGCCAGGTATCCGGATGGCTCCGTTTGCGACTGGGCTTTTTAATACTGGGCCCCCAGCCAGGCTGATTCTCGGTACGGGTCGCATGACGCCTTAATCCGGCCCAGACCTCAATCCGATGGTTGGAGGTCTGCAAATTGAGCGTCCAGCTATGGAACAGCTTTGTCCCCCCAACTGCAGCCTCCAACCTTGGCTAACTACCGTTCTTGCGAACACTGGAGCAGTTATTACCAGCTGGCACCCACGTGGAGGGTTTGGAAGAGGATTTTGCCGGCCTTTGCGCCATTATAGGCAGCACATTTTGGTCTCATGCGTAAAACCTGTTTAAGGTAGATCATTGTGTCCAGATTTAAAAATTGCGCCAAGAGACTTTAAAAAATATTAAACTCATACTTAAGACAAGTAAAATTGTTTACTCTATTTTTGAAACAAACAAGAGTTGTATGCTTGCATTTTATTTTAACTCCAGAAAGTCAATTTCTATGCTTCGTTCCGAAGGTGGAATAACAGAGCATTGAGTCGCAAGGGTTTTAGTGTGCGGTGTTTGGCTACGTCACGCCCCCGGTGTATAGGACTTCGATGACAGTATCATGACGAAATTAGCTCTTTTGAAGTATACCAGAATACAGGGTGTTTAGCTTCAGACCGGCACAACACTGATCCCGGCAGTTTGTTGCATATAAAAATATTTGCAAAATATTTTCGGAACTTTTTGTGTAAAACATCTCCGATAAACTTAATGAACGCGTTTTTCTTTTGAATTTTTTTTTTCTTGACAATGGCTACGACTTGTTAACTAATTTTTATTTCAAGGAAATAGCAACAAAATTACTTTTGTCATTACAACAAGGGAAGAAAACCGAGTTTTTCCGCCAAATCAAACATGGTTAATGTTGTTCGTTGGCTAGTTTAACAAAAATATAAAAACAAAAGAAAAAACAAACACTTAAATTAACAACAATTTTAGAAAACACAGACTTGTTATTATACAAGACTATCTCCACCATCTTGCAACTCTCAAATGGCAGCATGTGAATCATTTTGTGCGTTTACCGGTTAAACTCTAGGTTTATGTCACACAAAAAACAAAACACCAACTTGTCGCCAACGTTGGTGGCGTCGTCGTTTTCAAGCGACAACAAACAACAATAACAAGAAATAAACAAGAGCAACCACATCAAGATGGGTCCCCAGAGTTGCATTAGAGTGCACGAGCGAGTAGTCTAGGAAATACAAATTTAATATCGAAGAGGTTGAACCGGAATAGGAACTGCGGTAGGAACTGCGTGCTTTTTATTAATTTTAATTATATTGCAAGGGTTCATTGACGACGGAGAATATGACGCATCTTGTAAAGGGAACAGCTCGAATGATAACACGCAAAGGGGGAAAAAGGGATATACCTGGAATAAATCGATGCCATTTGTGGCTTTACAATATTGACACTAGCGTTAAGCTATAAAAAATTCTGTGAAACTGCGATGTGGAATCTTTTCTTTTTATGAATTGAAAAAAAAAACCGCCCGAACTTTTCTTATTTATAGCTCATGGATTCCCTAGTTGCGCTTTGTCTTCATGGGCTGTGGTATAATTTTTTTACAGAAATTAATTTCGATAACACGCAACGATTACTCCGTATCGAAAGTGGTTTTTTACTGGTGGTTATTTTTTCTTGTTTCTATTTTAAGCAATGATTGTAATGAAAGCGACAACTTCCTAGCACTTAATTAACCCTTAGCTGCTTGATTTATTTTACAAAGTAATCAACATCAACAACAACTGTGGGCAAAACAAAACAATGCTTGCTAAGGAATTATAGATCATTTTTGCTTAATACTTTAAATCGTAATCTTTCTCAAACTTTCAATTTTCCTGGTTTAAAAATTGATGATTTTTCAAAGTTGATAAGTGTTAAAGATATTCCGCTAGTACCTTTTTTGGTAAGCAATGACATGTTGTTGTTTATTTGTTGGACAGTGTAGGTGTTTCAGAAATGGCAAGAGATAACAAAGTCAGCAAAAAAAATATCAGAAAAGGAGACTCACAAGCCCAAAAAGGTCAAAAGTATTTAAGAGATAAAGAGATAAAGATTTTTTAAATATGGCTTTTTTGAGTGTAAAATATGTTTGGCCATCAGAAGATTTGACCATCTTTCTATGATTTTATTTCAAGCTTTCACTGAGGATTTGATAGCTCATCTATATGGAATTGATTCCCATTTAAAGGAAGGAACAGGTTGTTGACCTTGGTTCAAAATTTCACTAGTAACGAGTATCTTTATTTCGAGTTTCGAGCTTTAAGATTTAAATTATTTTTTTCTATAATGAACGATCATATATGAGTGAGTGGCTCTCGATGACATTATTGTCGCCACTTCAAAAAATGTCGACGAATTTTTTGTTTTTTCTAAACATACAAAAATAGTTCGATTTTTTAATTGTTTTTCACTTTTTTTTTTAATTTTTTTTAACATTTATTTTTAACATTTTATTTCTCTAATTTTATAATTTGCATTTCAATTTTTTTTTCTATTTCTAATATTTATTTTTATTTGTGTATAATACTTAATTTCTTATAATCTGCTTTGCTCATTTTGCTCTTTTATTTCAATGATTCTATTTTTTTATTATTTTAATACTTTGCTTTTGATTGTTTTAAAATTTTTACTTTGCTTTTTAATTTTTCCATTTTCATTTTTAATTTCTTTTTTTTTCTTTTGTTTTTTATTATTTTTATTAATTTTTGTTTATTTTTATTAAATTTTGTTTATTTTTATAATTTTTTATTTTATTTTTATACCTTTTTATTTTTTTTCTTTATTTTTTAGACCTTTCTAATTTACAATTTTATTTTCTGATTTTTATTTTGTATGTTTATATTTTTTATTTTTATATTTTTGTAATGTTTTTTATTTCTTTTTTATTATTGCTTTTTATTTTTTTTAATGTAGGTATTAAATTTTTTTATTTTAAATGTTTTTTTTGCTTTTGTTTTTTAGTATTTTTATTAATTTTGTTAATTTTTATAAATTTTATAAATTTTATTAATATTTATTATTAATTATTTAAATTTTTTTTATTTTTATAACTTTTAATTTTGTTCCTTTTAAATTTTAAAGTTCTTTTTAATTTTAAAATTTGTTTTCAATTATCTATTCTATATTTTTTATTATTTTTGATTTTTTTTTCTTTTTTTTTTTTATTACCTTTTATTTATTTTTCAAGAAGGTATTAAATTTCTTCTTTATTTATCAAGCATTTAATTGAATTCATTTTTTTTTTTTGTTTTTTTTTTGTTTATGTTAAATAAATATCTCTTTATTCTAATTTTTTAAATGTCTTTTTATTTTTTAAGGTTTTTTTTTTGCTTTGGTTTTTTATTATTTGTATTCATTTTTATTTAGGTTTTATAATTTTTTATTTTATTTTTATAACTTTTTATTTTGTTCCTTTTTATTTTTTAGTTCTTTTGAATTTTAAAATTTGTTTTTTATTTTCTATTTTTATTTTTTTATTATTTTTGGTTTTTAATTTTTGATTTTTTATTTAATTTTTTGAATTATTAAAATTTTTTTTATTTTTCATGAATTTATTTTAATTTAATTGTTTTTTAATAACTATCTCTTTATTCTTTTGTGTATTAAATGTCTTTTTATTTTTAAGGCAGTAAATTGATTTTTATTTTTTAATTATTAAGTTAACTTTTTTATGTTTTTGATGTTTTTTTAATTTTTTATTCATTTTAGTTTTTTATATTTTTTTTTTTTTTTTTTTAAGTTTAATATAAACCTAATTCACTGATCATCAGTATAAATCATTCTTGTTTTGTAGTTTTGGTACGTTATTTTTTTATTTTTGTATTATTTTATTTTTTTATTTTTGTGTTATTTAATTTTTTCTGATTGATATATATTTGACTAATTTTTATTTTTAGTTTTATTGGCTATGGTTTTTTATATTTCCTTTATTTTTAAAGCATATATTATATGTATATAAAAATTTATTTATTTATTTAGACAGCTTTTATTTCAATAAATTTTTTAATTTCATTTTCTATACTTTTTTTTTTGTAAATTTCAACATATTTTTAGTTTTTATTTTACTTCTAGTTTTCAACAACTTTTTATATAAAACTAATATTTTTTTTTCAACAACTTTTTATATAAAACTAATATTTTTTACATCAGTTAAAATTACTTTTTTAATTCTTAATTTATTTTCTTGTACACTTTGAGACTTTTTACGGTTTTCATATTTTTTATTTTTTTTTTATATTTTTTAAATAATCATAGTTTTCATACTTCTAAATATATTGTTTTGTGGCGTCCGTGGCGTAGTTGGTTAAAGTGCGTGGCCGCTATGTCAAACAACTTTGGAAACCCAGGTTCGAAACCCAGCAGCGACAGAAAATTATTTGAATTAAAATAATTTTTCTGTACGGCCGCCACCTCTCTGCAGACAATGGCAAACCTCAGAGAGTAATCAAAATGCCATGTAAAGCTTCTTGAGAACGAGAACTTTCCGTTCATCGCCGTTCGGAGTCGGCGTTAAGCATGTAGGTCCGGTTCTCGGTCAATTGTGTACAAACTTAATAACACGCACAACACAATTGATCATAAGAAGCTAGGTCAAAGTCCTTTCAAGGGCTGAAATGGCCAGTTATTTATTTTATTAATATTTTTATATTGTTTATTTTTTAATTTTTTTATATATGCTAAATTTTCATTTTTCATATTTTTTATATTTTTACTTTCTATATTTTTCTTTATTTGTTCTGTTTTTTATTTTTAAGTTTTAATTTTTTGTAACAATTTTAAATTTAAATTTTATTTTTCAATCTGAAATGTTTTAACTTAAAAGTTTATATATTTCATTTCAGTTGAAGTTTTTGCTTTTAATTTATTTTTATTTTAAATTTTAATTTTTACTATTTAGTTTTTATAGATATTGTTACATATTAGTAAAATTACTGTAAACTATATTTGTTCTGCTGTTTTATATTTTTATATAATATATCTTATATATTTTTATATAATATATGTTATATATTTTTATATAATATATGTTATATATTTTTATATAATATATGTTCTATATTTTTATATAATATATGTTATATAGTTTTTACATTTTTACATATTTTCATATTTTTTTAGGTGTTTTGTTAGAGATTATTTATCGTGTATTTTTTTAGTTTTTATTTTCTAACTTGTTTAATTTCTAAGTTTTTAATTTTTCAGTTCGCTCTTTATAACTCGAAATTTTCATTTTGTTTTTCTTTACTAATTTTATTTGTAAATTGATTTTTCTCTTTTTTTTTTTATTTAACTGTTTAATTTGATTTAACTGTTTAACTATTTAATTTGTAATTTTTAGCTATTTATTTATTTTTTTTTTTTTTGTTTTGATTTTGATAGTTTTTTAATTTGTCTAATTTTAATTATATTTCAAATTTGAAGTTTTTTTTTATAATTTTTAGTTTAATAATATTCTATTATAATTTTGAATTTTTTTCTCTAAAGTAAAGTTACCAAAAGTTCACAAAGATATTGATTGTTGTTTCTTTTCATAACGGTACAGCATTAAAGCCGGTTTCTGGATTTAAATGTTTTTTTAAATGGCCTACGCTTGTAGCCTCAACCTTTGTATTTCTTCAGACAGCTTTATTTATGTAGGCATTCCTTAAATACAAAAGCTCTTTAGAGCATATTGACTTCATTCAAGTCATGGTTTTGTTTTTACATTGTTCCTGTTCTAAAACTATCTTTTATGCGGTAGACTCTAATTGATGTTGTTTTGTTTCGTTACAATAGCCGATTTTTTAAGTTCTATAGATTATTATAGCTATTAAGATCACATCGTATGACCAACATTTTTGCTTTGCTTGAATCATCTTTTTTTAATTTTTTTTTTTTATTTGTTCAACTTTCTTAGTCATTTCGTTCTATTGAGTCAGTCTTGAATTAATAAAATTTTTAAATATCTTATGAATACTCAAAAGAGTTCATTAGGAGCTATTAAAAACTCTTAAACAAGTTAAGCTTTCAATAACATTTGTTGACTTTATAGAGTCGTTTAGCGTCGCTTTTAACAATCATTTATTTTTCATGCAGGCGTAACCTTTGTACTAAATTAAGACAACCAGGTAAGTGTTGCCAGCTATACACAATTAGTCACAATTTATGTGATCTAGTCTCAACTTGTGCCATAAGAATTAGAACATGTTTTGATATTTCTCTAGGTATGTATTAAAAAATACAGTCAACTTCTTTTTTTTCTCAACGTTAGTCCACTTAATGAAGGTTAAGCTTCTTAAGCAAGCAACAACGTCCTTGATGGCTTTTTCTTGAAGTTAACTCTAGTGAGAACCAGTACGAAGTGAAGTTGGTTAAAAACAGTTAGTGCCAAGTAGCTAAGACTCTTATAGCTTGGCATGTTTAGTGCGCTAAGCAGCTTAAAGAAAACGACACAAGATTAAATGCCAAGCCAGGTGACATTATTGCGGTTTTTATAGATGTTGGCGGTTTTGAAGCGATAAAGTCAATCAAATGAGGTTGATGTAATAATGTCAGCAGCAACCACTAGCCAAGTTTTAAAGTTTATCAACTCAAAGTTTTATGAAAACGACAAAAATATTCCAGTATAAAGTATATAGTATAAAGTATAAAGTATTAAGTATAAAGTATAAAGTATAAAGTATAAAGTATAAAGTATAAAGTATAAAGTATAAAGTATAAAGTATAAAGTATAAAGTATAAAGTATAAAGTATAAAGTATAAAGTATAAAGTATAAAGTATAAAGTATAAAGTATAAAGTATAAAGTATAAAGTATAAAGTATAAAGTATAAAGTATAAAGTATAAAGTATAAAGTATAAAGTATAAAGTATAAAGTATAAAGTATAAAGTATAAAGTATAAAGTATAAAGTATAAAGTATAAAGTATAAAGTATAAAGTATAAAGTATAAAGTATAAAGTATAAAGTATAAAGTATAAAGTATAAAGTATAAAGTATAAAGTATAAAGTATAAAGTATAAAGTATAAAGTATAAAGTATAAAGTATAAAGTATAAAGTATAAAGTATAAAGTATAAAGTATAAAGTATAAAGTATAAAGTATAAAGTATAAAGCATAAAGTATAAAGTATTAAGTATTAAGTATAAACTGTAAAGTATAAAGTAAAAATCAAAACCAAAATTAAAGTCAAAGTCAAAGTCAAAATCAAAATCAAAATAAAAAAAAATAAAAAATTAAAATCAAATTCAAAATCAAGAGCAAGATCGAAATAAAGATCAAAATCAAAATCAAAATTAAAATCAAAATCAATATCCATATCAGTATCAAAACCATCCATAAAAAAAAAAATAAATAAATAACTGGCCATTTCAGCCCTTGAAAGGACTTTGACCTAGCTTCTTATGATCAATTGTGTTGTGCGTGTTATTAAGTTTGTACACAATTGACCGAGAACCGGACCTACAGGTTTAACGCCGACTCCGAACGGCGATGAACGGAATGTTCTTGTACTCAAGAAGCTTTACATGGCATTTTGATTACTCTCTGAGGTTTGCCATTGTCTGCAGAGAGGTGGCGGCCGTACAGAAAAATTATTTCAATTCAAATAATTTTCTGTCGCTGCTGGGGTTCGAACCCGGGTCGCTAGGTTCGTTGACATAGAGGCCACGCACTTTAACCAACTACGCCACGGACGCCACACAAAACCATATATATCAAGATCAAAATCAAAATCAAAATCAAGATCAAGATCAAAATCAAAATCAAAATCAAAATCAAAATCAAAATCAGAATCAGAATCAGAATCAGAATCAAAATCCAATCAAGTCAAATCAAGTCAAGTCAAGTCAAGTCAAGTCAAGTCAAGTCAAGTCAAGTCAAGTCCAGTCAAGTCAAGTCAAGTCAAGTCAAGTCAAGTCAAGTCAAGTCAAGTCAAGTCAAGTCAAGTCAAGTCAAGTCAAGTCAAGTCAAGTCAAGTCAAGTCAAGTCAAGTCAAGTCAAGTCAAGTCAAGTCAAGTCAAGTCAAGTCAAGTCAAGTCAAGTCAAGTCAAGTCAAGTCAAGTCAAGTCAAGTCAAGTCAAGTCAAGTCAAGTCAAGTCAAGTCAAGTCAAGTCAAGTCAAGTCAAGTCAAGTCAAGTCAAGTCAAGTCAAGTCAAGTCAAGTCAAGTCAAGTTAAGTCAAGTCAATTCAAATCAAATCAAATCGAATCAAATCAAATCATATCAAATCAAATCAAATCAAATCAAATCAAATCAAATCAAATCAATTCAAATCAAATCAAATCAAATCAAATCAAATTAAACCAAGACCAAGACCAAGACCAAGACCAAGACCAATAATCAAAATCAAGATCAAGACCAAGTCTAAGACCAAGACCAAGACAAAGACCAAGACCAAGACCAAGACCAAAACGAAAACCAAGACTAAAATCAAAATCAAGATTATCACAAAAAGTGTGATTTAAATAGGTTTTTTTTAACTATAAATTATAACAATTATAATTTATTGAATTGTGAAATGTATTGACAAGGTTTTCTTGTCTGATACAACAATAAAAATATGAACACGTTCCTCTCTATAGAAAATAGAGAATATGACGACAATTCCAGTCATTCTTATCAATTTATAAGAGACAGAACATTTATCGCAAAATAATAATAAGTAATGGCTCAATTGACGTCAGAAGAAAACAAAAAACTTTTTGAAAAAAAACTACAAAAATATAAAGAAGAAAGAGTGCTTGAAATAATAATCAGTTAAACAAAAAAGTAATGAACAAAATATGGAAAACTAGGTATTATAGCAGATAACTTATGACTACTTTTCAAAAACTAATGGATGACGTTTATAAATAAAGACGCAGTTAAAGTAAATTTTATGTTTATTAAATATATTTCGTTTTATTTTTTTGGCCAAAGATGAGTAAAAGTAGCTTAACTCACTCCACTTACTCCTGCCTTGATGCTAATTTGCACGAATGATTAATTTTAACTTCCCGCAGCTATGTTTGGATCAGAGAAGACCAAAAAAAAAAGTAAGCATTGCAAACGATTCTTTTAACAGCGTTGCCACATATGGCAAAAAAATATATGAACTTAACTTTCGATTGTTAATGAGTGTGCGATGGCGCGCATATTAATATGTGCGGCTAACTCCGAATTTGGGTCATTTTAAGGTTGATTAAGCGACCAGACAGCAGTTTTTATGCAGGTTATTGAGCTGAGTTAAATGTTTGAAGGAAAAAAAGGCGTCCAAAGGTGTTGCATTGAATTTTAAATTAATTTTTTTTTTGTAATTTTAATGGTTTAAATATGCAAACGTGTATATGAAAAAGTGACAATTTCTTTAAAGTTGGAGAGAGCATGAAACACATGAAGACAAATCAAAGTTCAACTAAGAATAACTAATGAAACGAAGAAAAAATAAAACTATTTTCTCAGCTTTTACACATAACACGATTAACGTTGCATCTAGGTGAAGATGTGGAAGAAATACTTATGATGTGAAGTGAAAATAAACTATTAACCATACGAACTCAATGGTATGTGCCGGCAACAGAACACATGCAGAGCAGAGCAGAGCAGATCAGAGTCAGAGCAAATCAGAAGCTTATGTTAAAGCTGCAATTAATCGACTAAGCGAGCATAACAATTAAGCGTAATGCTTGTCGAATTATGATACGTAACGAAGTTTTCGCTATTTTGAAATTTGTAAATTAATTAGAATTGTCGAAAATTATCTATTTATAAGATCTTTTAATAAAATTATCGGAAATTTATATAAGAAGATAAATACAAATTTTATTTATTAATTTCGAAAATGAAAAGCGGCATTAATTGAATAAGTGACAATGCTTCAATGCTTTAAGAAGTTCGAACTATTTATGTTTATGACCCGGGAGGAGTCTCGGGTTCGTTTCCAGCAGATACCGAAATCAATAGGAATAGAAAATAAGTTTTTGATCAATCGAAGTAACGACAGATACTGTCAAACCTCAGAGAGTAAATAATGCTGTGCTTTTTATAGGTTAGATTTGTGTATTTTTACGGAAAAATCCCCAAAAGTCAAACATTTCTAATTGTAATTCAGAGAAGATCAATTGAAATTCAGAAATTCCACTTCAAATTCAGAAAAGATAAACTGAAATTGAGAAATTTCATTTGAAATTTAGAAAAGATCAATTGAAATTCAGTAATTCCATTTGAAATTAAAAAAAAAAATTATTTGAATTTCTGGAGAGATCAATTGAAATTCAGAAGATTCATTTCAAATTCAGAAAAGATCAACTGAAATTCAAAAAAGATCAATTGAAATTCAGCAATTCCATTTGAAATTCAGAAAAAATCATTTGGAATTCAGAAATCCCATTTGGAATCCAAAAAAAAAATATTTGAAATTCAGAAAAGATCAATTGCAATTCAGAAATTCCATTTGAAATCCAAAAAAAATTATTTGGATTACAGAAAAGATCAATTGAAATTCGGAAAAAATCATTTCAAATTTAGAAAAAATCAACTGAAATTGAGAAATTTCATTTGAAAATTCAGAAAAGATCAATTGAAATTCAGAAATTCCATTTGAAATCCAGAAAAAAAAAATTTGGAATTCAGAAATTCCTTTGGATATTCAGAAAAAAATCATTTCAATGGAGAAAATGGATCATTCTGGAGAGACCAATTGAAATTCAGAAATTTCCTTTCAAATCCAGAAGAGATCAACTGAAATTCAGAAAAGATCAATTGAAATTCAGAAACTCCATTTGAAATTCAGAAAAAATCATTTGGAATTCAGAAATCTCATTTGGTATCTAGAAAAAAATCATTTGAACTTCTGAAGAGATCAATTGAAATTCAGAAATTTCATTTCAAATTCAGAAAAAATTATTTGGATTTCAGAAAAGATCAATTGAAATTCGAAAAAAAATCATTTGAAATTTTGAAGAAAATTTAATTTCAAATTTAGAAAAGATCAACTGAAATTCAGAAATTTCATTTCAAATTCAGAAAATCTCAATTGAAATTAAGAAATTCTATTCGAAATTCAGAAAAAAACAATTTAAATTCAGAAATTTAATTGAAATTTCGAAAAAATCCATTGAAATTCAGAAATTCCATTTGAAATTCATACAAAATATTTGGATTTCAGAAAAGATTGAAATTGAGAATCATTGAGATTTCAGATTGAAATTTGGAAAAAATCATTTGAAATTCTGAAGAGATCAATTGAAATTCAGAAATTTCATTTCAAATTCAGAAAAGATCAAATGAAATTGAGAAATTCCATTTGAAATTCACAAAAGATCAATTGAAATTTAGAAATTCCATTTGAAATTCAGAAGAAATAATTTGAATTCAGAAATTCCATTTGATATGGGCTTTGATTTAAAAATTTGTGAATTGAATTTGTCAATTTCAATTGATATTTTCTGAATTTAAAATTAAATTTCTGAATTTCAATTGATCTCTTTTGAATTTCAAATGATTTCATGAATTTCAATGAACTTCAAATGGAATTTCTGAATTCCAAATGATGTTTTCTGAATATCAAATAGAATTTCTGAATTTCAACTAATAATTTCTGAATTTCAATTGATAATTTCTAAATTTCAATTGTTCTTTCTGAATCACATGTAGAGTACAAGTACAAATTCATCAAGTCGGAAAAAAATTTTAAATTTTGCATTTTTGGACTTCAGGACATTTTCTTCGTAAAAATGCCTATTTATATTATTATTGCTGGAATTTGCACTGCGGCCTTAAGATCTATTGTGCCCCTTCATGGACCTAAAGAAACCTTTTTAGTCCAATTAGTCTGAGATAAATGCTAGTATATGGCCTATATATCTTGATTTTAATGAGTTATCTGGTACTTTATGGTAGCCCAGATATTTTTGTCGCATTTAAACAAGTGCGAGACACTTCGATTCTTCGTTCTCCATGCAAAATCTACATGTGTCATCACTAAGAATTCCCAGTTTTTTAAGGTGATAGTGCAACCGTTCAACCTACAGTGAGTTGTAGTTAGCAGTCCTGTGATGATTCTTAAATCATTCTTTGTTGGTTTCATGCATTCTTTGAATCTTTTTTGGGGTATGTCGCTCAGAGTCGTTTGGAGTGCTTTAAACTGATAGGTTTCCCCAGTATTTTCCTTTGTTTTTCTTCCTATTGCTTTATTGAAAGAGAGAGAATTCCCTTGCCTATCCCACAGATTGATTCCGGACCAATAAGAAGTTAATGCTGCTTTCTTTGGCATTTCGTCAGCAATTTCGATCTCTTCTTTATCTTTGTGTCCCGTTACCCATAGGATTCAGACCCGATTTTGTAGCCCAAGCGCATTAAGTTTGTCAAGACACTTCATCTCCAGTTTTAAGGAGATTTCAGAGCCTTCATGACCGCCTGACTGTCGGAAAGAATAGCTATGTTCTGGTTCCGGTATTTACGCTTCAGATTAAAGCAATGGGGCCCAAGAAATTTTAAGCGCGGGCCAATGCCTAAAAAACAAAACAAACACAAAATGTTGCTCATCGTTGCTTTTGACAAAAAAATAAAAAAAAAAAACTATTACAATGCAATAAAATTACATATCATGGAGTACACTGCCAGTGCACTTCTTCAAGTCTTAATTTCTATTACAAAAACAATGCTTGCATGAAAAAGTACTCGACACACAAGTAACGGGACAATCAGCTTCAGCATCGACATCACCGAGTGTGCGTTTTTTATTTTGGCTTTGCATGCATTTGTGTTTGTAAAGTTCGCTGGAAAATGTGCTGAACACTGAACGAGTCCGGTTTGTGTTGTTATTTTTGCAAGTGTTCTTTGATTTTGGCTCATCGCGAAGACAAAATTAAGATGAATGGCCATGCGGGCCATACGGGCCACTACGTGGGCATGTTTGGATTAAAGTATACGCACCTGTCTATCGCGTATATTTCCGCTTGGAACATGCTACTGTTTTTGGCCATGCTCTCGAAGTAATTGATCCCAGGCCCAGTAATTAATCATGAAGAAGGACCACTTTAATATTATAAATCAATATTTTTATGACTATTTTATCATATATCACAAATAGCAATGTTAATTATTAAAAGAAATATATTTAACACTTACATCACTTTGAAGCAACAGTAAATATGCTTTCATAAAACTCACCTGCAATAAAGGAAAAAATATATTAACAAAAATTCTGACAAAAAAATTCCAATGTTTACAACATAAAATACTTGGAAGGGATGTAAAATCCGACGAAAATTAATAATGTTTTTATTTATTTATAGATATGTTTATTTATAAAATATATGTAATCTTATATATAGGTGAGATTTACTTAAATACTATCAAGTCATCATATTACAACTAAATCCCTCTGGGAAATGGAAACATTCCCGGGTATAAGCAGGAAACATTCCATAGAATGTAGGAAGCATTCCCTTTCGTTAGACACTCCATTTCTTTTTATACATACTATATCATTGGGGGGAAACATTACGCTCCAATGTCTTAAAAATGAAAGTGAAAACATTTCTCTCCATTGTTTTGAAAACTAATGTGGAAACAACAATTAATAAATAATAACTAAAAATGGTTAGCCTGTGATTTGAACCCGAGACATCTGGGGTGGAAATCAAGCACGCTACCTACTCGACTACTGAGTAGGCCGCTTTATTATTCGAGATTTTATTATTCGAAATAAATTTAAATTACAATTGCCCCAAAACAAGCAAAAGTTCCACATACATCCCTTAAGAAGCGGTTTGGAAACAACATCAATTTAAAACTACCCAAAAGATACGATGAGGAATGTTTCCCCATGACTTGCATATGAATTTTTCCCAGAGGAATATGCGCATAATTTTCTTTTCAAGAGCAATTTACTTCCGTAATCGGCTTAGAGATGAATTTAATATGAAGTAAAACGTATTGAAAATCTATACAATTTTAGGTATTTTTTACTCGCTTCATATAAAATATTTTTTGGAAGTTTTTTTTTGTTTTCTTTAATTTGTTCAAAATATACTTGAATCGTTTACATATTTATCATTTTTAGAGAATGATTTCTTAATTTTTTTTTTTTTAATTTTAAAATAATTTTTGTATTTTTTTACACTTAATTTTTATGCATTTTTTACTTTTATTTTTTAAAATTTTACTTTATAATTTTAAAATAAATTTTTTTAAAGTTCTTTAATTTATTTTTATTTTTTCTAGTTTATTTTTTTACATCATTTTAATATGTTTTTAGTTATTTAGTTTTTTATTTGAAAGGTTATTAATTATATTTAGTGTTACTTTAATTTTATTTTTTAATTTGTTTTAAATTTTCATTTTGTTAATTTTTTTATTTTTTAATTTTTATTATTTTGTTTATATTTTTTATGTTTTAATTTTCATATTTTTGTATTTTTTTTTGTTTTAAACATTTTATACTTCATAAATTTTTACTATTTTAACATTTTTTTATATTTTTTAAAATTTTTATATTTTTATTTTTTATGGTTTTTAAATGATTTTCTATTTTTTACATTTTTTGTATTTTTTATATTTTTATATTATTGTGTTTTTATTTTTAAAAAATTTTAAATTCTTTATATCTTTGTGTATATTTTGCGTTTTAATATTTTTTAGATTTTATAAATATATTTATATTTATTTATATTCATAAAATTTATATATTTTTATGTATTTTATATTTTTATACTTTTTGTATTTTTATATTTTTATATTGTATTTTTTTATTTTTTATAGTTTTTATAGTATAATTTTTATATTTTTATGTTTATTTATTTTTACTTTTGTTAAATTTTTATATTTCACATTACATATTTATTTAATTTATAGAGTTTATTTAATTTTTTTCAAAAGTTACATTTTATATTTTTTCAATTTTTTTTCTTTGATCTCTCAATATTAATTGATTGATCTTTGTCCTTATTATTATTTATGCTTTAATTTGTTTAATTTTTATTTTTTATTGCAGTATTAGTAATAATATAATTTAAATTTTAAATAAATTTTCTTTCAGTTTTTGTTTTTTTTTTTAATTTTGTTGAAATATATTTGGAGATTTTTTTAATTTTTTTATAAATAAAATGATTTTGTTTTTAGTTTTTAATTTGTTTGATTTTTAAATATTTTTAGTTTTATTATTTTTATCTTCTGTGTTTTTTTAAGCTTTTTAATATTTTTAATTTTTTGGTTTTCAAGTTTTTTTTTCTTTGGGGAATTTTTAAAATTTTTTGATCAGTTCATGTTTATTTATTGATATTAGTTCCTTTATAGTTTTCACACTTGAATTTGATAAATTTTTTTAGTGTCATTTTTAAGTTTTATTTTTAACTATTATTAATTTAAGTTTCTTAGCCTTTTTAAAAATTTTAAACAATATTTACTTATACAACATTTCAGTTTTAAAAATTTTTTCAGATGCTTTTTTATTTCTTTTTTTTTTATCTTTTTTTTAATTTTTATTTTTTTTTTTTTTTATTTTTTATTTTTTTATTTTTTTTTTTTTATTTTTTTTTTATTTTTTTTTATTTTTTTTTATTGTTTTATTTAATTGGATTGAAATATAATTTTCATGATTTTTAAAATTTTTAACCTTTTTTTTAAATTTAATTTTAAATATTTTAGATTTTATTCATACAATTTTTTTTTTGTTCTTATGTCTACATTTTTATTTTTAATTATTTTTTTTTTATTTATTTTATATATTTTATATTTATTTGTAAAATTTTTTTAATAATTTTTTTATTTTTATTTTTAGTTTCTCAACTCTTTTCTCATTTTTTTTTTATTTGGAAAAATTTTTATAATTTTTTAATAATAGTATTAATTAATTAATAATTAATTAATTAATATTAATAATAGTATTAATTTTTTAATAATAGTAATAATAGTACAATTAGTAAATAATTTTAATAAGAATAAATCTATTTACATTTTTAATTTTTTAGAATTGCGTATTTTTTATTATTTTTAATTTTTAATTTCAGGTCATCCATTTTTTTTCTTTTTTTATTTGGTTTTATTTTTTATTTTTAATAATTTTTCAATTCTTTTTTTTCTTTAATTTATTTTAATTTTTTCTTTTTTACGTTTTATTTTTTAATTTTTTTAAAATTTGTTTATATATATTTTGCTTCGTTTTTTAATTTTTTTTAGTTTATTTTTCCTTTTATTTTTGCATTCAGTTGTATTTTTTTCATTTTATTTTTTAAATTTTTTATATCTCTTCATATTTTGATTGCTTGTATTAATTTTCTTTTTATTTTCTTATATTTTTAACATTTTTATCACTTCACAACTACCCCAGATACAGACTCCTTTTCACGAGATTCATTTACAAAATTTTTTAAATTGTTTATTTTTAAAGTAGAATCCTTATATAAAAAAAGAATATTTTTAAAAGGTTATTTTTTAAAGCAGAATTGTCAAGGTGAATTTCGATTTTCAGCTCCCACAAAATATAAAAGATAGATATTTTTTTGAAGAATTTAAAAACTCAGATTTTTGAGTAAATTTCTTAAATGCTTGTCAAAAAATCAGATTTTGAATAACTTTTATGCTATTTATTCCTATTTTTGTCAATCCATACCCCCTATATTTTTCCATGACGCCAGAAGAGTTATCTTAAAATCTCCTAAAGTTGAGAGACTTTTGATTCTTTAAATTGAGAATGAGGGTTCAGTACCAAGAACAATATTATGCCTGCTCAGCTTCAAAGTTTTATTGCCGAACAATTCTAAAAGCCTCTTAAATCGAATTAGTTATTGTATGGGAGAGGTTCCTTATCACTAATAAGAAAAAAAACAAAAACAACATTTTAATATTCCAGAAAATTTTATTACCCAAAATCAGTCCCAACATAAAGTTCTGACATTTGACTATTTATTGTAAACTCAAAATACAAGCTAATGATAAGAATATGGAATTTTAATTAAAAATGCATCATTCATTAATGATAAGCTTTTAAGCTCAAGCAATATTTCATGCTTTAAGCATTGATTTAAAATACAAAACTTTCAAAGTAGTTGATAAAAAAAAAATCAGGCGCAAAATAGACAATGAATGAAGAAAAAAAAGTAATAACAATGGATTAAAAAGTGTTTTTTTTTTCTCTTTGTGCATTGTCTACTTATTTACTTAAGTTGACGATACAACAACAGAAATTAGTAAAATGCGAAAGGTTCTCATTCGTAGCAGTAACGAGTTAGAAGCTATGGCAAGACACCGAGATATGCAAAGATAGAAGAAAACAGAAGCCAGAAGACTTTAACACAGAAACCTAGAAACAAACGAAGAAACGAATTTACAGCAATAAGAAAGAGCTGTAACAACAAGAAGAGGAAGAAAAAAAACCTTATGCGCGGTACAAAGCAGATGTTAGGTAAGAATTTGAGAAGGAAATGCAGAAAAAATAGAAGTGAATAGCAATGCGCGCTTCTTATAAAACACACGAATTAGCCTCTGAAGAGAGCAGCGAAAATAAAAACTAAAGCACGTCGAGGAAATTTTTAAGAAAAGGCGCTACTTATATGGACATTGGTATTTTATGTTCCAAAAGCAAGCAAGACATACTGAGCGCAATATGCAACAAATTGAAATTTTAGAAAGATTTGCAGCAAACATTTGGCTAAGCGCCAAAGTGAACATACGCACATATCTTCCAGAACAAAAATTCCAAACAAAATAAAAACTTCAAATCCCGAATCCAAAAATAACAGCTGCAGCTGTAAGGAATTTTTCAAACATTGCAGTAATGCTCCATTTGAAGTTGCTCACAAGAGTAAAAAGCAAACATTTGTTATTTTCTTTGCCTGTCAATGTCGAATTTCTTAAGTAAACAAATCATTATTAATTATTTTTTTAAAAATTTTTCAGTTCATGACAGGCCGTCTGGCTATATTTGTGAATAATGTACATATGTATGCTTTGATATCTCCATTATGATTACAATAATGGAATTCTATAGATTTGATTCTACTTGAAGGCGCTAATAAAAAAAATGTTGTTTTTTAAAATATTTGCAAAAATAATCTGTGTATATTTTCGCTTAACCTTGATCATTATCATGTGCAAACAAGTACATAGCTAGCTCTTATTAATCTTATCGATTGTGTCAAAAATATGAAAAACAAAAATTATCAATTTTTTGCAATTTTATAGGTTCACCTGTTATCTTGATACTCCACAGTGGCGCATTGTAAGTTGAGGAACATAAAAAATGTACTCATATTTATCTCTTTTTATAGGATCAGTATCTAATGCTGATATAATGAAAATATGCTTTCAAATGTGATCGTGTTATTGGTCAATAATGGTATGGAATAGATCAGACGCAATGGAATCTTTCCACAAAAATGTTTTTTGCACATTCTTGAAACATTCTTATAAAGGGTGTATCAACAAGAGTTGTAGGATTGCAAGGCGTATTATTTAACAGCTGGTTGATGGATCGTTGTCAAATGTTGTCATTTTTCATTTATAGACGCGGGAAATTTACGAGTACCATGGAACGCTACACAGTCAAAGACAAGCATTCAGTGAATTTTATAACGAAAATGCACGTTCGACGGAACCTTTAAGTCTTGCGCCTAACAATGAAAAAGCTGTGTTTAATCACGGAAAATGCTTTCATTATAATTTATTTTTTATTATTCTTTATAATTTTTTATAATTTTTTATAAATTTTTATAATTTTTTATAATTTTTTATAATTTTTCATTATTTTTTATTATTTTTCATAATTTTTTATTATTTTTCATAATTTTTTATAATTTTTTATTATTTTTTTATTATTTCTTTTTATTATTTTTTTCTATTATTTTTTATTAGTTTTTATTATTCTTTATTTTTTACAAATTTTAATAATTTTTTATTATTTTGTATAATTTTTTGTATAATTTTTTAATAAATTTTTATAATTTTTTATTGTTTTTTAAAAATTTTTCATTATTTTTTATTATTTTTTATAATTTTTTATTATTTTGTATTATTTTTTATTTTTTATAATTTTTTGTTATTTTTTTTTATAATTTTTTAATTATTTTTTTATATTTTTTATTATTTGTTATAATTTTTTATTATTTTTTATTGTTTTTTATTATTTTTTATTATTTTTTATTATTTTTTAATATGTTTTATTATTTTTATTTTTTATTATTATTCATAATTTTTTATTATTTTTATTATTTTTTATTATTTTTATTATTTTATTATTTTTTTTATTATTTCGTTAGTTTATTATTTTTAATTTCTTTATTTTTATTTATTTTTTGTTTTTAAAGTGTTTTTAATTGCTTTATTTTTATTTATTTTTTGTTTTTAAAATGTTTTTTATAGCTTTAAATAAAATTAAATGTTAATCAAAAGGAAAATATTTTTGTTTTATTTAAAATTTTTTTTACTCTTTTTTATTTTAATTTTTATTCCATTTTTGAATTTTTTTTTTCATGTTTTTACTATTTTTTTTATTTTAATTTTTGTTTATTTATTTTTTATTTTTAAATAACATTTTATAATTTAATGTTATTTGCTAATAAAATTAAAAAATTTAATTATTTTAAACATTTTCTTTTTTAAATTTGTTTTTCTATTTTTAAATAAAAAAATATTTAAATAAGAAATAAAATAAGTTTTTAATATATTATTTTAAAATAATATTTTATTATTTTAGTGTTTTCTTACTGTTTCTATAATTTAATATTAATTACTTAAAACGTAAAATAAAATGTTTGTTTGTTTTTTATTTTTCTCTATTATTTTATTATTTACTGTGTTATTTCTTAAAGGTTTATTGATTTTTAATTCTTTTATTAAGTTATTATTTAAATTGTTATAATTTTATCATTTTTGTTTCTTATTTTATGATTAATTTTTTATTTCAATTTCTGACGTGACGAAGTTACGTTTTACCGCGCAGGTTTCCAAAAGTTGGAAAAGGCATTTTTTCAAAATTCATCGGCGTTGCATTCAATTGTTTCTCGCTGAGTATAAGAGCTATGATAAAAAAATAGTACGACCGTAAAGGTTAATTCTTTGACTTCATTAAAGAAAATTAAAAAAAAATTCAAAATGTCATCGTGATGCAGTGGGAGCTATTTAAGCAACGCAACTGAAAATTTGTTACACGGAATTATTACTCGTTGAGTATTAGTGCTACACTGAAAAAACAAATGTTTAAAAATTAACGACAGTTGTTATTAATTTGAATAGCTTGCAACAAATTTTGTGACGTCATGGAGACACAGAGAGAGCCGCTCAAAGATCTACAATGCAACATCATGCAACGGCGTTGCAGTGAATTTTTACTCGGTGAGTATATAAGCTACGATAAATATTTAAAAAGGAAAATGAGAATTTATACTCGCCCTTACGACAAAACAAAAAAAAATTCTAACGTCGTCAGGTCGTGAAGATAGCAGCTTATGTAACAAAAATGTAACATCGTTGCATGGAATTATTACTCAATCAGGAGACGTGCTACGGTAAGTTTTGTTTTACGATAGCATAGATGTGTTAATGCAGTAAATGTGGAAACCACATAATGCAGTAAAAATGCTACAATCATGAAAAATCGTTGCATGGAATTTTAACTCTGTCACTTCTGGCGTTACGGTAAATTTTAAGGAACGAAAATTAAGGTGAGGTCATCGTGCACATGATAAAAATAAATAAAAATTGACGGAACCGCCCCTCAGGGAACCACCTAATGTAACGCATATCCATCACTTTTGCTGGATTAATTGCATGCACCTAAGGCAAAGTTAATGCACCAAGGAAAAGCACAACCCATGGAGAAGCAAATAAAAAAAAAGCAAAAGCAACAACACCAACACCAACATCAACAACAACAAAAACAAAAACAAAAACAAAAACAAAAACAAAAACAACAATAACAACAACAACAACAACTAGATCAACGAATCAACATCAACATCATCAACATCAACATCAACATCGACATCGACATCAACATCGACATCGACATCAACATCAACATCAATATCAACATCAACAACATCAACATCAACAGCAACATCAACAAAAACTACGAAATACGGATTCGGACAAAGATGAGGTCAAGAATTTGGACATTTATCAAAACGGGAGTTTGGACATGAAGGAGGAACAATAAGAAAATAATTTAAAAATATGATATAATTATTAGGACAAGAATAAATAACGGATAAGAATAAGTTTGGGAACAAAGCAAAGGATAGGAATAAGAATAAGGAAAAGGATAAAGAGACAATGTTTCTGCAAAAACCCACGGGTGTATCCACGGTACAGCTAGCTCTTTTTTTACAATCTTTTTATTTTGTTAAATATTTAAAAATATTATATATATTTATTTTCTTAGTTTTATTTTTAAATAATTTTTTATAGTTTTAATGTTTTTAAATTTTTGTTCTTGAATATGTGGGTAGAACTGTTTTTTATTTAAATTATATTTTTTGTGTTTAATTTATTTTATTAAATTGTTTTATTTTTTGAATAAATTTTATTTTTTAAAGCAGCTTCCTGTTTTCAATAAAATTTTATAACTTAATAACAGTACAAATATTTTTGATTAATAAATATTGACATTTATTAAATACTCAAAAAATAATTTTTAGGTAAATATTTAAAGTTAGTATTTTTAAAGTGTGTGTTTTGTATGTTGTAGTGTTTGTGTTTGTATTTGGTGGTATTGAGTCACCACAAATATATAATTAATTTTTTATTTTTTACTCTTTTATATGTATATATGTATATATTCTTTTTTTTTTTTTGTTTTTCTTTTTTATATTTTTATTTATTTATTTTTTGTTTTTCTTATTTTGTTTTTTATTTTTTTATTTTTTTTTTATTTTTTTTATTTTTTTTTAATTTTTTTTAATTTTTTTTAATTTTTTTTTTTTTTAATTTTTTTTTTTTAATTTTTTTGTTATTTTTTATATTTACATTTTTGTTCTTTTTACTTTTTTATATTCATAGTTTTTTTTTTGTATATGTTTTTTATATTTATATTTTTTCTGTTTTTTTATACTTTTTTATTTTTTTTTTTTTGTCATTTTTTGGTATGTTTCTTATTTTTTTTTTTTTAATCCCAATAATAGTTTTAATTATGTACATTTTTAGGATATATTTATTGTCTATATATTGTTTTGTACATTTTATAGTATCTAATTGATATTTTTCGGCTATTTATTGATTTTTAAAATATTTAATTTTTTATTTAATTACAATTTTTATTATTAAATTATTTAGTTTTTCTTAATTTTTTTAAGTAAGCATATTTTAACTATTTGGCATTTTAATTTTTTATTATTTCTTTTTTTAATTTTTCGTATTTTTTATTCTTTTTAATTTTTAATGAATTTTTAATTTTTTAATATTTAATTTTTTAATTTTTTAATATTTCATTTTTTATTTTTTCATATTTTCATAGGGTTTTTATTTTTTGTTTATTTTATATTTTTTGTAGTTTTGACTGTATTTTTTATTTTCTTAATTTTTACTTACTTTTACTTTGAATTTTTACTTTTTTTTATAATTACTTCTTAAATAATTTTTTTTTATGCATACTCTTTTCTATTTTATATTTGTTTTTATTCATTTTTTAATTTTTATGTATATTTCTTTTTGTTTATTTTTAAAACTTCATTTATTGTTATTTTTTATTTTTTATTTTTTTTAATTTCTTTGTATTGTTTTATAATATACTTTTTTAATAAATATTTTTTATTTTGATAAGAAGAACTTACAAAATTGTCACAATTTTGTTTTTATATTTAATATTTTATTTTTTTTTATTTTTACATTTTGTATTTAATTTTTTTGATTTTTGTCTTAGTTTTTATTTATCCTTATTTTTTATTTATTTTAAATTTTCGTTTTTTTACTTTCTCTTAATTGTTTTGTATTTTTCTTCTTTTTTATAAATTTTTTTAATTTGATAAGAAAAATTAAAAAATTATTATCAGTATTTCATCTCATCCATCATTTACATTCTTTAATAAACATTCTGTAATTACTCAATGATTTTATATTATTTTCAATTTTATTATAATTTGTATCATTATTTAATTTAATACATTAATATTAAATAATATTTTGTTTTTGATTTAATTTTTATTTTTACATGTTTTTTACATATTTTCAAAAGCAAAAATATGTAATTTTTACTTTTCGATATTTTATTGAATTATTATTTTCTAACGTTTCATAATTTTTTATTTGTTATTAAATTCTTTATTTTATTAACATTTAGTTTAACATTTTTCGATTATATTTTTAAAGTTTTTATTTTTTATTGTTTTTTACTAGATTTTTTTATTTTCTTACTAGAGAAAATTTGTATATTTTTATTATTATAGTTAACCTTTTTTTTTTTTTTGTTATTGTTAAGTTAATTTTAATTTTACTTTAATTTTAATTATAATAATTTTTATATTTTTAGTAAAGTTTTTATTTTTTTTCTTAATCACATCATATTTTATTGTTTGTTTTTTGTTGTATTTGTTATTCAATTTTTTTTTTTAATTTTTTAATATTTTTAAATGTTTTTATTTATTTTAATTTTTTTATTTAATTTTATTTTTTATTTATTTTTACTTTTGTATGTTTTTTTTTTATTCCTCTTTATATTTTTGGTTTATTTTTATTTTTTATTTATTTTTATTTTTTATTTATTTTTATTTATTATTTATTTTAATTTTTTATTTATTTTAATTTTTATTTATTCTAATTTGTGTATTTCTTATTTATTTTTTAATTTTATCATAAATTTTTTTTTTATAATTTTTACTTTTTTATGATTTCTGTTGTTTTGTAATTTTTTTTTTTTTTTAATAGATTCTATTAAAATAACTTATTAAATTGTCGTCCGTGTTGCCTCTTTTAAGCTTCTATCCAAACATATATGCATATTCCAAACGTTCCAAATTCCATTTAAATATTTTCAATTTTTTTTCACAAATCTAACTCATGATTTTTTTGCTATGATGGCCTATTTACATTCCCCAACATTGCCCTGATAAAACTGATTTTATTTAAACATTTCAATTTTAGCATTTTTACGCTCTTAACAATTCCTCCATCTTTGCGCATTAGTTATACTTTACCTAGAGATACGCGAGAAAAGGTGTTAATGGATACGTTTTTGCGTTACATTTTTTTTTTAGGTTTCATTTGCTTGTAAGATTCTTACCAGTGGTTGTTGTTTTCTTTTTCATCTTCAAGTCTTCTATTTATTTAAGCATTTTGTTTATTCATTTAACCAATACAAATGCAGCTGAAATTTATTTGCAAAGCACAGACATATCCAATAGATACAAGATACGTTGTCGTAAAGCAAATAGTTATTTCGATAGATTGATAGATATTTACAAATAGTACAGTGTGTGCAGGAAATATGCGCACAAATGGTGCGAACGTGTGAAAATGTGTGGCAGCATTAATTCTCGGGGCTGGGTTTAAATAACTATATATTTCAAAAATTCACGGGATGGAATATGGAATCGGTAATGAACTGGTTGGTTGTTGACGTTTAGTTTAAGATATTGACGTTATTTACATATGCCGAAATAGTAAAAAACAAATCATTAATAACGAAGGAAGGTATAACGACTACTTAGGTACGACACGTGTGTCAAAATGAAAAAAAAAATAAAACACAGAAACTCACAAACAAACAAAAAGTATCTCAAGGAATGAACCAAATACGATACAACATTCCATAACAACAACGACTACAACAAAAAGGGAGGAAGAACAACAACAACAACAACAACAGCAAATAAAGTCGTCAAGCATTGAACTAAACTAAGGCTAATAACATTAAAATCAATAAAAAACTATCTAAAAGGAACAAAGAATTAGGGTAGGAGCCAAGGAGACCTTTTTTTGGGGGAATAATGCAAAGTGTCAGCATTAAAAAAATTCCAAATAACGGCATTAAATAAATTGAGCAGCAATAAATACAACTTTATAGGGTTGTTTTTCAAATAGATGTTGTTGTTGTTGTTGTTGTTGCGTTACAACAACTGTTTCTTCGAAGCAGTTCTCTTCAAGAATTCCATGATTCATGAAAAATAATTCGTGCGGCAGCTTAAGTGACTTCATTCAAACTGATAAGAAAACTTCACAACTTCAGCAACGTCAAGTGAATTCACCAAAAGTTATCACAAAACCACAACAACCACAACAACAACAACAACAACAACAACAACAAGAACAACACCATGAGGTATATCAATGTTATTTTTATTTATCAACTCGTTACTTATTTATTTCTATGGCAAGAATGAAAAAAAAAGATAGAATAAACGACATAAAAAATTCAAGATAAATTTTTACGATGATAAGACCTACGTACTATGTATATTAATCCCAATAAGTTGGGATTTTTGCTGTCCGAAGCGATTATATAAATTTATTGTCATGCACATTATTATTTTTAAAATAACCTTCAAATCGAAAAGAAAATAAATTTTCATAATTCTTGTTATCATAAAGATATTTTGAAATTAAGATGGAAATTATTTCATATAAATCAATGATATTATTTCATAAGGAGCAGGGCAAGGGTCATAGAAAGAGAATCATAGAAAAAGACTCATAGAAAGAGAATCATGGAAAACAGTTCAAATGTAACAAAGAGTGGCAGGCGTGACTGAGCGCACAAGCGTGTGAGGACCGTTCAATGCCTACGAATCAAGGAAACTTGAGTTCGAAATCGAGCTGAGCAGGAAATATTTTCAATAGAAACTATAGGATTTTCCAATAGGGACTTGACAACTTTGAGTTAAATTTCTGAACGCACCCTTTCACTAATCATCGAACTGTCACTGTCAATTTATTCAGTAAACTCAACATTTTCATCATGGTAAAGTACACGAACGAACAACGTCAGTAAATTATAAAAATTAACTATCGAAATTCGGAGTCGGTGATCGGAACTTTAAGAGCATTAACTGTAATTTTCGGTCGTAATTCTCGACCTAGTAGACAGACAATAACAAGTTTAGTGCAAAAATTTGAGTCAACATATTCGTTGTGTGATGTTGCCATGCCAGTGAGACAACGGGTTGGTCGAAGTGACGAAAATATCGCTGCCGTTCAGGCGTCCGTAGCAAACGATACAAAACAGTCAATTCCACGGCGTTCTCAAGAATTGGGTATCGCCCAGACCACTTTATGGCGAATTTGGCGTAAGGATCTTGGTTTACACCCATACAAGATCAAGCTGACTCAAGAATTGAAGCCGATGGACCATTTGAAGCGACGTACGTTCTCCGATTGGGCTCTGGAAAAGATGCACCAAGATGATGAATTTCATCACAAAATCATCTTCAGTGACGAAACTCATTTTTGGCTCAATGAGTTCGTCAATAAGCAAAATATGCGTTATTGGTCGGATGAAGAACCACATGTGCATCATGAATCACCATTTCATGCACAAAAAATAACTCTTTGGTTCGGTTTGCATGCCGACGGCGTCATTGGATCATATTTTTTCGTCGATGATAACGATCGTAGCGCTACTGTGGATGGTCATCGTTATCGCGCCATGATTACCGATTATTTTTGGCCCGAATTGGAAGATATGGACTTGGATGACATGTGGTTCCAATAGGACGGTACCACAAGCCACACAGCACGCGTTACAATCGATTTATTGAAGAGTAAGTTTGATGAGCGTGTTATCTCAAGAATTGGGCCGCCTCTTTCGTGCGATTTAACGCCTCTAGACTATTTTCTTTGGGGCTACGTCAACTCATTGGTCTATGCCGACAAGCCGACGACATTAGAAGAGCTCAGAGCCAACATTGAACGTGTAATAGCGGCCGTTTCGGCCGAAATGTGTGGCCGAGTCATCGAAAATTGGGTCCAACGAATCGACCGCTGCATACGTGCCCGCGGTGGCCATATAAACGAAGCCGAGTTCCATTCATAAATTTTTTGATTGTCTTCAAGCCGATAATAAAGTTTTTGAAATATCTCAAATGGTTTTCGGTTTATTTAAAATAAAAAGATGTCAAGTCCTTAATGGAAAACCCTTTATGATTCGTATTTTATATGGACAAAAGTATTCGTCACTAACAATTACATAAGCAAAAAAAAAAATAAAATTATAGTTTTTTTTTAATTTGTGTGTTTTCCTTTAGATTTAATAACTTCCTGCAACCGGTTCAGCATTGAATGCACTAACTTTTTTGCTACATCGGACCTAATTTTTGACCACTCTTCGATTTTAACTTTTTTCGACCCTGTTTTTTAATGTTATGTGGGGTTTTCTAATCCTTTTATCCAAATGATTCCACATATGTTCAATTGGATTGAGATCCGGCGATTAAGGTGGTGATTTCAATGTGTGAGGTGTATAATACAGTATCCACAAGCAAAAAATTTTGGCTGTACGCTCAACGGAAACTACGAGGGTGTACAGCTGGTCCAGTTGTCTCCTTCACTAGGCTTGGGCATTTTAGTTCACCACAAAGATCGCTCTTTTTAGTTCAATCGTATGTAATGAAGTAGTTCGTTCATTTAGTTTTCTTAGTTCTTTCGTTCATTTAGTTCTTTTAGTTCGTTCGTTCATTTAGTTCTTTAAGCTCGTTAGTTCTTTTAGTTCGTTCGTTTGAAAGCAAGGACACAAACCATAGTGCTGCAAAATCAATTGAACTCAAATGAACTAAAAGAACGAGAAACACTAGTTCACATAGTTCATGAGTGGGAAGCGTTCAATTGAACTAGTTCGTTCATGAACTACCCAAGCCTATCCTTCACTATTGCCGCGATTGCTGATGAAGAAGTTTTTGGTTCTTGTTTTTAGAATTTTTATAATTTTTATAATTTCGTGTTTCTTGCAAGCCGATAGCACTGAAGGACGTCCTCTTCTGGGACGATTCTCACACTCTGAATTGTTTTTGTGCCGATTGATTATACTAGAAATGGTTGTTCTTGGTCGTTGCACTAATTCACAACTTTCTTTAGGAGTTTTATTTTGTTTGTAGGCGTTTATAATAGTTTTTTTTCGGTCTTCAATCGAAGTTTTTTTTCTTTTTCGGCTCATTTTCACGATATTCGTAATTCACACACGTCTTTAGGAAACTTTTCTAAAACAAGTCTACTGGCCCTGACCAAATACCTGCCAGCTTATTAGTTCAATACGTAGATAAATTTATCAGGCCACTTCATATCATCTTTAATAAATCTTTGGCCCTAGGTACCTTTCCATCGTACTGGAAATCTTCGCATCTCACACCCATATATAAAAAAGCGGATAAAAGATCTGTCGAAAATTATAGGGGTATTGCAATATTGTCAGCTATTCCAAAAACTCATATGTGAAAAGCTTACAGGTCTATTGAATTCATAACTAAACGAACCACACATGGTTTTCGTAAGGGTAGATCAACCGCAACAAATCTTGCAATTTTAGTTTCACATGTACTTACTAAAATGGAAAAAGGACATCAGATCGACGCGGTATATACTGACTTCAGTAAAGCCTTTGATCATGTTGATCATGATATCTTAGTTCTAAAATTGCAGAAGTTTGGTATTTCGGTTCTCTACTTAATTGGCTCAAATCATACCTACACGAAAGGTCCCAGTATGTTAAGTTCCAAGGTATATTATCTAAGAAACTATCTGTCTCATCTGGTGTTCCGCAAGGCAGTCATCTCGGGTCCACTTCTCTTCAATATCTTCATCTCTGACTTGTCTAAAGTATTAAGTGGTATCCCACATCTTATGTACGCGGATGATTTTAAAATGCACCACGTTATTAAGTCGGAAGTAGATGCCAGTTTCTTACGATCGAAACTATCTTGAACATATAATAGAACAATGATGTAATCTAAACAGGCTCTATCTCAATGTTAGTAAATGTAACGTTATAAGTTTTTCGCGAAAGATTCTAGTAGAGAATAACCGATATTTTCTGAAAAGCATTGAACTTAAAATAGTAAATCGTATCGTACATATATCTTGGTGTAATTCTGGACAAGCTACGCTTTAATCTTCATTACGACAAAGCTTTATCTAGAGCTAGTAAGCAACTCGGATTCATAAAAAGGCGTGCAAAAGAATTCAGAATATCTGGGTAACTAAGATCCTTTATAGTACTGCGCGCCCAATACTTGAATATGCCTGCATAATCTGGAACCCTGCCTTTGAGTCACATAGCGCTAGATTCGTATATACCCAAAAACAATTTCTGCTTTTTGCTCTAAGAGAATCTTATGACCCTCGCGACTTTAGTAACCTGACTCTGTACGAACACAGACTAGGTCTTTTCAATCTGATGCCTCTATCATCACGGAAAATCTTACTAAGTTCATGCTTCACATTTGATGTTATAACTGGAGTTATCAGCATTGAATATATCTCGAGTAAGATTACATTTAAAATCCCTGGAAGACTAACTAGGCATACAAGACTGTTAAACGAATACCAGCACTACACTGTTTATGCATACAATGAATCCATAAACAGATGTTGTAGGATATTCAATAATATCAGCGACTGTTATTCACCATCCATGACCAACTCTCCACATTTAAGTGTACCCTCTCCAAATATCTGTTTCCCACTTAACTCCCATTTATTTTGTACTCTCTGTAGCGATAGCCAAATAATGATAATATGGCAACCCTCACAACTCGCTCGACGACATGGCGAGCGGCGAGTTAAAAGAAAATGTCAAAAAGAGTAAAGCAGCGAATGCTTTGATTCTGTCTTTTTTACATACTGTCGTTGGCCTGCACGCACGTACTTGTAGTGCACAAAGAAATTAAAAGTTTTTTGTACCTAAAGTAATTGTATTAAATAAAGTTATTTTAAACTAGAAAATTCTCGTTTTGTTAATTATGAACTTCACTTCCTTCAACTGGTTCACTCTCCCTCTCTTGTCTTTATAGTTTGTAAGAACAATTTGCATGAATAAGTCCCTTCTTTGCTTTTTCTTTTCCCTCCTTTTTGACATGACAGAAAATAAAATGTCAGTGACGTGGGCGGAATAAATTGACCATTTCAGCCCTAAAAGGAGTTTTGACCAAGCTTCTTATGACCAAATTGTGTTGTGAGTGTTATTAAATGTTTGTAAACAATTGATCGAGAACTGAACCTACTAATTTTATGCCGATTCCGAACGGCTTATGTGCATTTACTTAAGAAGCTTTACATGACATTATTTACTCTCTAAGGTTTGCCATTGTCTGCAGAGAAGTGACGAATGACAAGAAAAAATTAATTTCAATTGAAAAAATTTTTTATGTCTGGTGGAGGATTCGAACCTGATTCATGCACTTTAACGCACTCGGCCACGGCAGCCACAAATTTATGCAAATGGTTGCCAGTTATTTCAGAAAAACCGGTCAATTCTCAGCTGTGCCACTTGAGCAATGGAGAACTACCCAGCGGGAAAATAAAAAGCGCTTCTAGAAATAGCGCATCTTATGCGAATTTTTGATGCGCTTGAGGATGCGCTTTTCAGAATTCAGAGTTGTGGAGCTCATACTTTTATATACATTTTGTTCACAATTAATCAAGCAAGGAAATATCAGAGCGTTAAGACATTTGACTGTAATGCCAGCAGTCCGAGTTCAATCCCCGCATGTGACAAAAAATAAAATTTTGTCGATTTGTTTTTAGTCCAAGTGCTCGGTTCTCGCTACTTTTTGTTATTTAGTACAATGAGAGCGAAGCGCCTACAACTGATGACATGCCAATGTTAAAAAAGGCTCTATCCACAAGGAGAACAAAGCGCTCTACTGCTTTTTAGGAGCGCTTAAAATGCGCTAATGAAGCGCTCGGTTTCCTGCTGGGTATAAATGATGAATGATACACGGGTATGGGCACCACTACATTTAAGACTTGTGTGTTGTTTCTATGTTTGTCTTTTGTCTATGATTTGTTGTTGCGTTTTGTGTTGCTACATAAGCCTTTGCTCTCAATTCTTACTCTCAACTCTTCCAGAGCGCTCTCTGCCTACAGCTGATGATACACAACCATTTGTTTGCCTTAGGAGATTTGAGAAAAACCAACCACCGAAAGAAGATCATCCTCCATTACAAGCGAGTTTTTGAGCACTTAAAACGTGAAATTGATATTTCATCCGCCTAACTGTCCCGACTTGGTAGCAAACGACTCATTCTTGATCCTTCACATTAAGAAAAAAATACGTGGCGAGCGTTTTCTACGCTCGATCCGGATGTTAAGGCCTTCAAATACCTGATTTCGGAGGTACCAACTTCAGAGTGAAAAAACTATTTCGAAAATTGGTTCAAACGACGAATGCAAAGTGGTTTGACCATCTTGGAGAATACTTTGAAAAACAACGAGAGCCTTTTCACTGATTAACCATTGTTTTTTCATTCTTAGGCGCAAGACTTAAAAGGCAACCCTACTATTAACCATTTTAATGATGTTTATTTATTGGTTGTGCCGAATGCATCTGAGTAAAGCGCTATTTAATAACGGATATTTAAGTCCATGCAATATTTTGAAGTTTCTATGCACTTCGTCATTTTGACAAATGTGGCATTTTATGGTTGTGGTTTATTTTAACGCGTAAGTTAGCTGAAATATATGGGCTTTCTTATGATACACTCACAAGGTAGACTCATTCTGGAGAAAAACATGAGCTAAATATCAAAATCAGCTGTTGATTTTGAGTTTTGCATCGAGTTTATTTGTCAGAATTTCGAAATGGAGCATTTTTTGTGAGAAATTTCTGGAAATTTATTGCATTTTATGAAATATTTTGCTTTAGCGTGTGCTGGCTCATGGTTTTTTAAATCAAAATATTATTTATTTTTTTTTAAATAAATGGCGTTGAAAAGCTTGAGATAAAATTATAAATTTATTAGGTTGCATTCAGTTCAACTACGCGTTGTTTCGCCGCAAGCTATGCAAGAAGCAAAAATTATGCAGCTTCAACATGTTGCATGATGCAAAAAGATAAAAAAAAAACAAGCGAAAAAATTAAAAAAAAAAATTAATTACAAATAAAATTGCGTGTGATTGCAACAACAATTAAAGCTGCACAAGCCAGCAGAACAACAAAAACAACAACAACAACCAAGAAAGCAACAAGTTGTTGGCATTGATGTCGTTTTTTCCTTTTTATTTTGTTGCTGCTCAATTCAATTCTTTTTTGTTGTGTTTTATTTTTTTTTTTTTTTTTTTTTGTTAATTTCTTTATTTATGTATGTCTTTTATTTCGCACACTCTGACCACGTTTACACCGCTATGCGTTTCACGTTTCTCTTTGCACGTCGTCTTTTGCAACTTTTAACCACTCTGCTTAAATACAACAACAACAACTACTCACCAAACAACACACGACTTTTGTTTTTCTCCATTGTGTTTCGTTCTCTGCAGCTGTTTTGTTGTTATTTATTGTAATTCTACTATTTTCGTTGTTGTTGTTAGTCAATGTTGGCAACCTTTGCTTTTTGAGGTGATCAACCACCACCAGCGCCACCAACATCCACTCTGCTGCACTTTGCATTTTATGCTGCGTTTGCCGTCTATCTCGCTGTCTATTTCAACAAGTCTTTTGTTGTTGTTGTTTCTGTTTTTCTTTTTCCTGTGTTTCTGCTTGTTTGCCTATCTATCGTGCAATGCCGCCAGCTAAGCTGTCTGTCTGTTGGTGTGTCTGTTCGTCAATTGGACTTGACGCCGCGCCACAACAACCACTTGTTTGTGGGAATTTCTTCATGCTTGACCAAATTTGGAAAAAATACTTTAATTATATTTGAACATTCCTTCATATTTTGCGCACACCCTTTAACATCTAACTGCTTACAGGGTGCTAAGGTTTGGCGGTAATTAATTTTGTTTATTTTTGCATGAATTTACAGAGAATAAACTTAAAGAAAAATACAATTTTACAATTCAAGGGTGTCAACAATTTTTTAAAAAATTTCGGTCAAATTTTTTTTTGGTTTTTGGTACTACACTGAGAAATATCATCAATTTAATATTAAATGAAAATGGTGCACCCGGTTTTGAATAGTATTGGTAGGTTTCGTCATTATTCCAGGTAGAAAAGCAAATCATGACACTAACCCGATCAATCTGAGTCAGAAAGCAAGACACGAACGACAGAAAAGAAACGGTCAACACTACTTCTTCCATACAAAAACCGATTCCTCCTCGTGTCTTGCTTATCCTTAGTGTATTTTTTCGTGATACAGAGTGAAGCAGTGGCGGCCGTGGCCGAATGCGTTAAACAGTGCGTGAACCACTCGATGCCAATTCGAGACCAGGTTCAAACCCCAGCTGAGAAATTTTTTCAGTTGAAATTAATTTTTCTGATCGGACGTCACTTCTCTGCAGACAGTGGCAAACCTCAGACAATAGAAAATGCCACGTAAACTTTCTTGAGAACATGCACATTCGCCTTTCGGAGTCTGCATAAAACTAGTAGGTCCACTTCTCGATCGTTTGTGTACAAACGCTTAATAACACGCGCAACACAATAAGAAGCAAGGTCAAAGCCCTTTCAAGAGCTGAAACGGCCAATTTTTTTTTTCTCTTATCTACCAATGTTGGAGCAGATGCTATTTCATTTGAAACGGTTGTAGTTCCCTAAATTTGATAAAAGGTCAAGGGTTTTCCTTAATTTTGATTATGTCCGCAGATTCGAGGGTTGCCTTTTAAGTCTAGCGCCTGACAATAAAAAAAGTGGTTTATCAGTAAAAATGCTTTCATTGTTTTTCAAAGTATTCTCCAAGATGATCAAAACACTTTGCATTCGTTTCAACCAATTTTCGAAAAAATTTTTGCCACTCCGAAGTTGGTACCTCCAAAACCAGGCTTCGCTCAAAGCACAGAAATGAAACGCTCATATGCTTCACTATGCGCGCCGCCTTAAAAGGCAGCCTTCGTACGTAGACTGCTACATATATTTCGGGATAGTGAGCAAGGTTAATGTCATTCCATTCAAACTGACGCTTCCATTGGAACATATGTTTTTTTTATTTTTAATGTTACCTATTTTTTCTTTTTTGTTTTTATTATTTTTAAATTTTTTATTATTTTTAAATCATTTAATAAATCATTTCGAAGAAAATAAAATGACATTACTTTTATTCTTCAACTATTTTTTATTTTTTTAATTTTATTTTGAAGTTTTTGCTCAATTTGTGCAAATTTATTTATTATTTTTGTAATTTTTAACGATATATTTTTTGTATTGTAATTGCTAATTGCTTTTATCTTTTTTTTTTGTTTTTATGTGTGTAAAATGTTCACTTTAAATTTATAATTGTGTGGTTAATAATTTTTATCATTTTGTGTAAAAACACTTTAAAGACAATACCTATATCTCATTAGTTTTATTTTCGTTTTTTTTTTTAAATTAATTTGTTTATTTCTTTATTAAGTTTTTATTTGCTTTATTTAGTAAGTTAATTTGTTTTTTTAAGTTTTACTATTATATTTTTATTTTTCCATTTTTTATATTTTTATCATTTCTAAATGATTTATTTTTTTTTAACCATTTCCACTCAAATAAAATTACGTTATTTTTTATTTTTCTAATTTTTTTTTTTTTAATTTAATTTTTTCATGTTATTTCCAATTTTCATTTTAAATGTTAAGGGTGTTTATTTATTATTTTTGCAATTTTTTTTTTTTTTATTTTGTTTAATGTATATGTAAAATGTCCAACTTTAATTTTTAATTATTTCATTATATTTTTATCATTTTATATTAAATTGTTTTGATTCGTGTAAATTTTTCGAAAAATTTTTTTTTGTTTAAGGTGTTCTTTATAGTTTTAAGAATATACATACACATTTTTAAATCGATATTTAAAAAAAACAAGTTATAACGGTTTTCGTTAACTTATGCCTAAGCTCCATACAACAAATAAAAAACTTTAAACGCGGTTTCCTCGAGACTAGTTTTTTTAAAACGGTTCGATAGATAACTCGAAATCTATTGGTTCAATTTCAATGATTTTTTTTTTGTTTTGTTCGTTATTTTGTCCTTTAAGCATCCCCCTTAAATTCAAGTATCTATAGTTTTGTTCTTTTTATATGTATAAACAAAAAAGCGCGCGAAAATGTATCTATTTTTCAAACTTTTTACTTCAACTTCCGCCATAATAAAAAAAAAACCCCGGGGGTCTTGCGTAGGGGGGATGCTTAATATAAGGTCTATGCTTTAAAATGTCATTTGATTTTTTGTTTCCGATAAATGGGAAAGGCCATATCCATCGAACTGTTTTGGATGTCTTTTTTTCAATGCCATTTTCAGCGCCCTCTATATTAAAGCCAGAACTGTATTTAAATAAAACAAATATTTTTATAAAGTATTTTTTATGTTCAATAACCTGTATAAATTTAAAAAAAAAATAATAACTACTTATATCTAAAGAAATTTTTTTAAAACCTTAAAGGGAAATCACTAGAAGATTACCTTAAAGGCAATACGATATATCTTATATTTTTCTAAGATTTTTTAAGATTTTTGAAGATTTTTCTTTCTTTTTTAATTTATTAAACATAGAACAAATTTAGAAAAATTTCGCCAAAAGATTATTACATTTTTTATATTTTTTGTGATTTTTATATATTTTATATATTTTTATATATTTTTTATGATTTTATGTATTTTTATGCATTTTTTCATGTTTTTTATAAAATACTTTTATACATTTTTATATATTTTTATGTATTTTTATATACATAATAGTTATTAGATATTTTTATCTCTTTATACCCCTACGTTTAAAAAACGTAAACGGGGTATATTAATTTTGTGGCAGGTATAGAAAAGTATATATATGTATTCTTGATCAGACATGTCCGTCTGTGATCACGATTAAAGTCGTAATTTTAAAGCTTTCATTACGAAATTCGATATTTAAGCTTTTATCTCAAAAATAAAGGTCAAGTTCGAAAATGAGCCAAATCGGATGAAAATCACACCTACCTCCCATACAAAGTGACTTGATCAAAACGGTAAAATCTCTTAGAATTCCATAAAAATTATTGTACGGACTTGAAATTTTGCGTAAAATTTTGCGAAATTTTTTTATTTAATATACACTCTGAGTATAAAATTGAACCAAATCGGATGAAAACGACGCCTACTTCCCATACAAAGTGACTTTATCAAAAAGCTAAAATCTCTATAAATTCCACAAAAATTAATATATGGATTTGAAATTTTGCATGTAAACTTTGATATATACATGTACTTTGTGTATGACATTTAACGAAATCGAGTGAAAACCACGCCAAGAAAGTGACTTTATCAAAAAAAGAAAAAGCGAATATTTTCTGTTAAGACTATAACGAAAATGTTTTTAAAATTAAACATTTTATTGATTGCTTAATGCTTTGAATATGCCTCGGTTCGGGCGTGGGGTATTTTAACTTCGGCCCAGTCGAAGATCATTTCTTACTAGTTTTATATATTTTTATATATTTTTATAAATTTTTATAAATTTTTATACATTTTTTATGTTTTTGTATAAAATACTTTTGTAAATTTTTATATATATTTATATATTTTTATATATTTTTATATATTTTTATATATTTTTGTATATATTTTTATAAATTTTTATATATTCCTTTACATTTTTATATATTTTTTATACATTTTTATACATTTTTATACATTTTTATACATTTTTATACATTTTTATACATTTTTATATGTTTTTATATATATTTCTATATTTTAAAAAATTTTTTGTACTTACCCAGCAAACCATATGGCGATAGAAAAATTTTACGATAAAATAACAATAACGTTATGATATATTAACATACAAATACGCGATATCGTCCCGATAGTACAGTTAACAATAGCATTCCGATATCATAAGATTACAAATTTTTTTATATTTATATTTCTACTATAATATTGCGATACAGTAACGATATCTGCATTAAATAAATACTCGATATCATCACTATAGTTAAACACGATAGCACTGTGATATCGCAACAATATCTAGATTGCAAAAATGCTCGATATAATTTCGTTGGTACCGATATTTAGATGAAATAATCGTCCCTAGGACTTACCTATTTATGTACGCTTATATTATTATGATGAACCTACTGTAAATATATATGACAAAATCTATTGAAATTAATATGTCAATATTTATCGAAAACAGGACTTTTTCGACATCATAACGATATCGTCTCGTGTATCTGTCTCGATAGAAATTATCACCTTTGCCATATCATCTAGATATCGGAACGTTTGGTTTGCTGGATGAGTACATATATATTTTGATATTCTTCAGAAAGGTACCTTATACCACCACCAAAAACTGAAATGTTAATACGATATTATCTAAAAAAAATCTAATTTTATTATTTTTTTTTCTATTTTTTTTAAATTTTTCTATCGCTTTTGAATTTTTATTTTAAATAATTTTTCGATTTCGCTCTTCGAATTTTTCTTTTATTTTTTTAATTTTTTTCAAAATTTTACTATTTTAATGTTTTTATCATTTTTATGTTTTTTTTTTTACCAAAATGAAAATAATCAAAACACGATGCGTTAAAAAAAAAATAAAAATATGCGTATATAAAAAGCGATAATCAAAAACTAATCAAGAAAACTTAACTATAAGTATTAAAAAAAAAAAAAACAAAAAACCAGAAAAAACCGAAAATATAGTAAAAACACAAAAATAAAAATTAAAAAAGAAACAATCAAGAAAGAATAACAATCAAAACAATGTTTAAAAATAATAATAAAAATATGATATAATTTTAAAAAGAAATCAAAATAAATAAAAAAACCAGTCAAAATAAAAAAAACAACAAAACTCAAATAGAGATAAAATAAAAAAAGACAAAAAAAAATAAATAAAATAAAAAAAACTAAAAAGAGCAAATTAAAAATAATAAAATAAATAATAAATAGTAAAAACTCATTTTTAATTTACTAAAATTATAATAATTTTGTTATTACTTTTAATATTTCATTATTTTTTTAATTTTTCATATTTTTTAGGTTTATATTTTTAATTTTCTTATTTTTGTTTTTAATTTTCTTATTTTTTGTTTTAAATTTAAATATTTTTTGTTGTTTATATTTTTATTTTTTTTTTTAATTTGTATTTTTTATCTATTTTATTTCGTTTTTCATTTTAATTTTCCCTTAAAGCCATTTTTAATTTGTTGCCACTTCTTTATCTTGGCAGTTGGTAAAAATTTTTTGTCTGTAGCTTGCGAGCTATACAGAGCTCGGGCTCAGGCTTCAACTCACGAGCGCTACCGGTCGAAAAATGTTGACTAATATTTTATGATTGCGGCTGGCGAGCAATAGCTAGTTATTAAAAGAAATGGCTCAGGATCGCAAGTGAGAGCAGAAGAAATTAAGAAATCAGCTCAGGGTAGAGCTGAGAACGAGCGAGCATTGCCGTTCTTAACTTTAAACCCTACTGGGAGTCCACGAAAGACTAGCAAAAGGGGTGAATTTCGAAAATTGAAATTTGTTTGGTCAAACAACTACTTTTTTTTTTGTTAAAAAATGTATAATATTTATTTAGTTTCTTAAGTCTTAAGATATAAATATGCCAAGAATTTCACGTGAAAGAAAAAACGATTTTGTTTGAAAAAGGGTGTATCAACAAGAGGTGTAGTATTGCAAAGGCATATTATTTAACAGCTGGTCGCTTAACAGTTTTGAAAGATCTGGTATTCCATACATAATATCAATGTGTCTGCTTTATAATTTAATAAAAGTTTAAGCGACAACCACACAATTTTAGGTTTTATTCAAAAAACAAATCCTACACCTCTTGTTGATACACAGCTATATAACCACTGCACTTTGATGTGAGGGAAATTTATAAAAATTAGGGCGTTGCCACCAGACTCACCTTTGGCTGCATTCATTAAATCTTTGACCTGCTTGATGATGCGCTTGATCTGATGACTAGTGTGATCGAGCTCCTTTTCGTGACGCGTCAAATTATCGCGAAACTCGGGACTGTCGACTATGCATTCCTCAAATTCCAGTGGCTCCAAGCCACGTCGAGCATTGCCACCCATTTTTGTTTTTTTCTTACAGTTGTTGTTGTTGCTGCTCTGCGCTCTGTTCGATTTGTTGTTGGTATTTGGGTTATTTTTTATGCTTTTCTTGCTGTTATTATTGTTGCTATTGTTGTTGTTACTGTTGCTGGTGTTGTTGTTATTGTTGTTGTTGCTGTTGCCAAATTTCTTATTTATGTTATTCAAATAATTTAAGTTATTATTTTTGCTCTTTGCGTTGTTGTTGATGTTGTTGGTTGTTGCGGTGGTTGAATTTTTATTTTGATTATTCTTCATAATTTTGAGAGAGAATTTTTGTAGAAGCACAAAAACAATTTGAAATCAAATAAAACTATTTTTTTTTTTTGTATTTTCAAAAACAACAAAAAAGTTTAAATTAACATTAAGTTCAAAAGAAAATTTAAGAAATAAGGCATTTTCATAAATAATTAAGAAAAATTTTAGTTATAAATTAATTTTTTTTTTTTGGCACTTGAAACACAAATAATTGATATATATTTCACATTTTTTTTTTAAATCTTTTTAAATACTTTGCTTCTGCTTTTTTGCACATACAAAAACAAAAAAACTCGCAGGAATTTTTGATTTTTTTTAATTTTTTATTTTATTTTTATTTTTTATTTTTTTTTTTTTGCCCAATTGCTTTTGTTGTTGTATCGTTATTTATTCGCTTCACTCGCTCAAGCAAACGCTTGCCATCTCGTTCACTCTCACACACTCACACACAACGTAGGTTAGCGTAGATGTTGCGCATTCGCACTTCGAATTCTTGCTTTTTTCATATGATTTCTTCTTTATGAAGCTTGAAAACCAACTATTTTTGCACTTTCCTCACAAAATTATTCAAATCGAAATTCAGCAAAAAATCAAAACTGCAATAAATAAAAAAAATAATAAAATTAAATTCAATAAATCAATATTAAAAAGTAAATTATAAAGATATTAAAAAAAAAAATCACTCAAAAAAAGTTGCAGTTGTATTAAAACGAAAGCGAGCAAATAAACACAAACAAGTTTTTAGCAACATTTTTGGTGAGTTCAAAAATATTGTCAAAATTTTCTTGTTCTCACTCACAATTATTTGCAGCTAATTCTTGATTTATTTGCATGGAATCCCTCAAAAGACACAAATTTATTTAATTTCTTTGTTGCTGTTTTCGCAAGCGTCGTCGTTCCTGTTGCTGATTCTTTTTTTCCGCTATTCACCGTCAATTGCAGTCAACGTTGCTTGTGTCAGTGAAGTTTTCGTTTCCAATTTCATTTTGATGTTGTCTGCAACATGTTGATAAGCTGGCTGCACTTGTTGTTGATGACAGAAATGTTCGATCGAGCTACTGGAGCAGAGATTTTACAGTGGCGCAAACATACAAAACATTGCAAACTCAGCTTTTTGAGACCAAAAGCTTTATACCCCTTTCAGACCGTGATGCATCGTTTGTGCGGGTGGGTTCTATCTTTAATATTTCCACTTTTATTTAACGAATGTTATAAAGAACGAAATGAATCGATTGTGCTTGTTATTGTTTACTGTTGTTTCTCACACTGTTCCGCGATTCGCTTTACCGTTACTTGAACACGCGTGGAATTCTTGATAAACTTTTTAGTTTTGTCAAAATGAGTCGCAGAGGTTAGTTGTGTCTTCAATTACAAAATATATAAACAGTGTAAAACTAGTGAAGTTAACACATTTGAACTAAAAAAATAATAAATTTTGATGTTTCAAATAAATTTGAATTGCTAAAAAAATGGGTTTTAGATAAAGTTTTATACGAGTGCATCAACATTTTGCGTGTCCTGAAAATCCTTGAAGGATATGTAAATTGCGAAACCTAAACATTGAGAATATTTTATACTATATAACGACCATACATTCCAAAAATCATAAAAAAATGTTCAGTAGATAAGCGTCGGGTCTGAAAGGGATACATATGCTGGGGCCGAATAACAGCATCCGTGATTGAATGATTACTTTCGAAATGTCATTCGATTGAATACAAGCAGACGAGTGGGTACAATTTTTTTACACAAGTAATAATGTGTAAAGTAAATTTTATGATTTCTAATGTATTTAAAATTATTAAAAATAGGCTTTTTTACAGGAGAAATGTAAACAAAATTAACGCCATTCAAAGCATCGAAATGGGTGAGTTTATGGCGAGCCACCCAGACTTGGCAAAAAATATTATTTCAAGCAGTGTGCTAGGCAAAGCCATAACCATCCAACTGTGGGAATAGTTGAATCGAAAGCTTAACGCCAACGGTCCATTAGTTGCGGCAATGGTGATGGATTGATACTAAAGGGTCCGCCAAAAAACTTTTTTTTTTAAACAGGGTCCAAGACATCGAGTGTAGCTTCGGCTGTGTGGCACGTAGAGCCATCCTGTTGAAACCAAATGTTGCCAATATCCTCCTCTTCAAATTTTGTGAACAAAAATTCGTTCAACATGGCCCGATAACGATGGCCATTGACTGTAACGGCCACTCCTTGCTCATTTTCGAATTATGCCACTGGACCAAAATCCGCACCAAACAGTGACTCGTTTTGAGTGCATCGGCTTTTCTATGTATGCGTGCGGGTTTTCTGTGCCCCAAATGCGACAATTTTGCTTGTTTACATACCCGCCAAGATCAAAATGAGCTTCATGAGCAAAATCGGCATCTTCTGTGAGTCGATCGCAGGCAAACTTTCCAGCTTTGTTCAAGCGTATACACAACCATATTCGTTCAGCGGAAGGATAAAAGTAATTATCTGTCAAATCAGACATGTGCTAAGTGTTACCATTCACGAAATAAGCACTAGTTGAAAAAAAAAACGTTAGATGGCGGACCCTTTATCACGCATTTTTTCCTTATTATTGGATCGGACGAATTCAAATAAAAAATAATAATGGATAACAATCGAAGCAAATTTCGATTCGTGTTCGATTGAATGCAGTAATACCAAAAAAAAAGCATAAAGTAGGGCAAAGTTCATAATTAACCTGGACTCTCAATGGCATCGAGTTATCACACTGTTTAGCGCACTCGACCACGGCCGCCAGCATTTAAGTGTATTCACATGGATTGAAATAAGATAAATGAGTATAAAATGTCTGTAAACTTAAGAAAATTTGGTCGCTCCAAACACTCCTTGAAGAAACAACGAAAATTCATACAAAATCTGCTTGATAATGATCTTACTCAACTTATGCCTTCTAGTTTACTGCTTTACTGCTTTACTCCTGGTTTACTGCCTCCTGGTTTACTAAGAGAACTGAGAGATCGTTCGCGTAAAGGAACAGCACAGAATAACAACTTCATTGAGCTTTTATCGAAACGGAACCCTTTCAAGTCCTCTGCAGCCATATGAGAATAAATCTCAGTTGAAATTTCATCAAGAACTGTACGTATAAAAATACTAATCGTATTTGGAGAAGAATCTCTTAGATGGGTTGTTCTAATGCTCACAAAAATACACCGAAGCAATCGGTTTAAATTTGCGAGCACTGGAACTGGAGAAGAAAATCGGAAAAAGTGGCGACAATTCCTTAAGTCTGATAAATCCAAAATAAATATGATTGGAAAGGTCTGGGTACAAACAGAAATGAACCCTAGGCCGGCCCGTAGCCAATGGAGGTTTTCGAAGATTACGCCCCCCCCCCCCTCCCCCCTCCATAAATTTGAAGGAGACACAAGAAATCCAAGCAAATGAGATCACCAATCGAAAGTACTCGATTTGGCTATATATTTTCGATTCCAACGTTTACCTCAAAGAGGTAAATAGCGCCATATTACGTTTCTTAAGAACAACCACATTGGATATGGCCACAAAATAAATTTAAAATAGGCAAAATTGCTTGCAAAATCTATCAACTAATAATTTTTTATCTTAATACTTTAATGAAAATACCTCGAAATTGAAACAATCTTATCATTATCCTGTCTTATCATTATCGAATTTATACAAGGATCGGAGTAAATTTGAACCAACAGGTAACTTTGCTTAGTTGCTTCCACGAATACTTCGTGTGGAGTATATTAAATTGACAAAGAAGCATTCCCAGAAGCGCAACCAAAGGGGGGATTTTGGGGTTTAAACCCCCCCCCCCCCAATTATTGTCACAAAAAGAAAAATATGATAATAATAATGTTTTTATCAAAAGCGCGAAAAACCCAAATTTAAATTCAAATCGATTGCTGTTGAAGCATAACACTTCGCCACAGACATTTTGGTGCCGAAGATTTTTCAGCTGATTATAGACAAATTGGGTTTCCTGATTTCAGATATAGACTCCGTTTTTCTCCATCAGCTCGAGTTTTTGCGCTATAGGCAAAAACATGAAAATCAGTTATTTTTCTGATAATTTTGCTATATCTATTGGACTGATTTACCGATTTGTATAACGATGATGAATTTCAATGAAGAAATACTAGACCTTTTAATTTTTCTACATGGTTTTGCAAGTGGTTTTTAAACAGTGCCTTGAAGAGTTAAATATTTGTAGTCATCAAAAACTGAAGAAAATTTGTCCTACTAAATGGATTGAGAGATACAACTCGGTAACGGTTTTGTGAATTTTGTCGATGCCATAATATTGGCATTAGGCAAAATTTCCTGTTAGGAGGATACAAAGACATCCAGGCAAGCCAATTGACTGAATTGTGCATTACAAAAGACAGACTTTCTTTTATCTTTGCAGTGTATTAATCAAATATTTGGTTATTCATATATTTTATGCAAATTTCTTCAAACTCGAAACATTGATTTGACACAAGCAGTCGATTTAGCCAATATCAGTTTGCAAAAAGTAAAAAATGTAAGAGATAAGGCTGAAATAGAATTAAAAAAATTGTATATAAATGCTGAAAAATAAGCAGAAACCAATGGATTCATTTTGACGAGACCAAAAGTTGCATCTTTCCACCCTAACGCACAATGTGTTGAATCGTTTTATCTCAAATCGATTTACATACCTTTCTTGGATACATTTATCACAAGCCCGAGTGACAGATTTTTAAAACATAGAGACATTCTAATTGGATTTCAATCACATTTTCCTGATGCAAAAAAATTGCTAAATGTTGAAGCTGTAGGCGCTTTTGAAAATCTAATCGCGTTTTATAAAGGTGATTTGGAAGGAGATTTTGATGACCTAAAAAATGAGCTGAATGTTTGGTATAAAATAATTAATAAAAAAGATTATGTTGGTAAAAACACAGTTTTTCAAGCCGTAAAACAGTGCAATAAGGATACATTTCCAAATATATATCGCCCATTTTAGATTGAGGTGACCTATCAGTCACACTGACCATCTCCGATTTGACTCAAAATTTGTTTTTAGGTTGGATTTTTGCTAAGAAAACCAATTCCGGAGTTTAAAGTTTCAAAAAAATGCCAAATAGGGCCTATTTTTAGACAATGTAGCTCAGTTAATTTAAATCAAATTTTATTAACTTAGGTACAATTGGAATGGTTATCTCCTCTATTTTAAGGATAAAATATAAAACTTTAAAAAAATTGCTGTAAATTGACCCATTGTTAATTTCAAAGTTTAACGCCATGCCAACAACAGACGCTATAATTTCTTTTCAGTTTCTTTATTTTGGTTTTTTATACGTTTCAATAACTTTCCAACGATATAAAATTAAGGTGTGCTCTTGAAGGGTTCATAAGTTATGGTGTAAAACGTGCAGTGTTAAAGAATTTAATACCGAAAAAAAAACAAAATGGCTTCCATTTAAAAAAAATCGATTTTCGAGGTTACAAAATCGGTCGTTTTTTTTTAAATTTGTAACCTATATGCCCCCTTATGTTTGCTGCCATTACTCATTACACCATAGCCGCTGAATGTTACGTACATTTTCTTTTATGAACATATAGTTATAAAACACCCCCCCCAAAACAAATTCCTGGTTGCGCCGCTGAGCATTCCTATGAACATTATCGAAAACATTTAAATAATTATTTAATAAAACATTTAAAATTATAATTCTTATCTTAATTTACACATGCTTTTCAAACTTTATAAAATTTTTTGCTAAACTTTCATACAGTGGCTCCAAGCCAAAGTCGGACACCATAGAAAAATATTTCCTGTCAAAATATATTTAAATTAAAGAAAGTTAAAAAAAATGCAAATGATTTTTAAATCATATACATATTATGACACTATCTAAGACAGCAAATAAAATATCTCAAAAAATTAACTGTAAGAAAATATTAAGGTTATGTTTACAAATAGTAGGAAAATCAGGCGGACACCAAACTCAGACAATTGCAACAGTGCGTTAAATAAATGCAACCATGCAGAAGTATCGCAATCAACTTCAAGTAAAATGTTTTAGTAACTACCGGATTTTCCCACAAATGTTTTTTATGTTCAGTTTGGGAAAAAGCATCATTAATTAAAAATGTCTACACAAAGTGGCCAAACGAGTGACGAGCTAAGAAAATTTGTCATAAAGCACTCCAACGATAAAACATCTGTTAGCGAGATAGCTTGTGGACGGAAGTCATTCCACTGTGCATGATATACTTAACCCTTATAAAGCTAATAAGCAGACGGAAAACAAGCCTAGAACTGCCCACAGTAAAATTTTACTGAATCGGACAGGCGATATTTGTTCCGTAAAGTTAAAGCTGATCCCTTTCTTGGTGTACCGAAGCTAGCTATCATGGCTAAAAAAGAGTTGAGAAACAAATGCAGTGCCTCAACTATGATAAATGGGTTTCACGGGGTGGATTTTTATGATAGAAAAGTACGAGAAAAACCACTGACAGCACACGAAATCAAAGCATCCGTTTAAATTTTGCAAAAGGGCATGAACATAAGGACTTTTCATTTTGGGACAACGTTTTGTTTACCGACGAAAGTAAATTTAAAGTTTTTGGGTCCGATGAAAAACCTTATGTTTGGAGAAAGGCAAATGAGGAATTGCAACTGCGGAATCTAAGACCAACTGTCAAACATGGTGGTGGATCGGTTATGGTTTGGGGCTCATTTTCAGCTGCCGGACCAGGGTCTTTGCATTTCATTGAAGGGATAATAAATCAGAATGTCTACCTTGACATTTTAAAAGAAAATTTACCAAGAAGTGTTGATAAACTAAATCTTCGCTATGATTGGCATTTTTATCAAGATAATGAATGATCCAAAACACAAGGCTTACAGAGCGCGATATTGATTCCTCTATAATTGTCCTCATGTTATGGAAACAACACCACAAAGTCCTTATGATATCAATCCAATCGAAAATTTGTGGGACCATCTTTACACAAAAGTTCGAGAGCAACATATTTCCAGCAACAATGAATTGAAAACAATCTTGCTACAAGAATGCAAAGAACCCAACCAAATTATTGTAAAAAAATTGGTGAAATCAATGCCTAACTGATTGAAAATGGTTATAAAAAATACAGGCCTTTACACGAAGTACTGGACTTAAGAAAATGTTATAGAGCGTGAGTTTTGTTCGTCGAGAGAGGGCTCTGCTTCTCAATTGCCTACTTAGCCCAAAGTAACACCTGTTGGCAAGAGTTATCCTTCGTTTTATCTCAATACTGACATCGTTGAAAGAGTTAATGCTGGTTCCCAGGTAGACGAAGGCGATTACAACCTCGAAGGAGATGTTGTCAACAGTGAAGTGGTTTCCAAGACGCTGGGACTGTTTATTTGTTGACACTAGGTATTTCGTCTTATCTGCATTCACTGCAAGACCCATTTAAATTTATAGTAACAATCACTAATTTATCAAGCAAAATTTGAAAATAAAACCACTTATCTATTACAAGACCGGCAAGTTTTTCTCTTGTATTTTGACCGTGGTAAGTTTATTAAACTTTGTTTTTGAAATTTTACACCTTGGTGAGAACTCAAATCAGCTGCATAACTCGAAGGATCCAAACTGGGTGAGTTTGTTGAAAAAAGTTTCCAATCTTTTTATTTTTGCCATTAGGTTCAGTCCTCTAGACAACAGTTTTTTAAAATTTTTTTACAAAAGAATATCTGTGGAAAATTTTAATTTGATATCTTGATAAAGTTTTAAGTTGTAACAGACAACGCGGAAAAAACATGTTTTTAGAAAAACGCGATTAAAGTTTTGTTTTTGCTTTCAGTACTTCCGATCACTGCATTGACTTTCTAGGGACTTTTTAGACTCTCTATTGAGCTTAAAACATTAAAAATATGTTCTTTATGTTGTAAATGAGTTTTTAAAGCATAAAACAAAAAAAAAATTCAATAATTGAAAGTTCTGAAGGGCTTTTCCCCCTTAACATAATATAGCTGAACTCCCCCCCTTTCCCCGCTCATTTTGTCCGGCCAGAAAATTTTTTCAAACAATTTCAATAAAATTAAGACATTTATTATAATATTTTTAGATAAACAACACCACAATATCTTGGTTTTTTCACCATCACTCGTGTAAACAAATAGTGCAGATGGTTTTCGGACTCGGGAGCATACAACACAGAGTTGACCATACGAGAAAACTCCATTTTCCAAACTTATACCACACATTTCTAATGATTGGTCTTGTGAGTTATTGATGGCAATCACGACTGCAAGGCGAACAGGGAATTGAAGAGGCTAAAATTCAAATGGCACATCAGATAGAATCATTGGGATGCGAGATCATTGAGATGCCTTTGAATTTTCCATTCAAAAATTGTCATATTTAAACCCCATTTACATCGGTCAAGAGTTAACGGTCAACGCTTGCATTTGTCGATGAGAGAAGCGAACATCAACGTAAGAGAGAGTAAATTTAAAAGGGAATATCAAAGAATTGACGTCAATTCTTGGTCAATGTACAACCATGGTAAAAGAAATAGCACGTCTGCCATGACCGGCACTTGCTCCTATTTAAATTAAAGTACAAAAACAATTTCCAAAATATTTCTTTTTGTACAGTGCTGGAGTCTTAATTAAAGAGAATAACAACAATATTTTTAAGACGAAAGCCTGTCTTTACTGCAATAAGTAGTTGGAAAAACAAATAGCACACTTGCATTGAGAGATTACACGGTGTTACAAAATGAAAACAAATCAAAAAACTTGCCTCGAGACATAGAAGAGGTAGTAGGCCTGGTTGAACATAAGATAACTGCATACTTAGTTTTTTGAATATACCCTCAAAATCGGGATTTGTGGTCAAAAAACCGATTTTAGGTAGGTGCATGTATAGTTTGTTATGTAACTCCGTTATATCTAGCTCAATTTTAAAAATTTAAACATTGATAAAAAGAAGAAAAATATACCATTAATATAATGTATAGACCGTTTTTTTACAAAAAGAATTGACAAAGTTACAGGTAAAATCATTTGAAAATTTCTCATTTTTTTTTAATTTTTTCAACTTCAACAACGTTTTGTTAACATATTTTGTTTTGTAGCACTATTAGTTATACCAGGATTCTGAAAGCCTGTTAAATTTTGCTTTCAACAAGCTATCATTTACTTCAATTGGCTAAAATACAAAAGCACTATCGAATTTTTAGTATTCGTAATAAAATACAAAAAAATTTTTTTTATTTTTAAAAAGGTTTTTTTGACCTTTTTCGTTTATATATATTATCATAAAGCTGGTGTATTGCCCGGATGTGACGGAACTGTTTGAAGTTTTCAACCACAAACACGCTCCGAATGAATGGCGTTTGTTTATTGAGGGATCTTGCAAGAGCATGATTTATTTAAAAACTTTTTGTGTGATTCTTGATATGTTAAATTCTGATATATGTATGTCGCCGACTTAAAGGCTCTAACAATACTGTTTGGAATGCAAGGTGGATATACTAAGTATCCTTGCATTATTTGCGAATGGGATAGTCGTGCGACTAATAAATATAAGCAAAAGGAGTAGCCACTGCGTGCTTCATTTCAAGTTGGCAAAAAATATGTTTGCGTCTGATTCAAATTCATATGTTTCTTTGGCTTTCCACCACGCTTAGAACATCCTACACGTGTTTCACTTGGTTGCCCTTTCCTTCCCACTAATCTATCACCCCTTTTTCGAACCAAGGCAGACTTGACTGAATAGGTATTCCACCTCGAACCAAGGCAGACTTGACTGAATAGGTATTCCACCTGAAATCCTTGGTTCAAAGCTTAAAAAAAAAAATCTGATTGCAGCGTTTCCTAGGTTAAGTGAGTCCAAAATCAAAGAAAGTATCCTGCACGTTCAAATCTTTTATAAAAGTTATTTATTCATTTCGGTTATTCTGAGGTTTATTTGTGGGCCCACGAATTCGGAAAATTTTCTTGGACACTGATTTCGTTTCTAAATTAAATCCAGTTGAAAAAAAGAGCTTGGAATAGTTTTATTTCGTTATGCATTTATTTCCTCGGCAACAAGAAGAGTCGAAATTACTTAGATGTTGTAAATGAATTTTTAAGTGCCTACGAAGAAATGGACTGCAATATGTCAATTAATACATTTTTTGCACTCCCATACAAACTTTTTCCCGAATAGCCTTGGGCAGTTTAGTGATGAACAAGGAGAAAGATTCCACCAGGAGATGGAAGCTATAGAAACCGGCTTTCAGGGAAATAATTCCATAAACATGCTGGCAGACTTCTGCTGGTCCCTAAAACGTGAAATCGATTATAATATATATAAACGAAAAAGGTCAAATAAACATTTTTAGAAAAAAAAAAAAATTAAAATTTTTTGTATTTTATTACAAATACTAAAAATTCGATAGTGCATTTGTATTTCAGCCAATTGAAGTAAATGATAGCTTGTTGAACGCAAAATTTACCAGGATTTCAGAATCCTGCTAAAACTAATAGTGCCACAAAACAAAATTTGTTAACAAAACGTTGTTGAAGTTGAAAAAATTAAAAAAAAATGAGAAATTTTCAAATGATTTTACCTGTAACTTTGTCAATTCTTTTTGTAAAAAAACGGTCTATATATTATATTAAGGGTATATTTTTCTTCTTTTTATCAATGTTTAAATTTTTAAAATTGAGCTAGATATAACGGAGTTACATAACAAACTATACATGCACCTACCTAAAATCGGTTTTTTGACCACAAATCCCGATTTTGAGGGTATATTCAAAAAACTAAGTATGCAGTTATCTTATGTTCAACCAGACTTACAACCTCTACTATGTCTCGAGCCGAGTTTATTTTCACTGTTACACCGTGTTATTTATGGTGTGATAATTGGAAGATCAGGTTGTGTCTAATTAGTTTAATAAATTTTAATACTAACCAAGTGTCAGAACAGTATAAAATAATAAAAATAGGTCGTGGAATACATTGTACAGCAGGGAAATGAAAAATTATTTTTGAAATGCGCAAAGAAGGCAAAAGTACTACAGAAATTTCTAAAATATTAAAATGTTCTCGAAAAATTAGTTCAGTAAGACCGGTCATATTTGTTAAAGCAAACAGAACGCAAATCACCACGTAAAGACGAAAAACGATTTTACCGATGGATAAGGCTAGTGTGCGTAAGAGTAAAGATGATCCTTTCAAGTATTCAAAGGAAATTTCTGTTGAAATCAGAGATGAATAAAATGTGGTAATAACGCCAAGGCCTGTACGTATGCGTTTAAATGAGGCACACATTTTTGGCCGCATAGCGAGAAAGAAACCACTTCTCTTAAAGCCAAACATGAAGGCTAGAATTGCATTCGCACGAGAACACGCTCTGAAAGATATTTCGTTCTGCAAGAACATTGTTTGGACGGATGAAACTAAAATAAATAGAGCAGGGCTAGATGGCAAATCTATTGTGCGCCGCCCAAAATGCCAGGAATTCAATTGAGATACATTAAAAAAACAAGTAAACATGGTCGTGGAAGCATAATGGCTTGGGGTGCATTATAATGACATGGTACTGGTTCCATTGTAAGAATATCTGGAAAATTATATCAGTTCGAATATTTATAAATACTCAAAAATTCGTTGGAGCCACTTTTGAATCGATGCCACTTCGGAGGATATTCATGCACCTGAAGCATGCGGCTCGAAGTGTTAAGGCTTGGCTTCAGTCCGTAAATATTTGCGTTCTGAAATGGCCTGCTCAAAGTCCAGACCTCAATCCCATAGAGAATCTATGGAAGATCTGAAGGTCAGTAACGTCAACGCCTAATGGGTTGGAATTCAAGAAGCTTGGTATTTCATCCCTAAGGAGAGATGCCAAGCTTTGGTCGAAAGCATCAATCGGAGATGTCATGTGGTTTTAAAAAATAATGGTTGGTTACAGCACTAAGTTTTAATAAGGTAAATATAAAAAAATTGCTTAAAGGGCATAAATTTACTGATATTTTGCATATTTTTTCAGATTAATGCAGCGTGTGCTCTTTCTTTTTCCCAGCAAATATTTCATACATAGAGAACTAATTTTTTATAAGACCAAGATGTCTTTAGAGGTAATTTTTTTAATATTTTTCTTTCATACTATATCTCAACAAGTGTTATGAATACAAATATTGTTGACATTTTTGTTGTAGTTTCAATAAAATGGATGCAAACCCATAATTTTACTAGTGTGCTATTTATTTTTCCATGGCTGTAAAAGGGATTTTATCAATATTTTTTGACAGCAAGCCTGGTGCCATGTCAAAATTTTGGTTGGTAGATGTTGCGAAGCAGAATAATCGCCGCTCCCTATTTTTAACTGCAATACATCTGGTGGTATTCCTGGGAAATCAAGTGCATTACGAAATTCTGTGGGATAATTCACAATCTCATTCTGATTCATGATGATATCCATTGATTTGAATGTGAATAATGGAGCTGGTATTTCTTTTAAAATAGGCTCGTTAGACCCCTTTTACATTGGTCAAGACTTGAAATCAAGTCTGTGAGTTTGATGATGAAAGACGCGGACATCAACGTGAGAGAGGGTAAGTTTAAAAGGGAATCGCAAAGAATTGATTTCAAGTCTTGACCAATGTAAAAGGGGTCTTAAGATCATTGACATCTTTTTCTTTCCGGCCATGTAATGGCCTCGCTCGCTTAATGTGCGATTACATTCTCACTTGCTCATTCATAAACGCGAGCGTAATTTCATCTAATATCAATTTCGCTTTTGGTCAATGTTTTTGAACTTTTTTAAATGAAATTTTTTTAAATTGGTTCAAAATTAGGAGCAACAGAGAGAAACAGATCGTTTTTATCACATATAGATAAATCTACTTTTAGGCCTATTTGGTCACAAAGTATAATTCAGAAATAACGTTATTTCGTTTTATCGCAGTCATGTTATTCTTATTCATCCCACTGTAAAGTATGAGCTTGAAAGATCACTTCCAGTCCGAACCTGTTGTCTGCTAGCGCATTGTTGTGGTTGTATTTGTTGTGCAAGCGAACCAACAAAGAAACGAACATAATACGATCAGTTCAACAGAGCCGAGCTCAAAAATGTGCAATTTTAAACAGAGCTAGAAAGAGCGAAAGAGCCAGACCTACGGCAGGTAATATATTTTACAGAGATTTAAAATTAATCAAAAAGAGATGATGCGATCAGCAAATGTCGTGACATTTAGTGATAAGCAAAACTAAAAACAGAGCAGCGATTAAAGCAAACACAAAAAAAAAAACAAAAAAGAGCAAAATGAGAAACTGGATTTTAATTTCGTAGCAAAATTACGCTGAGCTTAGCGCAGTGCTAAAACCGAAAAAGGCTGAAAACAGAGATCACTACTTTTTCATTGTTGTCGCTGCTGTTGTTGTTGTTGTCGTTTTTGTCATTGTTGTAAGATTTGTCACTTTTGGAATTTCATTTTCAGGTCTTTACTTTTTTTATAATTTTGATATTGTTTTGATATTCATTTCAACTCTTTACATTGCTGCAACTTTCTTTGATACATTCCAAATATAATAGAAGAACAACAAAATAAATTACTTTTTTCTGTTTTCCTGTACATCTTCTTCCGTTTGTAATTCTTTCTCTGTGTTACCGTTTTGTGCAATTATTTCAATTCTTTTTACTTCTATTTGACTTTGAAAATATTACAAAAACAATTTGTCAAAATTATTTGCTCGTTAATCTGCTTCTTTTTTCTGCAAACGTTGTTGTTTTCGGCCCTGCAACCCGAATTGGACTGCTGCGTTTACTTTACTCAACTTTCTTCACTTTTATTTCGCCCTTTTTTACACATGTAGGTATGTATGTACATTTGTAGATATGTTATTATATTGTATGATTTTTGTAATGTGTTGAATATCGTCGGCCAGCCGCAAACGTCGCAGCTTTAAGTGCAGCAGCAGCAGAAATTCATAAAAAAAAAACAAACAACAGACACACAATTCAGTCGCGTATGATTTGCAACGGCGCGTATGACAAGTCGATTCAAAACACGAACATATTTGTTCAGTCGCTCGCTTCAAACTGACTGCGGTCGGCTGAAGTTTCAATGTCGTTGGCTGGAGAATTCCATTTAATTTTTTCGGTGCTGCCGTGTAGCAAGAAGCGGCATTGAAAAAAAGTACTTAATCTGTTGTAAGGAACTGCGCAGTGCACAATGGGCTGGAATAGTTTACATGCTGGCAGAATGTGTTCTGCAAGCTTTAATATCCCAACAGTTATTTTGGAGTCAATTGAAAAAGTGAACTAGTTCATTTCTAGCGCAGTTCGAAGTAGTTCTGAAAAAGTACAAAAGGCGTTCATTATAGAACAGTTCGATTTGCTTTTGTTTTCAAATGTATTGTTGAAAAAAATAAACGCGTTCTGGCTATTTTTTAAAATTTGCTGCGCACAAGAAAAAATAAAAAAAAAATGTTTATAGACATTTATAAACAATATTTCTTCTGGATTGTGGATGAAAAAGATTGTACAAATCAGGGCTTTAGGACCCTTGCTCCAGTACATCACATTTTTACACTTTTAAAATGTTCATTTTAAAACTAGTTAAAAAAAGAACCACTTCCAGGCTACTGCGAAAGCAACCAGTTTAAAAATGTTCCTAATGCCACTAGTCAATTATGGGGGAAAAGGAGTGTTAATGGAGACAATTATCTTTTCCTATGACATCAACCCGAAAAAAGCGTCAGTTCGTTCAATGTTAAATGGTATTGTAGTGGAACTAGTACTGGCCCTTTTTGGAACTAGTTCAGAACTATTTCAAATTTGGTCCGCTTTTCTGCTGGGATGTTGTTTGCGTTAAATTAACCCTTAATTTTTTAAATCTCTGCTTAGATTCTAATACTTCTGTTTATAGTAAAATTTTATACATTGTGTCCCAAATGACTGATTTGTTTGGCCTATAACTTGATACGAATACGATTTCCGGGGTGCCGCGATTTAAAAGTGTTTTCTGGTAAAGAACAAAAAAAAAATTCGGGCCTAACAAAAAATCGAAGACTCAACTAGTCATCGAGTTATCGATTTTTGGCGACGGCTACAATTTCCGGGGCGCCGCACAGTGATGCGATTGATACAAGTTACGGAGAAAATTCTTTTGTTGATTTTTTTGTATATAGTTTTAGTTGTTTCATGTATAGAAAAGTAAAAAAAAAGTATTCCAGAAATTTTGGACAAGTAGGCGTGGCAGCTGCTATACAACCTAAGCACATTTTGCGCCATATCTAAGAAATAAGATAAAGTACAATAACAAAATCAAACCTGACATACCTAGAGTATGTCATTTGCAAAAAAATTATAAAAAATAATGCAACGATTATAGCCGTAATTTTCAAGCTATCATAACGAAATTCGATATTTAAGCTTGTATCTAAAAAATAAAGATCAAGTTCGAAAATGAATCAAATCGGATGAAAACCTCGCCTCCCATACAAAGTGACAATATCAAAACGGTAAAATCTCTTGAAATTCCACAAAAAAGTGTTTAATTACTAAAATAACGGGCAAAATTAACACCCTTATAAGATCTCATATAGCTCAAATTATCTCAATGTCGATTTTTAATATCATAATTATAAAAAAAAGATACAATAGCTTCGACTATGTCGTAACACAAGACGTAGAATTATTCAATTCGCTTTTGATGACATTTTTTTTTTTAAAAACTATTTAGCAAAATATTTATTCCATACACCTGAGCATATGACCTTTAAAAGACTGCCGGAGAGGGTTAATATGTATAACCGACCCCCATTACTTTTGCAAAAGAAACATTTTTGCCTTGGACACCTATTCCCTTCGACCACTCCTTAGGGGGGCTCCCTTACAAATATTATGGTTTTTGTATATTTATTCCATACACCTGAGCATATAACCTTTAAGAGAGCGCCGGAAAGGGTTCATAGGTATGACTGACCCCCATTACTTTTGCAAAAGGAATATTTTTGCCTTTGACACCTATTCCCTCCGACCACTCCTTAGGGGGGCTCCCATACAAATTTTATGGTTTTTGTGCCGGAAAGGGTTAATATATATCACTGATGCCCATTACTTTTGCAAAAGGAGCACTTTTTCTTTTGACACCTATTCCCTCCGACCACTCCTTAGGGGGGCTCCCATACAAATTTTATGGTTTTTCTTTATTTATTCCATACACTTGAGCATATGACCTTTAAGAAAGTGCCGGAGAGGGTTAATATGTATGACCGACCCCCATTACTTATGCAAAAGGAACATTTTTGCCTTTAAAACCTATTCCCTCCGACCACTCCTTAGGGGGGCTCCCATACAAATTTAATGGTTTTTGTTTATTTATTCCATACACCTGAGCATATGACCTTGAAGAGAGTGCCGGAGAGGGTTAATATGTATGACCAACCCCCATTACTTTTGCATAAGGAATATTTTTTTCTTTGACAACTATTCCCTCCGACCACTCTTTAGGGGGGCTCCCATACAAATTTTATGGTTTTTGTGCCGGAAAGGGTTAATATGTATCACTGACCCCCATTACTTTTGCAAAAGGAGCATTTTTTCCATACAAATTTTATGGTTTTTGTTTATTTATTCCATACACCTGAGCATATGACCTTTAAAAGAGTGCCGGAGAGGGTTAATAAGTATGACCGATCCACATTACTTTTGCAAAAGGAACATTTTTTCCTTTGACACCTATTCCCTGCGACCACTCCTTAGGGGGGCTCCCTTACAAATATTATGGTTTTTGTTTATTTATTCCATACACCTGAGGATATGACCTTTAACAGAGTGCCGGAGAGGGTAAATATGTATCACCGACCCCCATTGTTTTTGCAAAAGGAACATTTTTACCTTTGACACCTATTCCCTCCGACCACTGCTTAGGGAGGCTACAATACAAATTTTATTGTGTTTGTGCCGAAAAGGGTTAATATGTATCACCGAACCCCATTACTTTTGCAAAAGGAACATTTTTGGTTTTGACACCTATTTCCTCCGACCACTGCTTAGGGGGGCTCCTATACAAATTTTATGGTTTTTGTTTATTCATTCCATACACCTGAGCGTATGACCTTTAAAAGAGTGCCGTAAAGGGTTAATATGTATCAACGACCCCCATTGCTTTTGCAAAAGGAACATTTTTGCGTTTGACACCTATTCCCTTCGACCACTCCTTAGGGGGGTCCCATACAAATTTTATTGTGTTTGTGCCGGAAAGGGTTAATATGTATCACCGACCCCCATTATTTTTGCAAAGGAACATTTTTGCCTTTGACACCTATTTCCTCCGACCACTCCTAAGGGGGGGCTCCCATACAAATTTTGTGGTTTTTGTATATTTATCCCATACACCTGAGCATATGACCTTTGAGAGAGTACCGGAAAGGGTAAATATGTATCACTGACCCCCATTATTTTTGCAAAGGAACATTTTTGCCTTTGACACCTATTTCCTCCGACCACTCCTAAGGGGGGGCTCCCATACAAATTTTGTGGTTTTTGTTTATTTATTCCATACACCTGAGCATATGACCTTTAAGAGAGTGCCGGAGAGGGTTAAAATGTTTGACCGACCGTCATTACTTTTGCAAAAGAAACATTTTGGCCTTTGACACCTATTCCCTCCGACCACTCCTTAAGGAGGCCACCATACAAATTTTATGGTTTTGTCGGTAAAACCGAAAACTGTCGATAAATAGGTAGCATACTTAAGCAAACAAAAACATCAAATGTTGGCTTTATATTTCATGTAATTGTGTAAAATTTATATAAGTTGGAGAGTTCAAACATGAATTTTTGTCACATTGAGGATCAAGCAAACCAACAAGTGCTAACATCAACATTGTACGATCAGTACTTTAGGCCCACCAAAGGCTCAAAAAGTGATATAAATACCGACACCTGATCACTATCAACCACCCTACTTACCTCCGAGAATGACGTATTCTACGTCAAAAATTGTAAAAAAAATATCCAAATTTTAATGCTTGAAAATATAAAGGTATAAATTTTGTTCGCTTATATTTTTTATTGGGCCCAATCGCGATACTGTCGGTTTTTCCGCTCGTCGGGAAGCTTTCCGCCCGACGTGATAAAAATTTCAATTGAGATTTCCGTCGGGAAGGGGTAAAGTAAAATAACACGACAACATTGTTCCTCTCAATTTCGATGTTCGTTGTCATATTTTCGAAGTGAGTGAAAAGTATTCACAATGGAGTGTTCTAAGAAATAGGACATATGGGAATTTTTGAAGAAATAAATGTTTAAGTTATGCTTTCATAAGTGAATATTAAAACGCAAATTAGCTGTGTAACATTAAAAAGAACATATTTGTGGTAAAAATATTAGATTATATTTGCAATAATCGAAGAAAACTTATTTATTTTTGTGATGATATTAGAATCCCATGAAAATAAAAAACACCCGTGGTAGTTTATTTTTCAAAACAAAACAAAGCTGATTGTCAGAACAAATAAAAAAAAGCAACAACAACAACAACAACAACAACCACAACAACAACACCGATAATACAGTTGCTGCAAGTGAGCCTCTTGCTAGTAAACGAAGGAGGATGTCCACGAATGAATTACTTGAAGACCAATTATGTATATTTTGGAGGCATTGAATCTTATACGCGACGTATAGCCGAAGCACTAGAGGAAAACTTGCAAGAAAAAAAAATGCACAATAATTTTATGGTAAAACTTAGTTTGAAGAAGTTTGCACTGGAAAAAGAATTAATTGAAGCACAACTCGCCCAAATCAAACAAAATGAATAAATTTATTTTCCGTGCTGCTCTTATATGCTTATTGTTTTACTGATCAAAAATTTTCATTTTTTATTTTTTTACAATCTCACATTCAAAATTTAAGTGAGTGAATTTGACAGAAAAATCTTTTCCGTCGTAAAAAGGGATTGTATTTTTTTCGACGGAAAATTTCGAATTTCCGACGGAAACTTCGATTGTATTTATTTTAAGTGAGATTCAGCAAAATGTCTCCCGACGGACTTCCGTCGGCGATCGTGATTGGGCCCATTATTTTTAACATATTTAAAGATATCGAATAAAATAGTAATTTTAAATATATAAAAACTGAAACCAAAAACATCAAAACACGCTGAAAAGAATAAAACAAATTTCCAACTACTACTTCAATTTGTTTAATACTTTCAACAATTTTAAAAAATCTTAAAAGTATGAAACAAAATTAAATTAAAATCAAATAATAACAATTTAAAAAAAAAAACTGTAAAATTGATAAATAAAAATTTAAATGTGAAAATCAATATTATTTATAAAAATTAAATGAAATTCTTTATATATTTTTAAATTATTAAGTGTAAGAATAAAAAAAAAGTATAGTTTTAGCAGCATATAAACGTATCAGTAAAAAATAAGTAGTCAATAAATCAAATCAAATAAAATAAAATACATGCATTTTTTAAGTTCCAGTTTTATATTTAATTTTTACTTATATTTATTTATATATATTTTCTCATTTAGAACTTATATTTTTAATTTTGACTTTTGACACTTTTTAATTTTTATATTTTATTTTTATTGGTTTATTTAAGCACTTTCATTTTTATATAATTTTTCACAATTTTAATAAGATGTGATTTTTGAAATTATTATTTATGTTTTATTTAAACTGATATATTGTTTAGCAAATTTTTAGTTTTTATGTTTTTTTTAATATTGTTTGTTTTATAAATTGTGGCGTCCGTGGCGTAGGTGGTTAAAGTGCGTGGCCGCTATGTCAAAGAACTTTGGAAACCCAGGTTCGAACCCCAGCAGCGACAGAAAATTATTTGAATTAAAATAATTTTTCTGTACGGCCGCCAGCTCTCTGCAGACAATGGCAAACCTCAGAGAGTTATATAAAATGCCATGTAAAGCTTCTTGAGAACAAGAACTTTTCCGTTCAGCGCCGTTCGGAGTCGGCGTTAAGCATGTAGGTCCGGTTCTCGGTCAATTGTGTACAAACTTAATAACACGCACAACACAATTGATCATAAGAAGCTAGGTCAAAGTCCTTTCAAGGGCTGAAATGGCCAATTATTTATTTTTTTTTTTTTTGTTTTATAAATTTGCTTTTAGTTTTTTAATTTCACTCTTATTTTTGATTCTATTTATTTTTGTAATTTTATTTTATTTTGTTAAATTTAAAATTTTTCGAACTTTAACTTTAATTTTTTAACAAGTAATTTTTTATTTGAAATATATAAAATAAGTTTTTTATTTAATTACAGAATATTTTTAATAAAATTAAGTCCGAAAATTTATATAAAACTTAATGGAACTTAAGGCCATAATTTAAAAATATTTCTTTCTTGTTCGTTACAGTGTAATTGATTTATAGTTTACTTACAATAACGAAGAAGGTATCTTTAATTTATTTAAATATTTTTATTGCATATTTTAGTGGCAACAAGGCAAATACAGCAGCAACAATACAATGTAGTTGTTCTAGCTGGCGATTGTCCTGTGTGGCAACAAGGCCAATATGTTATGAAATAAATTATATTTAATATATTGGTTCAGAAGGGGTGAATTTAGATAGATAGATATCTTAAGTTAAGCTAAGTTAAGTTAAAAAAAATTTTTTTGATGTCATTTTAAAAGTGATAAAATTTTCTAAAATTTTGTCCTTGGGTACATTTCAATCCAAGCTGAATCAGAAAAGTTACAGGGATTTTTTTATAGCTTCATCGAGATAGACAAAATCGGAAAAATATAACTTTTCTGACGATCGCCAAATATTAAGCTAAAAATCCAAGCGAAACAAAAACCTACAGAAAAACAAAGAAAGAAGAGCAATAACAACAACTGTGCAAAAAAAATGTAAACAATCCAACCGTCCGTCCGCACAGAATTCCAATGGAAAAATAAAATAAACTTGGCTTCACGACAACTTTGTTGATAATATTTTGAAATTTTAGAGTCTATCAACAAATGCTAGCAACATAGGTCCGCCGTCAGCGCTGCTTTTTCGCTGCCCGTGCCAATGTTTTTCGTCGGGGCTATTCTGCTGCTGGCTGTATAGAATATTAAGTCTCTGCACAAACCTCAAACACAAGTGGCTTTGTTTGTTTTTCCAAAGACAAGAACCAAGCTCAAATGCTTACTTTTTCAAATACACAAACCAAGCCCGGCAGCTCCGAATGCTGAATATGTTATTAACAGAATTCCACATTTCGAAACGCTGTTAATAGCAGAGTTTGTTATTTCTCCAAGTTGTGCAGTGCTGTTGAATACAAAATGCAGTTATTCGGTTTTTTATGGTTATCGATATAGGCTTTAGTTAATATAACAACAAGAATATCATTTTTGAACCTTTTTAAAGTTATTCATATATAAGTAGAAATAAAGGAGACTCCATTGTTGCTTCTATTGATTTTCTTTAATTTTAAAAACATTTACCACACAAATAAAACCTTATTTAAACATCATAAAATTGCGAAAAATATTTTAATTTGTTTTATTTTAAATACATTATTTGTACGATTTAGAAGTTTTAATGCAATTTTGTAGCTGTTGGGACGATTTCGGATGTTTTTGTTCGTTAACATTGCAATGAACTGTTGATCTGATGATTGTCTTTAGGTTCGACCTGGTGCACTGGGTACATATTTGTCCGATGGCTGATACTGCCACTGGGCGCAGATCTCATCCTGTTCGGTTTGATTGTAGCCGGCTCTGTAAGATAGTTTTTAAGCAATTCAAAGAGGAAATAGAAAAATGTACCAAAAATATTTAGCAAATTGTAAAAAAAAACCAAAAGCTTGAAATTGGTTTGAAATAAGTTTAGGACAAACATTTTTTTAAAATTATTGGCAAGAAATTTTCATAAAATATTTACAAATAAAAAAAAAATAAATTCAGTTTTTGAAGTAAATCAATATGGTGGACTTTTCGAACTTTTATTCGAGCAAATCATCTCCTCAATATTATAACAAGAAATTCTTATGAAATTTTATTTCTGAAATTTTGTTCAAATAGATGCTTGGACTTTGAATGGAGAAATGGTCAATTGCACTCTAAAAAAGGTTTGAGTAATTTTTTATCTATAAATCTAACATTTCAATGTTTTTGAATGGTTTTTTTTTCAAAAAGTAGCGTTGAAATAAAACAAAAAACTTAAAATATTTTGCTTTTTAATATCGACAATATCAACAACTTGGAAAAAATAATTTAAAAACAATGTAACTATAGAGACATAAACAATGAATAATAAATATTGGGTACGAATACGAAACAAACAGAAACTTACAATAAAACATATATCTATTAAATTATAAGACTTAAAACTATCATCTATGAACTGAAAAAAATATTTTAAAAATGATTCCTTGAAAACAAAAAATTAAATAAAATTGAAAATTTTAATGTCTTAAAAAATATTTTTAAAACTAAAATATAAATTAAAACAAAAAGAAAACTTAAATAAAATACTGATAAACATGATACTGATTGATACATTAGGGTCAAAAATAAAACTAATAACAAAAAAATATGGCAACGTTTCAAAAATTTCGACTAAATTAACTAAAGTCTATAAAGCAAAGATTGAGTCCCACAACAAACAATTGAATTTCCAAGAAACTATTGCGAGTAACATTTCTCCTTCCTCGTTAAAGGTTGTGCGTAGCTTTTTCGAAGTTAATTTTGAGCACTTTAGAGATTCGCTCTCATATGAAACAGCTTTGCTCTCATAAGTTATATAGAAATTGCTTGGAAGCGTACTTAACTTGCAAAAGGTGCTTCTCTTCAACTTATACGAAGCACATTGAAGAGGATTCGCTCTCACATGAGCTGCATCGCTCTCATAAATAATATAAAGAATGCATGAACAAGAGTTGCAGGGTTGCAAAGTCATATTATTTAACAGCTGTTCGCTTGGCAGTTGTCAAATGTTTGCATTTGTCATTTATAAACGCGGGAAGTTTTCAATAAAATGATAAAAAATATAAATAAACTGGCCATTTCAGCTCTTGAAAGGACTTGAACAGAACTTCTTATCAAATTGTGTTGTACGTGTTATTAAATGTTTGAAGACAATTGATTGAGAACTGGACCTACTAGTTTCGTGCCGACTCCAAACGGCTAATGTGCATATTCTCAAGAAGCTTTACATGGCATTATTTACTCTCTGAGGTGTGCCATTGTCTGCAGAGAGGTGAAAGCCGAACAGAAAAATTAATTCAATTGAAAAAACTTTCTGTGTCCGATGGAATTGAACCAGAGTTCTCTGACGTATGGGTCACACACTCTAACCACTCCGCCACTAACGCTTTAACCCTGCAGTAGTCGCGCGGATTACATATGTAATCCAGTCATGCAAAATTATGAATTTCACAATTGTCTGCAATCGATATTCATTGATTTTACGTACTATAAGAATTATGTTTATGTTGATTTTTTAAATAAATATAATATAAAATAAAGTAATAATAAAAATTAAAACAAATAACTAAGCATTTTCAAATTGCCACCTCTTATTTTAAACTTTAAAAAACGGATTACATATGTAATCCGCGCGACCACTCTCGTCACATTTAGGTACGCGACTACTGCAGGGTTAACCTATACGAAGCACATTTAAGGGAACTCGCTCTCACATTAGCTGCATCGCTGTCATAAATAATATAAAGAGTGTATCAACAAGAGTTGCAGGGTTGCAAAGGCATATTATTTAACCGCTGTTCGCTTGGCAGTTGTCAAATGTTAGCATTTGACATTTATAAACGAGGAAAATTTCCATTAATGGAAAATTAAATGATGCGTAGTAAAAAAAAAATCAAAATTCCTTGAATTTTATAACGAAAATTCAAAACTACGTTTGAACGAGTCGCAAAATTTGAGTAATTTTCTCGTAATCATGTGCATTCTGAGACGTATGTGCGCAACATAATCAAAAATATTCGAAGACTGGCTCCGTGCAAGATGTGAAGACACTGAAATGACCGAAACACCCTGGACGTTCGACCCAAAATAACGAAGCAGTGAAGGAAAGTGTTGAAAACGACTCAAGCATCTCAATGCATCACCATGCCTCGGCCTCTCCACGTCCACACAGCGGTGAACATTTACGAAAGATTTGGCTTTCATGCATTCAGGGCAATTGACTGAAGAACTGTCACCCGCCGCACCAACAGCAGCGCCGTATGTTCTTTGATTGGGTCTTGGATAACATGAATGGGGCCGGTGATTTCCGTAAAACTTCGATTTTCTGACAAAACACATTTTCACATTGATGGCAATGATGGCAATACGCAAAATTGTCACAATTTGGGATCCGAAAACCCACGAGGGATGAATTCATAATGGGTGACTGTTTAGTGCGGATTGTGTGCCAGAGGCAACTCCACCTGTTCTCACAAGCAGCCTGTCCAAAGCCAGGGTAAATGATGATGATCACAGGCAACGGATTCGCCCTTTTCTGTGTAAATGTAGAAGGGACTACCCAGATCCTGGATTTGGTCACCCAATCTGGGGAGTAGGTTGGACTGTTATTTTAAACAACGGTAGCGTTATGCCTACGAAGGAAAAGCAATGATTCTTAAAATTTGTTAGCACGGGTATAGTCTTTACCTCGGCAGACGTTCGAACACATTTCACACATATGGATGGATAGTCTTATAAATATCTCGATAGGCTGGTAAAATCAATGTTTTTAGAGGAGTTAGAGTTGGGTACTCCGAAGTGAAAAGTTTTATCTTAGTAATCTCTGAGTACCAGAGTTGAAAAGCTGTTAATAGTGGTGACCTTCGTGTCATACACGGTCACGTGCGATATGATCTACGCTGTAGCATGTCCACTAGTGGTGATTCTGTTATCACAGTCAAGGACTATATGTGATAGTATGTCGGTAAGTGTGAGTGCATGTCGGGGTAAATTCTTTAACCCAAGGGACTATCACAGGGCTGGCCTTTCGGGGAGTATTGTGCTGGCTGTGCTAGTTCAATGTCGCGACCAGGTCTGTGTGATCGGCGTGGAGTCGCGCTAATACAACCGGTTGTCAATGCCCATAAATTGTCAGAGATGTAAGATGAGTCTCGATGTCCACCAATAAACGTGGATGGTGACCCAACTGATCATTCATAAATTGGTACTATTGCCTTCCAATATTGGTTGCTAGCCACACAGTACAGTTAATAATTTAAATATACATTTAAGTATGGTGTGCAACCGGTGTTGAAACTACTAAGACAAGGCGTTGGTCGCGTCTGGAGTTATGGAAGTGACGCCCAGAAGTTGATTGGATGGACTTAAGTGTATGGTATTAGCATGGTATTAGCGTCCTGAAGATCTATGGAATCAGCTTGATCATGGAATGGAATGAAGATCATGAAGATCATGGAATCTAATTCCATGAACCTGAACTCCTTTGTCAAGGGGCAACGTGGAATTAAGCTCATATGGCAGGTGTCAGCGTAACTCTCAAAAAGGAATTTCTGAGGGCCAGAGGAGTCAAAGGGTCATATTTTTTCGAAAATGATAACGCTGTCGTGAAAAGCTGTTCGTTATAATCAATACAGTGCGTTACAGAGACCTGGTTAACAATTTTTTGTGGTTGGTGATGGAGTATGCGGCTACAAAATGGTGCTCAGTCCCATAAAAGTCATGAAACAATCGAATAAATGCGCATGAAATTCCTTGGTCGGATAATTTCGCGTTTTGAAAAAACCTATTGGCCACCAAAATCTTGCAATTTAACACCGTTAGACTTCTTCCTTGGGGGTTATGTACAGAATAAGATCCACGCTAACCATCTTCAAGCAATTCTAATTCTCAAAGCGAACTTTGAAGTGGCCTTCGCCGAGATAGAGCCCCAATTAAGCGAAAGAGATAGAAAATTTCCAGATAAAGGATCTACACGCTAAGCCGTGGTGGTTATTGGAAAGCTGTTGTATTTCATACACAATATCTATGTGTCTACTTTATAGTTCAGTTAAAGTTAAGGACATATCCAAACAACTATTTGTTTTATTCAAAAAACAAATCTAACAGCTCTTGTTGATGCACCTATTAGAATTAATCGTCTTAAACGGTAAAGCATTTGAGCTTTAGAAGCTTTAGCGAGGCTTATGCGAGGTAGTACTCTCCCGACCTCGATGATAAATTGCTTCACAAGAGTTTCTTGAGTACCAAACTCGATCATAGAAATTTCAAACTTGTCTTCACAAGTACTTTGGAAGTATTATAGAGAAAGAAAATTACCCTTCTTGTATACACAAGTTTCTAAGAAGTTATAGCGAGGTGGAAACCTCTAAGTCTCTAAGTGGAACCTGCTGGCAGTTCAATTGTTAGTTGGTTTTTCTTTTTACATTTGTCAGTCCTCTCCCCCACCTAACCAGACCAGAAATTATTGGGCGTCACTGGGCTCTGATAAGGGTAACTATTATATCGTTCATTTTGTTGCTTAGCCGGCATATTGTAGTAATACCCGCCCTCTATGTCATTTGTCTTAATATCCTCAGGCAGATCACTTCTAACAGGCGTCTGCAGACTCTCCCAGACAGCACGGGGACTATGCAGGATCTCCCGGAAAATATTCACAGCCGCCAAGCCGACGGACGCCAATTTGACACCCAGTCTGCGCTTGAAATCATAAAACTGTTCCTTAAAGGAGGGCGTCTCCGGCTCGTCGTACTGTTCATGTAATGAACGCCCTACATACTGCTGTGTTGGAACATGGGCATTGAATAGTTGAGCAAAACCATACGGTTTTGTCAGAATTTTTCTAATAAGATTCCCCTCATTGGGCGGCACATAATAATCGGCGCTACGAAGCTCTATGTCACAGTTCGTAGTTCTGTAAAAGAAATCTTCGAACCTTTGGTGGGCAGAACAGGGGCTGCGCTCCTGGAAACAGGTCACCTGCACAACGTTGTAGAAAATAGCGCCCAAAGTGTTAGCCGTCTCTGTAAGAAATTTCATAGAATTATTTCCGAAAATCTAAAAGCATACCAGCAAATTGCTGGAATGACATTAAAATTCAATTCGACGTTACCTGAATTGACCGACTGCAAGCAGCGTCTTAGACGCGCATCACAATCACAGTGCGAACGTGTAAATGTGCCAGTATTGCAGAGGCCACGCCTACATTCGCCCACATTCAACACATTGGGACAGAGATCGTGTTCGCGACAGCAGCGATCCTCATCAGTATGCAAACCCAAATCGTTGTAGTCCACAGCAGCAGTACCTAGAGAGTAAAATAAAAGGATAATAAACTAAGTTCACTTTTTGTAACGCCCACAACCTACCTGGTCCACACCATTTAGTGCCGGGGTAGATAAAACCCAAGCCACCGCGAAACTCACGTCCATATGAGCCGGAATTCTTGCACACTTCCTCCAACTCCATAACCGATTCGCGTGGCACCTGACGTATGCGTCTCTGATCAGACTGCAGCAGCATGCGTTGTATGTCGCCCCTTGTAGTAACGTCCGTGAAAAAGACGTCTTTATATAGTCATTTTTGTTTGAGAAATTTCTAAAATCTCACCTATCCGTGTGCATTTTACAAAATGGATGTCTTGACGAAAGCTCTACCATAACCGACATGGTCATGTCTGAGATGAGTACTGCCGAACCAGCTGTTAATTCGATGTGTAGTGTTATCAGAACAGTTGTCATCAGTACTACGAGCCATTTCGATATCATTTTGTAATCTATAAAGACTGTAAGATGTTAAGAACTTAACCCCAATTTGATCTATAAAAGGATTTAGTCTTTAAATATAATAGTTCAAAAGAAACAATAGAAAGATAACTCAGGATTTGTTATTTCGGGAAGATAGTTAGTTATCCCAATTTACTCCCAGTTACTCCCAAAAGTTATAAATAACCATTCATATGATAAAAATAGCTTAAAATCTAAAGGAACAATTAGGACAGGACACAGCAGAGTAACTTTATTCATTTGCATCGAAAAATAAAACGAAAGACCAACCTGAGTTACTTCTCCACAAGGGAAATGCAATTTGGAATATGTCCGTTTGAGAGGTAAAGGTTCCTTAAAAAAATTTTTAAAAATTCTGTAAATTTGTTGCATATTTTCAGGATTTGGCTTTTATTAACAAAAAGGATTGAAGTTCCAAGAATATTTGGAACGAAATCAAAATCAAACTCAAACTCAAACTCCAAACGAAAACTCAAGTAAAAATCAAAATCAAAATCAAATTCAAAATCAAACTCAAGCTCAAACTTTAAACGCAAAATAAAAATCAAATTCAAAATCAAAATCAAAATCAGATTAAAAGTCAAAATCAAAATCAAAATCAGATTAAAAGTCAAAATCAAAATCCAAATCCAAATCAAAATCAAAATCAAAATCAAAATCAAAATCAAAATCAAAATCAAAATCAAAATCAAAATCAAAATCAAAATCAAAATCAAAAACAAAATCAAAATCAAAATCAAAATCAAAATCAAAATCAAAATCAAATTCAAATTCAAAATCAAAATCAAAATCAAAATCAAAATCAAAATCAAAATCAAAATCAATATCAAAATCAAAATCAAATCCAAAATCAAAATCAATATTAAAATAAAAAAATCAAAATCAAAAATCAAAATAAAAAATCAAAGTCAAAATCAAAATAAAATTAGTACAAGTATTAGAACAGATTGAGGACAAGAATAAGGACAAGAATAAAGACAAGAATTGCAAAAAGATGAGGACAAGGATTTAGACAAGGACTAGGACCAGAAATAAGACAAGGATTTAGACAGATATTTTGACAAGGGTTAGGACAAGGATTTTTCCGAGGACTATGATAAGAATTATGATATGGATAAGAAAAAGGATTAGAATAAGGACAAGGATTAAGAGTAGGGCAAAGCTTTGATTAAAAGGTTAGGACAAAGACTTGGAGACGGATATGAACAAGAATTAAGGATAATTAAAGATTTAAACAAGGTTAAGATCAATAATTAAGATAAGAAGTTGGACAGGGAAAGAATAAGAACAAGGATTAAGACAAGACTAAAAACAAAGATTGGGGTAAGCATTAGGACAAGGAATGAGGCAAGGCTTCTGTCAAGGATTTTGACAAAAATTTGACATAGAGTACAAATATTATGATAAGGACTAGGGCAAGGATAACAAAAAGTATAATGATAAGGTTAGGACAGATATGAGGATATAGTTACATTTTGAGATGTATGTAGGCAAGGATTTGAACAAGGATTAGGACAAGGATTTGAACAAGGACTAGGACAAGGGTTTGGACAAGGATTTGCACAAGGTTTTGGAAAAGTATAAGAACAAGGATTAGGAAAACTCTTTGGGAGGGAATTAGGATCAAATTGGGAAAATGTTTTGAATAAGTAACATTGGACTAGAATTGGGACGGGGATTAAGATAAGCACAATGTTTTAGATAAGTATAAGGACAAGGACAGATATTAGGACATAGGTTAGGCAAATTATTAGTACAAGGATAAGGACGAGGACTAGGAGAATGATTTGAACAAGGATTAGAACAAGCATTGGAAAACGATTGGACAGAACAAGGCTTAGGATGATACCTAAACAAAAATTTAGGAAAAGCATTAGAAACAGAATAAGGACTTTAACGAAGTTACGTTTAAGAACAAGGAATAGGATAAGGATTAAAATAGAGACAATGAAAATTGTATATAGAGTCAATATAATGAAATAAGGATAGAAAAGTATGTTTTAAAAAACAAAGGTGTACGTCCCTATTTGTAAGTGTTTTCAGTAAAGTTTTTCATCGGAAATGCGATGTTCATTGATTTTTTTCTGAAGATAGGGCAGCACTATATTTTATGATTTTAACACTAGCTTCTTAGTAACTAGTTTGAAGCTCAAAACCAGCCTGCACTGTAAACACTTTGAGCTTTTTCTATACGAGGGCCGTTTGATAATTCGGTGAAAAATGAAACAAGGAATGATTTTTACGGCAAAAAAAGTTTTATTTATCAATATAGTCTCCAATATAGTCTCCTCCTCGATACGCTTCGTCCAACGTTCCTCAAATTTTTTGATCCCATCCAAAAAAATACGTTTTCGTAAAGTCCTCAAAATATGCCTCTATTTCGGTGATGAGTTCCTCTCTGGTGGTGAATATCTTTCCGCCGAGCCATTTCTTCAGGTTTCGAAACAGAAAATAGTCGCTGGGGGCCAAATCTGGAGAATATGCTGGATGAGAAGCAAATCGTACTTCAATTCATGGAATATTGCCATGGGAACTGGGCATTGTCTTGTTGGAAGAGCACTTTCTTCCCCCTCCAAATTGGGACTTTTCTCTTTCAAAGTGTCGTTGAAATAGTCCAATTCGGCTGCATAGTATTCGCCATTGATCGTTCTTTTCGGTGGAAGGTAATCGATGTAGATTATACCGCGTTTATCCCAAAATTTCCCTTTCCGGCCAAAAGCACCGTCTTCGCCTTCTTCGGAGCATGTTCTGTCGGTGAAGTCTACTGTTTCGACTGTTCCTTTGTCTCTGATGTGTAATGACTAATCGACGGAAAAATCCTTCTTATCTTTGTTCAACATCGCCAAACACGCCTTTAAATCAGTCACGATCGAGTTTATGGTCAAGAGTGAGCAAACGCGGCACCCATCTTGCGGAAATTTTTTTTATATCCAATTGACTTCGCAAAATGTTCTACAACCGTTCGTCTGAGATGCCTACGGCCACAACAATCTCGCGAACTTTAACTCTGCGATCAGCCAACACGATATCTTCAATTTTAGTGACCATTTCTGGTGTGGTGACCTCACTTGGGCCTCCAGAAAGTTCGGCACCACTTCTGCTTGTAAGAGCGCATCGGAATTCAGTAAACCACTTGGGAATCATTCCAATCGATGGTGCAGAGTCCCCATAGTATTTAGCAAGCCTTTCCTTGGTATGGCTAATGGTTTTTTTGCGCAAAAAATAATGCTTGATGAGCACACGAAATTCACTTTTTTCCATTTTCGCCAAAATTAACAAGATCGTTATGTCAATGGCAGCGAGCTGAAATTTTGACAGTAGTCTATTTACAGATGGTAGTTGACAGGATCAGTGTTGCATTTTAAGTTACTACGCGGGAAATTAAAAAATTCCCAAATTGCCCTCGCATGATTTACATGAAGAGTTTTTCAACAGCAACTGCCAATTTCAGTACCCCGCACACTATAAACGTGACAATATTGAAGCAAGTGCAATAATATAACATATCGGCTGCTCTAGTTCCTTCTTTGTGGGTATGTCTCTGACGTAGTTATGCTTTTGTAACCAAAATTGTTACATTACTTGTAAGCTTGTGTTGCATTATGACGGTCAGAGTCAACAATAAGACATTAAACCTACAACACTGACAAAAGGAGGCATGCACACAGGTCATGTGTGCTTGAAGCTTAAAGCTTAATACAAATGATAATATAAACAATATAAGAAAAAAAAATAAAAAAAAAAACAAAAAGTAACGCATGACCTTCACCTTTTTCTTATCTGTTTTATTATCTTTGGGATTCTACTTATTTGGCCTGTCAAATCGGATTAAACTGAGCGAAACTTAAGCGAATGGATGAATATTAATTATGAAGAATGACAAATTATCACTTTACGTAGGAACTTCATGGTGTGTGCGCTGCAGCAATCACATGAGGACGCATGGATTAAGCAGAGAAAAGTAATTAATTTTGACCAGCTAAAGCTGAGGAAACCGTAAATTCGAAAAAATTTGCCGACCATCAACAAGTCGTTATGGCTGCCTAGCAATAATAAAATAACTTATTATTAATAGATAATTATGTCATATATCTTCTGTGAATATAAAATTAACCTTTTAATTATAGTTTTGCCAAGTATATTAACACCAAGAGTAATAATGTCAAGTGACTAATTCTTTTAAGGCTTTTTATGATAATAAATCAGCATTACTAGGATGTTCAATAAGGTCCAATTAAGAAAAACGTAAGTTGTTGGTATAATTCATTTGTATTACACAGGTCTGCGAGTAAAAAACTGCATAGGTTTTTTATACAGTTCCTTATAGATTTTGATGTCCTAAAACCGAAAAAAATATTTAAAAAATTCCATCACATCAATTTTTTTACAATACTAAATTTTATATTTTTATTTTGTGTAAAATCCTTATTTAATTAGAATTTTGTATTTTATTTCTTAAGCTTAAAATTTTATTAAAATTAAAATTTCTTACCATAATTTTAATAATATATTTATCTGGGAATAAAGAAAAAAAAATAATGGACGTAAATAATTTAGTGAAATGGGTGGATACGAATTTCTGGTGTTAGGCAGATGGATTCATTATCGTGTCTAAACAGGTTAAGTTAGATTGAACAGTAGAAGGAACAGTACGATTGAACATGTTTCAGCGTATTGCAGTTAGATTAATCGTGTTCGAACAGGCTAAGTTCATTGTTTAGCTGACCCTAACTTGACACACCCAGTTGACATCCAGCATTCAAACGCTACTGTGCTCTTGTTTTTATATATGTGTTCTGGCTCATAGAGGTTGTGTAATTTCTCCGGACAGCTTCTGTTATATTTGTGGTGAATATATAGTGAAAACTCAACAAAGAAATATAAGTGATTTTGTGAAGAACGTTTATTTTGCTTACTTCAAATTAATACTTGGTGATCAAGACAAAGCATGGGCTCCTCATAAGGTGTGCAGAAGATGTGAGGAAGATCTGCGCTTGTGATTTAAGGGTAAGAAAACTGCATTTCGTTTTGGCATTTCTATGATATGGCCTAAACAGAAAAATCACATAACCGACTGCTATTTCTGTTCCGTAGACGTGAAAGAATTTAACACAAAAAATTAGAAGAAAATATCTTACCCTAACTTTGATTCAGCTATTCGTCCGGTGTCCCATAGCTCTGAAATTCTAGTTCCGCACCCACCTCCTAATTTAGATGACATCTTGAGTGATGCAGAGGACTCCGAAGCGTTTGCTCCCCAGAATGAATCCATCTCAAATTTTTCAGTTGACGAGGGAAAAAAATAAAAAAAAAAATATATAACTGGCCATTTCAGCCCTTGAAAGGAATTTGACCTAGCTTCTTATGATCAATTGTGTTGTGCGTGTTATTAAATTTGTACACAATTGACCGAGAAACGGACTTACAGGTTTAACGCCGACTCCGAACGGCGATGAACGGAATGTTCTCGTTCTCAAGAAGCTTTACATGGCATTTTGATTACTCTCTTTACTCTCTGAGGTTTGCCATTGTCTGCAGAGAGGTGGCGGCCGTACAGAAAAATTATTTTAATTCAAATTTCTGTCGCTGCTGGGGTTCGAACCCGGGCTTCCAGGTTCGTTGACATAGCGTCCACGCACTTTAACCAACTACGCCACGGACGCCACGAGGGACCTCAACTTTTTTCTCAGATTGAGCTCAATGACCTAACCAGAGACTTGGGTCTTTCAAAAGATGCAGCCGAATTGCTAGGCTCAAGGCTAAAAACCAGAAACCTTTTATCATCTGGTAATCATTTTCCTGGTACAGACATCGAGAGAGAGAATTTACTCAGTATTTCACTAAAGAGGGAAGTCTGGTTTATTGTAATGATGTTCGTGGGCTCATGAAATGCTTTGAAATAGAATATTATCCATCAGAATGGCGCTTATTTATTGATTCATCCAAAACTAGCCTCAAATCAGTCTTGCTGCATAATGGAAATGTATTTGCATCACTTTCAATGGGACACTCAGTTCATATGGAAGAAAACTACAATAACTTAGCGACGATTCTTGAGGAAATCAAATATCCAGAACATCAATGGATGGTTTGTGGAGATTTTAAAATACTAACAATGTTGTTGGGTCAACAGTCAGGTTATACGAAATTCCCTTGTTTTCTATGTTTGTGGGATAGTAGAGCCAGAGAGCTACACTGGACAACAACTGACTGGCCACCACGACACGGTTTAACTCCTGGCGAGAAAAACGTTATCAATACCACTGTGGTTCCGCCAGAAAAGGTTTTACTGCCACCTCTTCATATTAAATTGGGGCTAATTAAGCAGTTTCTAAAATCATTACAAAAAGATAAGGATTGTTTTAGATATATATGTTCCAAGTTCCCGAAATTGTCTGAAGCAAAGTTAAAAGAAGGAGTTTTCACTGGCGCCGACATAAGAAAGCTTTTGTCTGATCCCCTATTTCCTGCATCAATGGGAGAAATCGAAAAAAAAGCATGGGATTCTTTCAAAAATGTAGTGCAGAAGTTTTTTGGCAATACTAAGGATCCCGAATATAAAACTATTGTACAGCGCATGTTGACAGCATATAAAACTCAAGGGTGCAAGATGAGCTTAAAAATTCACTTCTTACACTCCCATATTGAATGTTTTTCCTGAAAACTTGGGTGCCTACAGTAAAGAACAAGGTGAAAGATTTCACCAGGATATACGTGATATCGAGAGACGTTACCAAGGAAGATGGGATGTCAGTATGTTAGCAGACTACTGTTGGATGCTTAAGCGAGAAACCAAAGAAGGAAACCAGAAACGAGTTCGAAGGAGCATCAAAGAAAAGAAGAAATGGTTTCACAAGGAAAAATAATAAAAATAAAGTTTTGTTTAAATTAACATAACAAAAAAAAAAAAAGGTTGAACAGTTGATTTTTCTCATTATTGTGTTTTTATTTTGCAAAAAAACTATATGTGATGGAGAGTAATGGAATTTATTTTTGAAATCAGCGTACCTTAAAACATATAATTCAGCAAAAATATCTCATGCAGTTGAAAAAAAAATTTTTTGTGCAGGTCTGTGTTATTCAACATACTCTCATTTTAGGTATATGTACTTATTCCAGGGTAATTTTAACATTTCGATAAAGTTTATCTAGTACGAATTGTTGAACTCTTCGAAATACGTAACGATGTTCAGTTCAACTTCTTCATTTCATGTAAATCTTTGTCCCGTGAGACAAATTTAGAGATTGGAAATAGGATAACTGTCGCTGGGAACCATATTTTTATTCAATATAATTCATTTATTATTTGCTAAGCCTTTATAGGCTTTATAGCAATTAAAATTAAAAGAAAAATACAGTTTCAATTAAAATACGTTTCTCATACGTTTTGGTCACAGTTTTTTGCTCATAAAATGAAAACAACAAAAGATTTTTCAAAATTATTTTTGTTATTTATTGAGTCATTCATTAGCTACAAATTGTAAAACAACTTGTTCGAAATGGCCACCATTTGCTTGCCAGCACAAGCGAAGTCGATCTGGCCAGTCATCGATCGAATCACGTCGACATGCATAGGAAACTTTTCCACTGCTCGGACAAGAGCGCGCTTTAGAGACTCGATATTTGAGTGTCGAGGAGAGCAAGCCATAGCCTCTCTAACACGGACCACAATTTGGATTCTAATGGGTTCATGTCTGGGCTACCCGCTGGACACTGATCCGTGGAAATGAAGTCTGGTATATTGTTTTGAGCCACTCTTGAGTCAATTTAGCCGAATGGGCTGGAGTAGAATCTTGTTGAAAGGTCCACAGCTTGTTTTGGAATAATTTCGTGTTAAGAGGCTTCACAACCAATTCCAAACCATCGGATTGAAACACTTTCGCTGTTTGATAAAGTTTTGACTCCTTTTTCACATAAATTGAGCTTGGTGACCCCATTGTAGGCGACTCCCAACCAAATTGTTGGGGAGACTTTGATTCGAGTCTTCACCGCCTTGATGGCTCGTGGCGTTCTTACAACACGCGGACGGCCGGATTTCGCCTCTGCCTATGCCACATTTTCTTAGACCAACTATAGATCTCGGATTATTCGCTTACAAGATCGAATTGACTCAGCAATTAAAGGCGCATGAACGTCCGCTTCGTTATCGCTTCGCAGTTTGGGCCATAGAGCAGCTTGAATTGGACAACGCTTTTGGGCAAAAAATCATATTTTCTGACGAGGCGCATTTTCAAATTGGCGGCTTCGCTAACAAACAAAATTGCCGCATCTGGGAATCGGAAAACCCGAACGTTATTGTCGAGAAGCTGATGTATCCACAGAGAGTGACAGTTTGGTGCGGATTGTGGAGTGGTGGCATTATAGGACCATTTTTCTTTGAAAATGAGGCTGGGAACAATGTTTCGGTCAACGGTGGGCGTTTCAGAGCCATGTTAACCGACTTTTTTTTTTACTGAAATTGGAGTCATGAACTTGGACGACCTCTGGTTCATGCAGGATGTCACGCCATGCCACACAGCCTATGCCACAATCGATCTTTTGCGCACCAAATCCCAAATCGTGTTATCAGCCATCTTGGCGATGTCAATTGGCAGCCTCGGAGCTGCTATTTACCCCTTTGGACTTTTTTTGTGGGGAACCCTGAAGGACTGCTGTTGTGCTAACAATCCGGAAACGGTTCAAGCACTTAAGGCCAATAGCATCCAAGCAATCTGTAAGCTACAGCCCGAAACTATCAACAAGGTCGTGAAAAATTGGAGTGACAAAATTCGCTCCTGCGAAGCCAGCCGAGGCATCCACTCGAACGACGTTATGTTCCATAATTAAAAGGAATGTTTGTTCTTGCTAATAAAGCCATAATACATGGAAAAAATTTAATTTTGTTCCTTTTATTGCAGTTAAAAAATAAAAACTTGTATTCGGCCCACCATGTATACTTATATTTACAAGGTGGGGCAAAAGTAATGACCCAATGTTCTTTTGCTGTCATTTTTTTTTTTTAACGAAAAACTTTGGTTTTGCTTGTAAAATTTGTTTATTTAATCCATTCGAATTTATTTCATCAAGGTAAGAAAATGATATCGGCCAAGTGGCCACCGCCAGAGGTAATGAGCATACGGGCTCGTTTTATGGCATTTTCTATAACTCTTGGCAAAACTTCGGGCAGCAGGTTCTCGCATTTTTGGCGAATATTCTCCTAAAGAGCTTGAAGAGTCTGAGGTTTGTTGACATACACCCGCGACTTCAAAAAACCCCATAAAAAGAAATCTGGAGCGGTTAAACCAGGTGATCTGGCCGTGCAGTGCATATCACCAAAACGAGAGATTAAGCGACCCGGAAATGCTTCCTTCAGATTATCGGCTGTGGCTCGAACAGTGTGCGCCGTTGCACCGTCCTGTTGGAAAAATATGTTCTCCAGTCCCAATTCATCCAATTGAGGAAGAAAACATTCGGTAATCATGGCTCTGTAGCGCAGTCGTCGTTTGCAGTCATTTAAACAGCACACCACGCAGTACCTTTGAGCGTAATAGTTCTTCGTGGGTGATACACGGATTTTCGGTGCCCCAGAAACGATTATTTTGTTTATTTACGCAACCGCAAAGATGGAAATGAGCCTCATCTCTCATGATAATTTTCGATGAAAAATCGTCCACCTCTTCGTTGAGATTCAGGATTGCTTGAGCGTAGGTTACACGCGATTGGCGGTCAACAGCTAACAGCTGATGCACTGTCTGCACTTTGTAAGGGTACATCTTCAAATCTTTCACCAAAATTCTGCATAGGGACTGCCGGCTAATGCCCAATTGGCACGTCGTCTGGTCGATGTTGCGGGCTCTACTTCGACATCCTGGGTAACAGCAGCGATATTCTCAGCAGAACGGTTGCTCCGGAGCCGGCCAACCTTGGGAAGATCTCGTGTTGTCTCAGTTTTTGTCCAGTTGGTGTCGGACGACCAAAAAATCTGAGAATTTCAGCGTGAATTTCGCTGCGCCAACACAACCGACCAATTGTTGCGCAAAAAAATGGAAACAATTATTCCGCGTTCTTGCGGAGTAAACCGATTCATGACTTGCCAATTTGTATTCTGCGTTTGCTTACTTCACAAATGTCAAAACCGAATTGAAATTTGGCGCCATTTGCAAAAGTTATAGGGTGTTCCAATAGTGTGATTACTTTTGCCCCACCTTGAATGTTACTTCTTAACCATGTAATTTATATTAAATATATAAAAACTTTTCTATTGAAAAGAAGTCCTAAATTTTTTAATAACAAGCCTTAATTTTCCAAATTTAGCCCAAATAAGACCAAAAATATGCGCACGATTGTAACGTCACAATTTCAATATCTCACCAGATGCTCATAAACAAATACTCTTCTCTTTTGCTTTGCTTCGTTTGTTTCTTTGTTTTTCTGTTGTCTGGCATCTTTTTGACACTTTGTTGTCAATTGAAGCGCGAGTTTTGTTGATGACACGTTATTTTTTGTAACTTGGCTGTAGCGGTTATGAGCTAGTCGTAGCTGTTCGGATTTCGATTATTTCTCTTTTCTTTTCAACAAATTTGTCTGCGTCTTGTTCATTTGTTTTGTTTTTCTTTTGTGATTTTTGTCTTTACTTCTTTTTTTTTTCTGTGTGTTTATTATTTAAAGGGCACGAAAAGTAGGTATTCATACTAAGTCGTTGTTGTTGTTATTGTTCTGTAAATACTCATCTGAAGGTTTCACTTTTGTTGACTTCCCTAAATTATTGTAGCTTATTCTTTTGTTATTTGTTGCGGCTAAAATAATGTTAATAGTTCATTTAAAATTTTAGTGAAATATATTGCTATTTAAGTACCGTTAAGTATAGCTTTATAAGCACGCAAGGGATTTGAGGTAATTATAATAAGGTGATTTTCATAATCATAGGACACTACCTTTTTTTATATATATTTTGACAGCAAAGTAGTATTTAGGGAGTAGTAAAAAATAAAGAAATTTCATTAGAAATATAATTGGTTTGCTTATTAACAAAAAAAAAATAATTTTGAACAAAAATGTATTATCGGTTGGTTCAAAATGAAAAGAGTGAGACTATTTTATAAATTGGGCAAAACACTAGCTGATGGCGTCAGGTCATGTATCTCGCTTGTACAATTCCCATGGTAGTGCCTATATAGAAGGCTAAGGCAACCTACATTGCGTCGATTCCCAAGAAAATTTAGAGAAGTTGAAATGTTTTCATCCTCTTTCAGATATATCGCACGACATTGAATTAGATCCAGATGCTCCAAATAAAATCTTGAAGCCCCTACCCAAATATGCAAACTCCATTTTCAGCCTAATATATGAGGTATACTTAGAACACTAAGGGAAATAACGCATAGTAGCATTATCCACGCCTGATAATAAATTTTATTCAAATATTTACGTGGATAAATCCAATGTTTTCCTAACAACTCGTTTTTTTTCCCGTATTTGAATTTTATTTATACCACACACGTACACACATATTCCATACAAGCAAGCAGCAACAGCATCGCACACGTATATACATACTCCGACCAGCAGCAACAGCATCGCACTCTGTTCCTGCAGTTTATTTCTTGCATTTGCAGTGCTTATAGTTCTCATTTAGTTATTGTTGCAAGTTTGGCAAAGAAATGAAATTATGTAGGGTGGAGTGACAACTCGGTATTTTCCCAAGAACATCTTGGACCGGTTGTCATTTACCTGCATAATTTGCTTCTACCTACATATATTTTGGACATTACTTTTTCCTTCCCTATTTTATACTATGTTTGACAGTTGGTGCAATATTAGGGCACCAACTGTCAAAAATAGTATAAATTAGAGAACGAAAAAAGTGAAGCGAGAATAAATTATACAGGCAATGGCATTTGATGAACGCAATATTAAAAAAATAATACCATAAAACCATTAATAACATATTCAATTTAAATATGTTTTTTTTTAATTCAATATTTTTATATAAATTTTCTTTAAATGCGATAGTTTATTTTCAAATAGTAAATATTTGAAAGATATTTTAAAAAAATTCGTGCATAATTTTAATATATTTTTTATTAATTCTGTTTAAATATTTAAATATTTAATTTAATTAAAAAATTATTCAAATAAATTTTAAATATTTACGTAGTCGATTTATTCAAATGCGTTATTGGTGCAAAAATGACTCGCTTTTTGGATGAATTAAAAAAGCTTTTGGATAAATGTAATATTTTTTTTTCCCTTAGTGTACTCTCATATGTTTTGGTACACTACTGAACCTACTCACTGTGACTGAATTACTGAACGCACTTGCTTCATTTTGGCGCCTATTTGAGATTTAGCACTTATGCTTCCTTTTTCCGAAAAAAAGTTTTTGACAGCAGTTGTTTATAATCATGGAATGGGGTTCGTTCGAATATCGTGTTCTTAATGTTGTTCTAAAAAAATTTGACATGGAATGAGGCGATATCTTTCGGACCTTGCGACCACTCGGAGTCACTCGTAGTTTTGTGTATCGTACTGTGAAGTTGTTTGAGGATACTGGTGGAATAATCGCCCGTCCAAAATCCGGTCGTCCGCGTGTTGTAAGAACATCACGAGCCATCAACGCGGTGAAGTCTCAAATCAAGCGAAAACCGCTTCAAAAGCAGAAAATCTTGTCGCGGGAGATAAATATCTCGGCGCAATCAATTTCTCGTATTCTTAAATATGACTTGGGGCTCAGAGCATACAAAAGACACACCGGGCACCTTCTCACGGTAGCGTTAAAGGAACAAAGTAAGTGAAAATCGAAAGCGTTACTTTTCAAGCACGCTGATAATGCCCACAGACGAGTTCTGTTTACAGACGAAAAAATTTTCACCGTAGAGGAATGGTTCATTAAACAGAGTGATGCTCAGTCATCACGAAATGCAGCAGAATTCGTTCCGAAAGTTCAGAGAGGTCACCATCCAGTTTCTGTGATGGTTTGGTGGGGAGTCGCCTATAATGGGGTCACCAAGCTCCATTTTTGTGAAAAGGAGTCAAAACTTCAGCGAAAGTGTATGAATACGATGTTTCGGAGTGTGTTGTGAAGCCTCTTAACACTACATTATTCCAAAACAAGTGGTGGACCTTTCAACAAGATTCTGCTCCGGCCCATAAGGCTAAACTGACTCAAGAGTGGCTCAAATACAATGTATCGCACTTCATTTACACGGATCAGTAGCCAGCGGGTAGCCCAGATCTGAACCCAATGGATTACAAATTGTGGTCCATGCTAGAGGGTATGGCTTGCTCTATTCGACACCCAAATATCGAGTCTCTAAAGCGTGCTCTTGTCTGAGCAGTGGAGAAATTTTCTATGCATGTCGTGAGTGCTGCGATCGATGACTGCCCGGATGAACTTCACTCGTGCTGGAAAGCAAATGATGGCCATTTCGAATAAGTTGTTCTACAATTTATAGCTATTGAATGACTCAATAAATAACAAAAATAACTTTGACAAAAAATCTTTTTTTGATTTAATTTTATGAGCAAAAACCGCGCACCAAAACATATGAGAGTACTAAGTACAGTGATGTGCGATGAAATAGAGCCAGTGCTATAAAAATTATTTAAATCAAAAAATCTTAGGGAACCTTGCATTTTTGATTTTTTCTTTTAATAGGTAAAAAAGAATAATTCATTTAATTAATATTAGTAAACTAATTAATTAAGTTACGTGTGAAACATAAATGAAAAAATTCAAAATTCAATGATATGTCCTCTTTCGGCTGTGAATAAAAATAGAGCCAGAAATAGTTACTTGATTTTAGCCATGACTTGTGATTAGAAAATTTGAAATTTCATGATATAATCAATAGAAATTATTGAAATATAATTATTTCTACCTCAATATTTGGTGCAGTATCCCTTATTTCTGATAACTTCTGAGCAACGCATAGGTATCGAATCCACTAGTTTTTGGTACTTAATATCTTGAATTTTCTCCCATGCGTCCTTGATAAACCTCCAAAGATCACCTTTGTTGATTGGATGTTTGTCTCTAAGAGACGCTTTAACCTCTCGCCATAAATTTTCGATAGGATTTAGGCCTGGCGACTGTGGCGTCCAGCTTAAAACTTCGATGTATTTTTGTCTAAACGATTTGTTTCCCGCTTCGATGTGTGTTTCGGGTCGTTATCCTGCTGAAACACCTATCGAAGTGGCTTATTAAATCCTGGTGTATTTCAAAGAATGCATCTTTTCCTCGAAGCGAAATAAGGGACATGTGCCATTTTATGAGAAACACCCCAAAACCATTATACTCCCACCGTCATGTTCAACAGGTTTTTATAGTATGTTGAGGGAGGAATTCGGTATTGGGGTGTCTTCTCATAGAAAGGCTGCCTCGGCCTGAGTTAAATAAATTAACTTTGGTTTCATCTGACCAAAGAATGTTTCGCCATTCGCTCGTTGGCCGACCAGCATAATCCTTTACGAGTTGAAATCGCTTGCAGACATGAACTTTGGTTAGTAATTGTACCTTCTGAGCAGGTTTAGCCCTCAATCCGTTTTTAATTAAAAGTTTTCGAATCGTTGAAGTGTCCACGTCCAAGGAATATTGTTTCTTGAGATCGGAAGAGGTCACAAACGGATATTTTTTTACGTGAGGTAGAATTCGTCTTTGCAAATTGGTATTTATTTTGGGTTGTTTTCGTCTGGTGTCTTTTTTTTTAAAAAAACTTTAATTCGTTCTCAACCATTTTCTTTGCAGCCAACTATACCGGGTATTATTCTTTGGCTTTTACCTTGTTTACACAAAATTTTAATAATTTTTCGGTTTTCAGAACTGCAGTGCTTGGCTCTTCCCATTTTTAGACCTAATTGTTTGACACAAAAATTTTTTTTAAAAACAATAAAACTGAGAACTCTCACTCACGTTCTGTAGTAAAATTTTTTTAAAAAAGATCTTTTTAAATTAAAAAATGTTTAGTTATATTGGTTGGCTCTATTTTAACGCACACTTTAAATGCAACAATATCACACAGTTTCACAGGTTAGAGAAAAATAAAGGGGCATTTGTACTCAAAAAAAACTGTACAATATTCATGGGAGAAGTGGTTTTAAACTACGTTTGGTTTACAGCATACCAAGTTGTGAACGACAAATGTCTCTCAAATGTATTTTTAATGTTTTAAAGTTATGTAATTGTTTCTTAAATGACAAAAAAAATACCGCAGTAAAGTCGCCTTTTTTATTCTCACAAAGCGATTTTTCAAAAAACTGAGAGTGATAGGAAAAATTCAAGTACATATTCGTAATCTACCCACCAAAATATCCCAAGATCGGCATTCAAATCCAAAAGAGGAAAATAAGAGTTAAAATTTGCAGACTTTAGTTATTTGTATGTGTCATGTGGATGGTACCACATGCCACCTAGTATTCACAAAGTCTTTATTAACGGTCCTTCTGTAGCAAAATGCAGCAAGTTGCCACTGGGTTAGCTATCTGAATAGGTCGAGGACCATTCCATAAATTTTCGAAAAAATTTCGAAATAACAATGCCAGGAGGATGTCACGGCTTGTCACAAATGATGATGTTTTTCATAAGTTTCTTTTATATTCAGACCCGAAAATCTCTTTTTCGGGATATATACCAAAAACGAAAAACCATTTACCTCAAGATGTTTTGCTATTATTAGAAGTGTGTAATATGAATATAGAAAATAAACCAAACAAACTAATGCTTCCGTAATTTTTTTATATTATGGACCGCAGATTCAATATAGAGAACATTAAAAACTAATCATATAAAAACAAAGGTCTAAGAAAAGTTAGCTCAAAAGTTAGTTTTATTTTTTTTCTTTTTTTTTTTATTATTTTTATTTTCTAACATTTCAAGTACATTTTATTCATTTTTTGTTCCAGTGCCAGTCGGCTATTAAGGAACGTACTACTCTGGCTTATCTTAAGTATTATGAGCTTAGTAATTAACATATGTAATTCATCTAATATAATAATTGTATAAATATAATAGGAAAAAAAAAACAATTTTTAACTAGTTGAGATCTCTAATATTATTAAGTTTTAATTCAGTTTTGAATAAATTCTTTAAGCTTTGTTTTGAATCCTCCGATTGTTCGTTCATTCTTGATAGTGTCCGGTATTTCGTTGTAGGCTTTCGGTCCTGCGTGTAAATATCGTTGTTTAGTCAATTCTCTGGTGCATTTCACCACGACGAGGCTACTTCTTTGCCTAGTATTGAATCTGTGGGTATGTTGATTTAGTTGCGTGGTGTTGTTGCTAATGTTATAAATATTTTTTTGGACTTGTAATGTAAGTTGATATTGGTAGAGTTTGGTTATAGGTAGGATATTTTTGTATTTTTTTTGGTATAACTGGTGGCTGGGATATCGTGTTGGTATTCCAAAGATCGCCTTCACACATTTGTTTTGCAATCGTTGTAGTTTTTTTAATTCTGTTGTGGTTTTGTGAGCCCAGCACATAGTCATATATGTCAGGTGAGAGTGGATCAGTGACATATATATCAAATGCTTTGTGTCGATACAGAGTTTGTTTTTGTACTTGTATAGAAGTTCCAATCCATACGAGATCTTTTGTTGTATATTTATTATGTGTTCATTCCAATTCAATTTGTTTGTTAGGGTGAGGCCTAAGAACTTGACTTTTTCTACCTCTCTAACTTCTGTTTCATTTGCGGTGAATTTGCTGCGGTGAAATTGTCATGAATTGAGTTTTGTCTTCGTTCATTACTATTTTATTGAAGCGAAAGAATTCTCTCAGCATCGACACATCATACTCAAGCTTTGCTCTCAGGGACAGCCTTGACATACTTAGGTAAAATAGCGCAATATCATTAGCAAAGAGGAATAACTTGCCATTCAACGGGATATTTTTTATATCATTAATGGATATAAGAAAAAGGAGTGGGCCAAGAACGCTACCCTGAGGGACACCACATGATACTTCCTCTGGTCTGCTTTTGACATTTCCATTAAAAACTATTTGATGTCTGCCACTCAGGTAGCTTGACATCAATGAGAGACTTTTTCCATGGAATCCAGCAAACTCAAGTTTTTTTATAAGGATGTCATGACTTACGCATTCGAATGCCTTTTGCAGGTCAATAAAGAGTCCACCTACCTCTTTACATCCCCTATCCATGTATGAGCAAATGTCATCGATCGCCTGGACTTACGCTGGTTGTATTCCTGATTGCTGTCTGAACCCATACTGGTGATTATATATAAACTGGGTTTCGCGCAGGTGTTGTAATATTTGCTGCTTAATTATTTTTTCTATTATTGTGTTTAGAACTGAGAATATCTCTATTGGTCTATAATTTTGCGTTTTAGTTCTTTCGCCACCTTTGTATATTGGGTGTATTTTTTGAAGCTCTAGCTTGTTTGGATATATACCAGATTCAAATATTGATGTTATTAGCACTGTTATTGCTTTTGCAATGCTTACGCAAGAGTTTTTGACGACACTTGGTGGTATTTCATCTAAACCAAATGATTTGTTTGAGTCGATTTGCTGTATCACTTGCTGGACGTCCTCCGTGGTCACTCGCTGAAATGAGATTGTTATGTCTGAGTTGGTAAGTGTTCTGAACGAATTTATGTGGTCGCCTTCTTCTGTGTTAATGGATGCAATTATGTCAACTGCCCGAGTTGCAAAGAATTGATTTAAGCAGTTCGCTATTTCTTCGGTGTTGCTTACAATCATACCTTCGGCATTTTCAACTTTTTGTATTGCCAACGATTGTGCTGGGCGATTCAAAAATCCGTTAATGGTCTTCCATGTTGCTTTTATCTCTCCTTTGACTTTTGTAAGTTTTTTCTTGTAATCTTGTAATTAATGGACACTCTATTACGTTGATTTCTATTTGCTCATAATGCATATTTGAAAATACGTTGTCTATGGAGGTGTTTGACGATGGCCTTGTACTAAGTTCATGGCATAAATACATGCAGCAAGAGTTCAGCAGTGTGACTAACGAATGCCTGTCACTGGATTGCGACATAGTGTCTATATTTGAATCACCCGCTGCTATACACCAATGTGCAGTGATGTGCTGAAATTGAGTTTCTAATAAGTTCAAAAATTCATTTGTGGGACACCTCGGAGAGCGGTAAAAGCCTATGAATGATAGTGGTTTGTTGTTGAATTTTATTGTAGGAATCACAATTCTTATAAAGTGGCAATTTCGTTCATTTCGCACTTCTTCTACAACAAATGGAATCTGTCCATGGAATCCCCCGTATCCATCTCCTTTGCAACAGTGCACACTTCGGTATCCTGGTATCTCATATATGTTAAGAACTTCTGTTGAAAACCATGTTTCCTGGATGCATATAATTTCTGATAGTTGTTCAAACTTGGAGATCTCCGTTCGGAACTCGTTGAATTTACTCAGCGAAGCAATAATTCTTGCATTGAGTGAAAAAAAAATTTTTAAATCATTAGTTTGTTTATTTTTAGTATAATTATTAAATTCAAGTATATTTTCAAAATAATTCATGTTTTTTTTTATTTTTATAGGTTTACAGCTTATTAACTTATTATGCTCGAGACAAGAAGCGGTTACTACTCGCCCCTGCATTGTCATCATACGAGTCAATATTTTGTAGCGTGTTTGCTGAATAGTGCGCACTTCTTTGTGTGTTGTTGAGTGTTGCTGGTATGAGTAGTCTGTCGACGTCCTCATATTTGAGAATTTTTTCTGCCCTGGAACCTTCAGTCTTTTTGGCATAAATAGTATTGCCTCGGGTGTACACAAACTTAAAGCCAAGTTTCTTCAGCGTTTGTGCATGGCTAAAAAGCTGCAGCGTGTCCCTGTTAAGGTAGTCGTTTATATACACTGTGTTTTTTTTTTTTTTTTGTTGGATCGTTCTTAACAATTTTCTTAGCTTCCAAGAATGAAAGCTTTGACTCGCGGTTGCTAAACTTAACTAAGACTGTTTTATGATTGTTGCTTGATTCTCTTTGGTGATCTGAATTTTTGTAAAATCTTGCTTGGGCTATGTCGACTTTGGTGACCGGCACGTTTAGTTCTTTTGATAGGTCCAAGATGAGTTCAACTGCTGATTTACTATTGGAAGCGTCTGTCAGACCACGTACTACGCAGTCGTTTTTGACTCTGTCGTCCATCAGAAATTTGACCGTGTTCTTTAGCTCACATATGTACTTCGACCTGCAGTCTTGAGTTCTCCTTTGCTACCGATTCGACCTTTTTCTTGTTCAGATTCACTATACCCATCAGCTCCTCATATTGCCGCGACATAAATTCAACTGACCTTTTGATTTCATCTAGATGACTCAGCTTTGCCATTATGATGTTGAATTGACTCGTTGAAAGTTTGTCCGCACCACTTGATTCTGCATCTTTCTTGCAACTTGAACACATGTATTCTTCATCCTCCCGTTCTGTAGCCATTGCGTATTCCTGCGCGTTTAGCCCGCTGCACAATGCATGGATCCATTGGTTACATTTTTCGCACTGAATACAATTGCCGTCAATGCGACGCTTGCAGCCGCCACAGTTAACGTTTTTGGTGGAGGCCTGTTTAGACGCCATTTCACTATTATTCGCAGGGGAGTCGGTTATTTGTTGTATATTAATGGTTTTAAGTTTTTAAATAGGAATACTTATTTGAACTTATTTGACAAGTTGACAGCGTTGCCAGAACAGCGCTGTTCATGGCCGCTATTTTGAATTTCGAATTTTTAACTTCAGATTCGGGATCAGCGACCCCAAAAACCAATATATCTATATTTTTATGCAGATTAGACAACTCCTTGAGTTTTTGGCCATCTTTTTCAATTGGGAACCAATGTGCGCGCCAACGCACCAACTCTGACTTTAATTATTGGAGTTTCGTTAAAAATTTCTGAAATTTTTCCGAATTCAAAATTGCAAATTTCAATGAATTTTTTCCAACAAGAGTATCATTCCATTTACAAACAAAAAAAAACTTGCTTTTGGTTTCGCAATTAATCATTTAAACATTTCAACTTTTATAGAAATCAAATGTTAATCAAATCAAAGTTATGAACGCACATATTTAACACTTTAACTGTCACCACAATCCAGCATTCTTTAATGTTACCGATCATTTGATAAATAGTTGGTGCGAAACGATGTCAATGTACTGTCAGATCGCTACCAAAAAAAAAAAAATTCAAACAACCAGACATTGACATTGAACTCCAGCAAATAGGTAAGTAGTATTAATGACTAGCTCAACGCAATCTTTTGTATCCATCTAATCTTATTTGTTTGGATTTTTTTAAGTAATTAAACTACTCTCGGTTGCGTGCAGTTATTTGAGTGTCCGAATTGAAGTATTTCAAGTTCAAGCTTGTACCATAGCAATAAGTAGCTTCTATTGTTATGTTTACTTTAAAAAATTGCGGTTATCTTGTTTTTGATGTCGATGTTAACAGATATAAATTCGAAACTAACCGATGTAGTCTTTCGTTCTTATGTATATCTGCCAGCCGTTAAACCTTTCAGCTGTTAAGATTTATTGTTATGTGTTGCTTAAAATTAGCTAATAACCGCAATAATTGAGCCTTCATAACACTTGGCTGCTCTGCGCAAATGGTCATCGGACCATTACAACCTTCAGAGCGCAGTTGCATAAATCATCAATATATTCAAAAAAGCTTTTCTTTTTAATCGGGAGTTAAGCTTTTGAAAGGGTCATAATTAAGAATAGATAATTATTGCTAAGCCATATTAACACTAATTCTTTGTTCACATGAGCCATAGCTAATTTACGAGGGTAGTCCCAGAAGTACCCGACTTAATAAAGAGAACACAAAAGAATGTAGGGAAAAATATGTTTATTTCTCTTCATATGTACAAGTCTGCTTTTAGCTTGATACACTTTTTCCAGCGTAGCTCAATAGCTTCGATACCCCGATACCCCTTACTCGCTTAGTAAAAATGCCATGATTAAAGTATGTAATGGTACGACCGTATAGGTTAATTCTTTGACTTCATTATAAAAACACAAAAAACAATTCAAAAGAAAAGAGACGCGGTTAAAGAGACGCGGTGGGAACTGCTTAAGCAACGCAACTGAAAATTTGTTACGTGAAAATTTATAATTATTACTCGCTGAGTATAAGTGCTAGTATTAAAAATATGATACGCTAATAAAGGCCTGCTCTAAGTCCTCACAACAAAATTAGACAAAAAATTTCTGATGTCATGGGGACACAGAGACAGCCGCTCAAAGATCGACAATGCAACATTCATGCACCGGCGTTGCATTGCATTTTTACTCGATGAGTATTTAAGTTACGATAAATGTTTAAAAAGGAAAATGAAGGATTTAGACAACAAAAATAAAAAAGTTCTCACGTCATCAAGTCGTGAATATAACAGCTTATGTAACAGAAATGTAAAAACGTTGCATGGAATTATTACTCACTCAGGAGACGTCTTGCGGTAAATTTTGTTTTACGACAGCATTGTTGTGTTATTACGCCTCACAACTAAAATACAAAATATTTTATCGTGATGATTTCAGGGGTGCAACCACATAATGCAATGAAAATGCTACAACCATGGAAAAACGTTGCATGGAATTTTAACTCTGTGACTACTGGCGTAACGGTAAGTTTTTCGGGCACATGATAAAAATAAAAATAAAAATTGACGGCGTCATGAGACCGCTCAGGGAACCGCCTAATGTGACGCATATGCATCACTTTGGATGTATTAATTGCATGCAGATAAGGCAAAGTTAATCCACCAACGAAACGCACAACCAATGGAGAAGCAAATAAAACAAGTACAAGCAAAAGCAACAACAACAACAACAGCAACAACAACAACAACAACAACAACAGCCACAACAACAACAACACCAACAATAACACCAACATCAACATCAACATCAATATCAACATCAACATCAACATCAACATCAACATCAACATCAACATCAACATCAACATCAACATCAACATCAACATCAACATCAACATCAACATCAACATCAACATCAACATCAACATCAACATCAACATCAACATCAACATCAACATCAACAACATCAACATCAACATCAACATCAACATCAACATCAACATCAACATCAACACCAATATCAACATCAACATCAACAACATCAACATCAACATCAACATCAATATCAACATAAACATCAACATCAACATCAATATCAACATCAACATCAACATCAACATCAACATCAAAATCAACATCAACATCAACATCAACAACATCAAAATCAACAACATCAACATCAACATCAACATCAACATCAACATCAACACCAATATCAACATCAACAACATCAACATCAACATCAACATCAACATCAATATCAACATCAACATCAACATCAACATCAACATCAAAATCAACATCAACATCAACATCAACATCAACATCAACATCAACATCAACATCAACATCAACATCAACATCAACATCAACATCAACATCAACATCAACATCAACATTAACATCAACATCAACATCAACATCAACATCAACATCAATATCAACATAAACATCAACATCAACATCAACATCAACATCAACATCAACATCAACATCAACATCAACATCAACATCAACATCAACATCAACATCAATATCAACATAAACATCAACATCAACATCAACATCAACATCAACATCAACATCAACATCAACATCAACATCAACATCAACATCAACATCAACATCAACATCAACATCAACATCAACATCAACATCAACATCAACATCAACATCAACATCAACATCAACATCAACATCAACATCAACATCAACATCAACATCAATATCAACATAAACATCAACATCAACAGCAACAGCAACATCAACATCAACATCAACATCAATATCAACATAAACATCAACATCAACAGCAACATCAACATCAACATCAACATCAACATCAACATCAACATCAACATCAACATCAACATCAACATCAACATCAACATCAACAACATCAACATCAACATAAACATCAACATCAACATCAACATCAACATCATCATCAACATCAACATCAACATCAACATCAACATCAACATCAATATCAACATAAACATCAACATCAACAGCAATATCAACATCAACATCAACATTAACATCAACATCAACATCTACATCTCTACTGCCAATTTTCTGAGGACGTGATTTTTGGCTCTTCCAAAAAAGTGACTGGGTTGTGAACCACCCAATAAAAGTTGGAAAATATATACCATATACCAATAATTTTATAATTAGTTGAGATTTTATTTATTCAGAAGGCTTCAAGAGGCAAAACAAGTTATAATGACGCCACGCCAGGCGAAGAAATCGTAATGAATGGAACTGTTCAATCATAATTTTCTTCAACTTCATCCAAATCGGTTTAGTTTTTCGGATCTATGCACTTGAAATGAATAGGCCGACCACATGTGTTGCATTCGATGTAGTTTTTGGGTGTCAGTTCTTTAGGCAAAAACCACAAACAAATGGTGCAACAATCAATATCCTCATCAGATGGTTTTGATGGTTCTTTTGCCTTAGGATGCTTGGATGATGCTGGTTGTGCCTTCTTCAGTGCTGATTTTGCTGGTGATTTTAACTTTGAAAAAATAAAAAAAACGTTTTCGCAGTCGATTTTCAAACACGATGTCTGTCGCTGGTATAAGCAATACATCTGTAAACTTCGGTGTAACTGCAAAAATTGAGTCATGTCAAAAGACAAATTTAGCAATTGAAAGATTGGCGATATGTCAATTAGGAAAAGAAAATGGTAGTGGTTCACAACCCAGCCCTCGCCCCCACTCATATAAATACTTTTTCATTTTTCTAACTAGAATAGTTTCTTTTCTATGAAATGTGGAAGCAAAATTATATAAAATTGCTTATTGGTCCATAATTCGATAAATAATTTGTCATTTCAGCTCTTGAATGGACTTTGACCGAGCTTTTTATGATCAATTGTGTTGTGTGTGGGTTATTATATGTTTGTACAAAAACTACCCTACGGAGAAGGCAGAGTCAATTGCTCTTAAGTGACTGATTCCGTGACAGCACAAATGTAACCTATCACAGGACAGGTCTGATATAACTAGTCACGGAACAGGTTCTTTGTGCCTAATATGGGACAAATTTTATTTTACTCAGCACGGGACCAATTTAATATGATGCAAGTGTAACAGATCGATTTAAATTCAAAGCTGTATTTGTATCGTGTGGAAATTCAAAGTTCTAAAAAAAAAAAAATTTGCATCTGTCATAGAATTATTATTTAGCAAAGTGAGGGCAATATCCAATGATTTCTTAGCGAACAAACGAAATTGCTCCACGAACTACTCAATAGTTAGGATAGGTCACAAATTTGATCTTCGAGGCCGATCACGGGGCAGGTCCAAGGTGACGCAGCAGGTGGCAATTGACCCCTGTCAATGACAACGTCGTGTAAAAGTGAGCGGTCGGTTTCATATGTTCGTGGCAGAATTGGGACTGATCCCTCTACCTTGGGGACCTATCACGTGATAGGTTCAGAACCGCTTATTTTCTCCGTAGGGTAATAATATTATTCAAAAACTTTTACAAAATTTCCATATGTAGAAAATGAAAAGCGATTCATATTTTTTCCAAACTGGAAAGCTGAGAGCGGTACCGTGCCCTTGACTCTCGTCAGAATTTATTGTAACAACCTTGTCATATTCTATTTCATCGTTATCCACATCTATGTTAACAATCTTCGATTAAAATACTTAAATATATTTGAAAATTTGAATTTATTGTGACGTTTCGTGGGCAATTTTGTTTTACAAACTTTTTTAGAAACCTGCGAAGTAAAACACAACGTTGTCGCGTCAAAAATACATATTTTGCTGCACAGTGTTATTAATCATAACCCTTAAAATAAGTGTAAAAAATATTTAAAGGTCACCAAGAGCTTTACAAGTCGATGCAATGACTTGTTCTGTAAGACATGATATGTCTTAAACTACCTTAAAAAATTGTTGTAAAAAATCAAGTACCAGCAATAAAGTCATGCGAACCTTGAGGAGACCCCTAGCAGCAGCAACTGTTAAAATACTTGCATGCTGCACTCACCTTTTTGAGAACTGCTTCAACAATGAGTGCGAAAGCAATAAAAAAGTCAACAATCACCATCACGCAATTACCATCAGAACGTTAAAGCCCGCGTAATAAAGATGGCGACATTGAAGATTGCTTCTGATCTTAACCCAGACTAGAAACCGGTCTTCTTTTAATTCACAATTGTTGCCATTATTTTAGGCAAGTGTTTATTTTTGTACTTTTATTTTCATTTTTTATTTTCCGTTTGTTTTATGACAAACTTTATTTATGTATATAAATTTCTTGGTTTATTTTTTGAAGATCATGATCATGATGACGCAGAGGATAATTAAGTGTCAAAACTCGTTAAAAAGCAGTGACTGTACTATTGAATTAATTTAGTTAAGAAGTCTTGACCTTTCAGTTATAAAGCATTCATCTATTTTTAATTTATCGCAAAACACCTGGTGGTAAGTAGTCACACAAAAAAAAAGTCCAGAGGCGTCCAATCGCAAGGTCTCGGGGGCCAATTGATCTCGCCAAATCACGAAATAAGTCGTCCTGGAAATTTCGGTTGCAACAAAGCCCTAATTGGTACTGTTGTGTCGCTTGTTGACCCATCTTGTTGAAACCATATATCGTGCAGATACATATCTTCAAATTTCAGACCAAAAAACATCGGTTAACATACGGCCATAGCACTCAGAATTGGCTGTAACGTATTGTAAAATGGTTGCACCTTTTTCATTTTCAAAAAAATACGGACCAATGACACCACCAGACCGTGATGCACATCAGACAGTCACTTTTTGCAGATGCAGTGGCTTCTCCACAATCACTTGGGAATTTCAGAGCCCCATATACGGCAATTTTGCTTATTCATATTTAGCGCGAAATGCGCTTCATCGCTGAAAAAAATTTGCTTCGAAAAATCAGCATTTAATGCTTGTTGTTCTAGTACAGTGGTGAACAGCGCACGGTTCAAACAACAACAAAGGGAGCTTTCCGAGGGCACAGCTTTACACTGAAACAAGAAGTTGTTCAAAGCTCTCACAACATTTGGTGCAAGGAAATCTTGTCGAGTGTTGGATTTTCAATATAATCATTTCTTTTTTATTTTTGTGTTTGTTTTTCGATATTTTGAAGTAGACAATATCATAAAAAGGTAAAAGTGAAGAATATAATTTCCTGAAACATTGCAAATTATTTGCGTTCATTCATAAATAAAACAGCGAGCGATGAACGCTCAAAGCATACTGACTTTAAATTTAAAGCACAGCAGCAAAAAACAAACTTTTATGCAGTGTACAAACCAGCAGGATTAAGGTAAATTTCCCTAATTGAGGTATGTTTTGACTCATTTTTTGGGCAGAGGTAAAAAAGGTAATTTTTGACCAAAAGTGGTAAATTTTGCGAAAGTAATATTTTTTTTAGACTTGTTGATTTTGTGAGTTATTGGCAGCACTATTATCTCTCTGATCATATTCACAAGCAGTTTAATATTTTTGTAAATCATCCTGTGTAACAAAAAAAAAAATAAATTGAATTATCCATCTCTAGTTGTCAAAAAGTGAATTAAATTCAAAAATAGCAAAACAAAGTCGCTGGTAAACCCCGGTGTATACACGTCAAGAGTTGACGGTCAACTGTTGCATTTGTTAATGAGAGATAAAAATATGTATACTAACAAACAAATTATGACGATTGTAAATCATTTAAAAAGTTTTTAATTTTTTTTTATTTTGGGAAAAGGTAAATTTTCTCCGAAAGTGGTAAATTTTTACACAAATAGTGTTAAATTTCAGTTCGTCTCTCTGGCAACACTGGTACAAACACAGCGAGCCGATTGCTACTTCGTTTTAAAAAGCTCAACAACACCACTGTTCTAGTACCCAAGCGACGTATATTATGCGCTGTCCATGGTCAGCAAACTGCAATTCTTGTGTGAGTTCGACTTTGTATGGATGAAAATACAAATCGAAATGCAGAATACGCCATAACTAAACGTAAGACAATCCCAATTGCTGACCGCGCCGTGGAATTGACAGATTTGGGTCTTCAGCTACACTTTCTGTAACAGTAGCGATATTTTCGGTGGAGCGTACATTACAATACTTCCTTCAAATTTTTCCACTATATTGGAAATTTTTGGCTCATTAGGATGATTATGATGATCAAAATCTTCTCGTAAAGGGCGATACATGGCCACGGCAGAATAATCATTTTATATAATCATTTTAAGCATAGTATAATCACATTTTAACATTCTTCATAAAAGTACCATAGTTCCATATTGAAAGAATGGCAAACCTTTCTCTACACAAAAGTTATTTTAAATTGTATGAATATTTGATGACTACCAAATGCCAGGGCTGTACTTTCCGAAATAGATAACGCTTTATAAAAGTTCTTAAGCCAACTGATACACATCCCAGAATTTATGAGGCACACTTAATCCGAATGTATCAATAGTTATCTTCCAAACAGTTTCAATACCAGGAACTAGACATGGAAAATCGCACTAAATAGAGAGTAAACAAGCCTAATAGAAATATCATAAAATCGACTGTATAGTTTATCTACAGCCAGTATTTTTCACACGTCACCTCAGAGCCATGGTTGAATAAATAAGGTTGTCTCGTGGCTGATCGTACTCTCTTCTCAGTACCCATAATTGTCAAAATCAATGAAAAGCTACAACAACAACTTCATCGGCTTTTCATGTTATCAATTTCCGCATTCAGATTTTGTATGAGTTGTCAACTTCGATTTGACATATATGGGAACTCGCTCTCACCCATGCGACAAACTTATTTATTCAACCATGCTCAGAGCCGAACAAACAATGAAGTCTTATTTACATAAGAAATAATATATTTGACATTTTCACAGCTTATATGTGAGATCATAAAAATAAATTGGTTATTAAATAGTTGATTAATCAATTCATATCCGAATTGGTTAGTTTTTTATATCATGCATTTTTTTTATAGCATGATTACTTAAGCAGACATACTTAAATCAGGATTTAGTGTCAAATATTAACTGTAAAAATAGACATACGCAAGACAGGCGGAAGACAATCCATTTAATTGGCGGTAGACAACTACTGAGAAGAGTTTTTGATACTTTTATGATACTAAATTCCTCACACATTTCGTAAAATGCAATCAAGTGCATTTCAAAATTCATAAGCAAAATCAACATAATGTTTGAACCTAGAAAAATTATTAGGAAACATTACGTCACTATTTGTGAACAATGTGAAGGTTTGTAGCACCAAAAAGCTTGAATTGAGCCCCATATTCACACATTTGGGCAAGGGTTTCATGATCTTATTTGAAGATTCTGGGCCAAATTCAACGACTTTTGATATTACTGACAAGGAATGAAAACATTTCATCTTCTCTCAACTCTCTTTTGAGCATCGACGCAATTTTGGTTGCCTAACCTTTCTGTACAGATACTGCCATGGGAAGTAATCAAGGGGAATACATGACCTGATTCCATCAGCTCGTGTGTTATATATTTTCCGCCACTACTCCAACAACAACAACAACAACAACAACAACAACAACAACAACAACAACAACAACAACAACAACAACAACAACAACAACAACAACAACAACAACAACAACAACAACAATATCAACATGAACATCAACATCAACATCAACATCAACATCAACATCAACATCAACATCAACATTAACATCAACATCAACATCAACATCAACATCAACATCAACATCAACATCAACATCAACATCAACATCAACATCAACAGCAACATCGACATCAACATCAACAGCAACATCGACATCAACATCAACATCAACATCAACATCAACATCAACATCAACATCAACAGCAACATCAACATCAACATCAACATCAACAACATCAACATCAACATCAACATCAACATCAACATCAACATCAACATCAACATCAACATCAACATCAACATCAACATCAACATCAACATCAACATCAACATCAACATCAACAGCAACATCGACATCAACATCAACATCAACATCAACATCAACATCATCATCAACATCAACAGCAACATCGACATCAACATCAACATCAACATCAACATCAACATCAACATCAACATCAACATCAACATCAACATCAACATCAACAGCAACAACAACATCAACATCAACATCAACAACATCAACATCAACATCAACATCAACATCAACATCAAGATCAACATCAACATCAACATCAAAATCAACATCAACATCAACATCAACAGCAACATCGACATCAACATCAACATCAACATCAACATCAACATCAACATCAACATCAACATCAACATCAACATCAACATCAACATCAACATCAACATCAACATTAACATCAACATCAACATCAACATCAACATCAACATCAACATCAACATCAACATCAACATCAAAATCAACATTAACATTAACATTAACATTAATAATAACATTAACATTGACATTGAAAACAAATTTCAGCTTTAGGCCAAGCATGTTGACAACAAGACAACATGAAGAACAAAGAAGGCAACAACCAATAACAAAGGCCGTACAGCATGAAAGGCCGTATTCAAATATTAAGATTATACATTAACATTAACATTAACATTAACATTAACATTAACATAAACATTAACATTAACATTAACATTAACATTAACATTAACATTACCATTAACATTAACATTAACATTAACATTAACATTAACATTAACATTAACATTAACATTAACATTAACATTAACATTAACATTAACATTAACATTAGCATTAGCATTAACATTAGCATTAACATTAACATTAACATTAACATTAACATTAACATTAACATTAACATTAACATTAACATTAACATTAACATTAACATTAACATTAACATTAACATTAACATTAACATTAACATTAACATTAACATTAACATTAACATTAACATTAACATTAACATTAACATTAACATTAACATTAACATTAACATTAACATTAACATTAACATTAACATTAACATTAACATTAACATTAACATTAACATTAACATTAACATTAACATTAACATTAACATTAACATTAAAATTAACATTAACTCAACAGAATAGTTGAACCTTGATCTCTTTCTGTACAGATACTGCCACGGGAAGTGATCAAGGGGAATACATGACCTGATTCCATCAGCTCGTGTGTTAATAGAACCTTACATTACTGAGATAATCATCGTACAGTAGAATTGTGGAACAATCTCACTAAGAGCGTGTTCCCTGATGTTTTTGAGCTGTATAAATTAAAAACTAATATTTTCCGCCATTACTTCATTTTCCACCCTCCAACTAACTCCCTTCTACTGAATGCGTACGCATTTATAGGGGGCATTCTATGAGCGTTGCGGTAGTCTAAAAATAATTTCAAAATTTTTAATCTAAAATTTAGACTAAATTTAACTCTAAAAAGCTTTAATTGAGTCAAATTATCAGAGAAGACAAATCACTAGACAAAAAGTTGAAAGCTTATTTTTACTTCACTCTGATAAAAATAACAAGGCACTACAATTTCCTGTATTTTGAAAACAAAAGGTTTGAAAAATTTATCAACTGATTCTTATACTTTCGGAATCATCTATCTAGTTTGGTTGTAACATAAACTCAACATTTCCGAAAGAATCATCTAGTTTTGTTACAACTGGAACTTAAAGTTTTAAGGACCAAGAAAATTAATTTAAATAGTAAAACTAATTATTGCGTGTAGCTTCTGAGAGATTACACGGTCAGTTACACAAATCAATTATTGATCCTTTTTTGTTCTTGTCGAAAAATAGAAATATGTTTTTGAAAACTTTAATCTATTAAAGCTTTAGGCTTTAAACCTATTTTTGGCACATGAGCCCACCCACCCAGACCCATTTTCAAATTCAGTTTAAACATGCTCATCGCACACTGCTTTGAATGGGAAGAAAAATACAAAATCAAAAAATGTCATACTTTCAAAAAGTTGGTACGCACAACAAAAGCTAAGTTCAGAGTTCAAATAAAATATCTTTATTGATAAAATTATACGAGATTTTTAAGCACCAATACATTCTTGATCTTAAAAGAGTTTTTATTTTGTACTATTTGTGAACATATAAGAAGCGAATTTTTAAAAAATGTTTTTTGTATTTCTAGCGATGATACGACTGATGATACTTGCTTCGTTAAGCCATTCTGCGAGTCCAACAGAAAACAGCGTTTGTATGGCAACGTAAAATTCGAATAATTAGTAAAGATCACAGCGATTTGTTCAAGCATGTACGAAGTTACTGGCATACCGGTGGCTACCATTCAACTTTACGACCAACCCCGAATTCAAGGAAATCATGGGAGTTGTCGAACCTGGCTTTAAATGCTCCTCGAGCCAGTACAATAGTTAAAATGTGTGCTTCTAAAGTACATTGCAGACAACTTAAGTTTATGGAACGCGGTCAATGTCACATTGAAAACTGACTGAAACAAGTAACAGTATTTTCTTTCTGCTTCTATGAATTACTCATTATTCAGAAAGTGAATATGTATATGTAATATGTAACAAAATATGTATCTCAAACTGTGTTTCATTCAAAGCTTCTATGTATTGAATTCTTCGCAGTTGTCCTATTCGAATAGTCACCTTCGATGATTCGCCTCAAAAAACTTCGAAGTTCCGAATTTAGATTTAATTCATTTTGTACCAGCGCTCGACCGCGAACTTTTGCCGTTATTAAGTAATGGAAGTAAATTAATTTTTAAATTAATGATTAAGTGTGGCTTTTTCGCTCTCCGACCTGAAATTTTTTATCCTCTCTCTACCCAATAGTTTAAAAAATTTAATATCCAAAAAAATTACAGCTGCTCCATGATTACAGCTGCCCTTGAACATAACTGGTCGAGATCTCTACCGCTGGGATAATTAGAGCACTAAATGAATATGTGTGTCAAAAGCATTCATGTTGCATGATTCAAATTGAATAGTTGTGTTTTCATTCTGTTTTATTCTATCAAAATGACGCGAATTAAATATATCGTGCAAGTGAAATTTTTCCAAAATAGTACCATATTTTGCTCGCCATAGCTGCAAGATGTTTATCAAAGGGAGACCGATTCACTTCGGATACAAATACTGCTGTCTGTGTTCATCGAAAGGGTATCTGTTTGAATTGCTACCATATGCCGGAGCATCGGATACACACGATAAACAGCTTGACTAGGTGCTATTGTGGTTTTGAGTCTACTGTCAGTTTGTGAGTATCCTAGACAACATACTGTTAATTTCGAAAACTTTTTCACCAGATACTTCTTGCTTTGCCTCCTGAAAGAAAAAGGATTTGGCGCAACTGCCAAAAGGCCTAAAAAGAGACTTACCTCGACCTGCTAGGCACTACGCATTCGAGTAAGAACATAAGATTGCATTGGTTCGATGGAGAGACAATGCAGAAAGCTTCGATCTACGATAAGATGGATCCGATAAGAAATTAAATGTTCTCTGTGATGCGTGAACCGATTTTATTTCTGGAAGGTGACGTCAATACGAAGGTTTTTATGTATAAACGGTCTTTGAATGTGTATTGGGTCATGAATTATAGGCATTTTAGTGAACTTATATAACAGTACAGGTGTAAACAAATACAGGTGTAAACAAATACAGGTGCGCACATATGGTGTATATGCGGAAATATTTGCAAGGGAAATTGAAAATAAATGGAATATTGGAATAATTTGGCAAGTCTCACTTTAGTTTGCGTTTGCGCGAAAAATATAGGCGTAGTAAAAATTTTCCATACCCTTTTTTTTCCATACCCCCTTTTACCGCCTACAAATAATAATAAAATAAAAATGCTATATTTAAGACGGTTTTGGTCGTATTAGACTAAAATTTGGTAAATAAGTTCGTATGGTTACTGTCGGAAACTATGATAAAACTGGGCAAGGTCTAACTATATATATATACGCCCACGTTTTAGAAATCATTAGTATTCCTGAGTTGTACATGTTTTGATAGTGAAACTTGATATGTAGATGCTATGGGCCCAAGAGGCAGTTACTATATATTTTAGCGAACATTAGACAAGGGGGAATTTGGCAACACAAGCCAAATTTATGATATCGAATTGCTTTGGAACTCAATATCGTATAACAATGAAGGTCTTTCTACTGAAAAACTGGCACGGGCATTCGAAAACGGAGCGTGGCTCCACCCCAAATACAGACAGCCAAATTTAAAATACAGAATAGCTATAGATGTAAAAGTCACAGAACATTGAAACTCAGAATGTAGATACCATTTGGTGATGCCCTTCTACTAGAAAAGGTGACATGCATTGGACAAGGGGGTGTGTCTCAACCCATACAAGCCAAATTTATGACACAGAAAAGCTATGGAAGTAAAAGACAAAGAACATAGAAGTAAGAATGAAGTTACTACTTGGTAATATCCTGCTACTGGGAAATGAAAAGTGCAAAGAATTTACAATAGAGAACGTTGCTATAGACTCCAAAACTACTGAGCCGATTGAGCTCAAATTTGAGCAGTAACTATGGAGTCATTCATAAATTACGTTACCAGTTTAGTAGAGAGGGAGGTTTTAAAATGTACTACGATAAGTAACGAATGGGGGGGGGGGTCTCAGATGTACATAGTAATGTGACCAAAAATAAAAAAAACTCGAAAAAATTAAAATGAATACAACCCAACATTTCAAACCATTTTCATCCTTACATCTTCATGTTTGACCGTCTAAATTGACTGTTAACTATTGGCAAGTGTAGTAAGGGCATACTTTTTCTTTGCTTGCTTTTCGACAGTTATTTTTTCTATTTTCGAATATTTTTAATCAATTAATTTTTTATTTCATATACTACGTTACTTTATGGGGGTGGAGGGGAAGGGGTGTTTTTGAAATGCACTACAAAGAGTACAGGAGGGGGGTAAAAAAAAAATTGAAAATCGGTCACGTAATTTATGAACGACCCCTATGTTTCGAGTAAGAGATGGTTTAGAAATAATAACGGTACTTATCTAGATAAGGTCAGCAAAGCGCACCGGGAAAAAGCTAGCACTATATAAAACAAAAAAAGGGTCCTTGTACCGCAAGCCAACCTAATTGCTAATTACAATAAGTATATGGGCGAAGTTGACTTGCATGATAATGCTGTCGCTATTTATCGGATTGGAATTAGAGGCAAAAAGCAGGGTTCGCATTTACTCATTCATGAACTGCTCATTTCTGCTCTTTTTCATTCATTTTAGAATATGAGAAAAGAATAAAGTTCTCATTTTCCTTTTCGTGAAGAACTGAGCAGATTTTTTTTGTTCATGAAGTGAAGAAGAGCAAAACAGTTGGTGAAGAAGAATATTTTTTTTCTTCATTTGAAGAAACTGTTGTTACTCACCTCTTCATCATTGCTTCACTTGTCGCTCATTGTGAAACTTTTTCACAATTTCAAAATTGTGAAATTTTTAACCCTATAGGGTTGCCACCTACAAATATGCTTTTTTAAGAGTTTTAAACATTATCCAACCGTTGAATAATGAGATTTTAAAATTTAAGATGGCTGATAGGGTTTTAGGTGGCAACCGTATAGGGTTAAAAATTTCACAATTTTGAAATTCTGAACTTTAGTAGTATTTCAAGATAGTAAATAAAATGTCCAATGTTTCAGAGTTCAAAAGAATAATAAAACTGAGGGCATGAACGAGAGTCTGTTGCCTCACCACTTCATGATCAATTTATGAATAAATGAGGACTCAATGAGCGACAAGTAAATCAATGATGAAGAGGTGAGTAACAACAGTTTCTGCAAATGGAGAAAAAGTATTCTTCTTCACCAAATGTTTTGCTCTTCTTCACTTCATGAACAAAAAAAGTTTGCTCAGCTCTTCGCGCAAATGAAAATGCGCAGATTTATTTTTTGAACAAAAAATTCCCTCATATTCATGAGGCTTCATGAGTGAGTAAATGCGAACCCTGACAAAAAGTGGTGGTGGACATTTTGGGTCACCTGCTTGGACAGTGCTAGTGTCAATGCATGGAAATTGAATTGCATGATTGTTGAAAGAACCAAAAAAAGCTTATGAATCAAATTGATTTCGAGAACTCTATAACCAAAACCCTATTGTTATCCGTTGACACCGTAACAAACACTGAATTCACTTCGACTGATGAAGAGAAAGGAAAGATGACGATTTCATAGACCGCCAATTAACAGTCCGTTCAAAAAGTCCATAGGATTACACATAGATGGCGTTAATAGATTTTTCCATATGATTTTTATTTAGTACTAACCTTCAAAGGATACGTATATAAATTAGACAACAATCTGACTATTGATTCGTGAGTTATAGAAATTTGTGTGCAACTTCTGTTATTGAAAATAAAGAATGGAAAAAAGTGTATATCGAGTTTTGATAAAGCATTGCTTTTTGATAAAAAAAAAATATACTGTGGAAACTAAACAATGGCTTGATAAACATTATGCGGACTCTGCTCCATCGAGAAAAATGGTAGAAAAGTGGATTGCTGTATATAAACGTGGTCGTGCCAGCACAAATGATGCAGAGTGCAGTGGACGCCCAAATGAGACTATTATTCCAGAAAACATAAAAAAGATCCACAAATTGGTTATGAACAGCTATGGGCAGAGAGCTCTCTGGGAGCGTTGAGAGCAAGAATTGAGAATAAAGGTTTCTGTAGCAACACAAAACGCAACAACAAATCAAAGACAAAAGACAAACACAGAAACAACACAGAAGCTGTAAATGTAGTGGTGCCCATACCCGCATGAGCTCACAGTCGACCAAAAACAACAACGAATTGATGCAGAGGAGTGTTTGCCGCTATTAAACCGCAATAAAATCGAACTATATCGTCGATATGTGACAATGGATGAAACATGGCTTCACTGTTACACACCAGAATCCAAAAGACAGTCAGCTGAGTGGACAGCAGTCGACGAATCGAATCCAAAGCCAGCAAAGACCCAACAGTCGGCCTGTAAGGTGATGGCGTCTGTATTTTGGGATGCGAAAGGAATAATATTCATCGACTATCTCGAAAATGGAACCACCACCAACAGCGACCATTATTGTGCACTTTTGGATCGATTGAAGGCTGAAATCGCAAAGAAAAAAGTGTTGTTTCGCCAAGACAATTCACAACTCAAGGAAAACTATGGAAAAACTTAATGAATTGGGCTTCGAATTGCTTACCCACCCACAGAATTCTCCAGATTTAGTCTCCAGCGAGTTTTTCCTGTATTCAGATCTCAAGAGAATGCTTGCTGGAAGGAAAAATCAAGTCCAATGATGAAGTAATCGCTGAAACTGGGGCCTATTTTGACGAGAAAGAGAAATCGTACTATAAAAGTGGTATCGAAAAGTTGGAAAATCGCTATACTCGTTGTATTGCTCTCGAAGGCAACTATGTTGAATAATATATTCGAGTTTTATCAAAATTTTCTTCTTTTCTTACTTATCCTACGGGCTTATTGAATGACTTGTTATCATTGCCCAAAATAAAAGATATGCACATATCTGTATCAGCAATGCTATCGCAGATGCAAAATAGACCAGCAATTTTCCAAAAAATTGCAGTTAAAAAAAAAAAAACAACAATGTCATAAATTATTTTTGGCCTATTTCTAACTAGCCATGAAAATTCCATTAAGTTATTAAAACAGTCTGGTACAAAATGGGTTAAGCCAAAACAAAAACAAGTTGCCCATTTCAGACATTGAAAGAACTTTTACTGAGCTTAATTACACTGTGTGTAATTTTTTAAGTCATGGCAAAATAACCATATACGGACACCACTACGTGATAAAAGACTAAAAAAAAGACCCGTGTCTCCCAATTTTTCCCAAAGTCATGCACTTTTTTGTTTATGTTCCGCCAAAGATTTGGGGCCTCGGTATCATTTTCGCAAAAAAGTGATCATTTTCTCGGGCTCAGATCTTGCAAACCGTTCAGAATTTCGATTTACTCTCTGAGGCAAAGTTGTAGCTCTTGTCATAAAGAACAAAAATTGCGAACATATAAAATCAAAAAAACTTCACCTTCCAGATCAAAATCGCAAAAAACTTAAAAAAATTCGATTTTTTTTTACCTTTTTTCCCGTGTTCAGGTCCATAGGTAGCAAACCGTTCAAAATTCAAGGAAACAATCAACTACAAAAATTTACCTAAGGTCTCAATAAACAAAATTCTAGAACATATAAACTTCCTGGGAATTATTCTTTGGGCTACAACTTTGCATCAGAGAGTAAATCGAAATTCTGAACGGTTTGCAAGATATGAGCCCGAGAAAATGATCACTTTTTTGCGAAAATGATATCGAGGCCCCAAATCTTTGGCGGCCCATAAACAAAAAAGTGCATGACTTTGGGAAAAATTGGGAGACACGGGTCTTTTTTTTTTAGTCTTTTATCACGTAGTGGTGTCCGTATATGGTTATTTTTTTTTCGTGTTGCACTGTGTTATGTTAAGCAATAGAATAACTTTTGATCAAATAAATCATTTCTTGTTTCATTTTCGGGAACTTTTCACCCTGCCCTCGTGACTGGTTTTTAAGTGACCCTGAGCGATATCTTTATTAAGATCCTAGGTCCGCTGAATTCTCAGTTTTGTGCATAGTTAAAAATGGATTAAAAAGAGTAGGGAGAATTAACCCCCCATATCACAATTTCCCAGCCTTATTGAACTAAATAATCTTTACTTAATTTTGATTTCCGCTGAAAGGCCAAGCAATTGTGCTTAGTGGAGGCTTTTATTTGCCAATAGGTGGTAAGTTTTAGCACGTATGTAGGTGCATTCTATTCAGTCCGGCTGATCCGGGAACTTCTTAGAATGTAAATCGTGCATGCGTATGGCACGGGTCATACGTATCTATGAAGATTTCTTACCTCCGGGCGAATCCAAAAAAAAAAAAAAAAAAAAAAAAATGTAACTCACTAGAGACTAGCGCATCAAAATAACCAAACCTAACCTAAAAAAACATTTGTTAAATTTTTATATTTTTGTTTTGATAGTGTCCAATGAAAGAACGTTCTCTAACAGCTGCAAAAACAAAATTGCAATAAATCTTTAATGATTGAGTGAATACCAATAATAATACCACGTAACAAGTAATGAGTACACTGGACAAGCCCGTCTTTGTTCTTGTCTACATGAAGGCTTTCTCGCAGCGAGTCATTGATCTGCTGCAAAATGAAAAAATTTATTTCTTATTCTTACATAAAGTGTCTTCTTTATAATTAAATATGTTCTTGAGACAAACTTAAGGCACAACTAGCCTCTAGTAGCCGAAAGCTCTATCACGATTTATAGATTATCTTAGAGATATTATTTAAAGAAGGTTTCATGCTGATAGCTCGGGCTATCTTGTTGCATTCTATTTATCTTAGCCGATTTAAACTTAAACAAGCGAAATAAATTTAAACTTGCTTTAATTAAGTGTAAATAACTTGAATAAATTAAGCAAAACATAAATTAAGTGCAATTTTTTAAAGTCGTTCGGCGAAGTTATTGAACTCTCCGCCTTCAGATATTTTTCTTAACAACTTTGATTGTTGTTTGCTTTGTTGTTATTTATGCTGCCCAACTTTAAACAATTGCCAATAAAGTGCTAATTCGTTTTTCAAACCTGTTAATTAAATTAGTTCCTTTTTTTCCTACAGACTTAGTAAAGTTGAATTTGATTTTTCATGTTAATGTCTGTTCAAATTTTAAAATTTAAAATTCAAATCGATTTTGGCGTTGCTTGTTTGCCAACAAAAACTTCTTGCCACTATTAAGTAATATTTTTCATCATATTTGCTACTTATTTACTTAGTTCTATGCTATGTTATGTTAGAGTTAATGAAGATTAACTCACAACAACTGCGCAGGCGTGCCTTTGAGCCTTGTCTAAAATGTCAATATTTAGTTGTTGTGGCCACTGCTCTTTAAGTGTTTGCCTTTTGTTGTTTTTTTTTTTTTAGTATCTTTTCAAATGCTTTTAGATACAAAATCTAAACATTTTCAATTAATCAAGGTCATCATGATAGTATAACAATTTCTTTGTTTTAGCACAGGGTAGGTCAGAAGTAATTTCCGGGTAAATTAGTTTGACATTTATTTGTCAGTGTTTGTTTGTTAAGCGAAAATTTAACAAATTAAGGTATTTATTATTTATTACTTACTTACTTACTTATCTGGCGCTTGCAACCGTAAGTCGGTTTTGGCCACGTATAAGAAATTGCGCCAGCCATTTCTGTTTTGCGCTTGCTGGCGCCAGTTGGAAACACCAAGCGTGGTCAGGTCATCCAATACCTGATCCTTCCAACGAAGATGTGGGCGTCCTCTTCTGCGTTGACCACCACCGGGCACCGAATCGAATATTTTTTTCGCTGGAGCGTCGTTTTCCATTCACTCAACATGACCTAGCCAGCGAAGCCGCTCAATTTTAATGCGCTTAACTATGTCAATGTCAGCGTACAGCTCATACAGCTCGTGGTTCCATCGAATTCGGTACTCGCCATTGACGCAGATTGGACCGAAGATCTTACGAAGGATCTGTCTCTCGAAGGCTCCCAAAGTATTTTCATCAGAACTGCTCAACGTCTAGGTTTGTGCTGCATATAATAGGACGGGCATGATAAGTGACTTGTAGAGCTTGAGTTTTATTCGTCGAGAGAGGGCTCTGCTTCTCAATTGCCTACTCAGCCCAAAGTAACACCTGTTGGCAAGAGTTATCCTTCGCTTGATCTCAATACTGACATCGTTGAAAGAGTTTACGCTGGATCCCAGGTAGACGAAGTCCTTAACGACCTCGAAGGAGATGTTGTCAACAGTGACGTGGTTTCCAAGACGCTGGGACTGTTTATTTGTTGACACTAGGTATTTTGTCTTATCTACGTTCACTACAAGACCCATTCGACTCGACTCTTTCGCTAACCTGGAGAATGCTGCGCTGACTTCGCGCGTATTATGGCCAATGATATCTATATCATCAGCATACGCCAGCAGCATAATACTTTTGTAGAATATCGTGCCACTGCGTTTCAAATCAGCAGCTCGGATGATCTTCTCCATCATTAGGTTGAAAAAGTCGCACGATAAGGAATCATCTTGTCTAAAACCTCGTTTGGTATCGAATGGAGGAGTGAGGTCCTTCCCGATTTTAACTGTGCTGCTGGTGTTGCTCAGTGTCATTCTGCAAAGGCGGATGAGCTTTGCAGGAATACCAAATTCAGACATGGTGGAATATAGATGATTCCTTATTGGACTGTCGAAGGCGGCTTTGTAATCGACAAAAAGATGGTGTGTGTTTATTTTTTTTTTGCCTACGTGGTATCAATTCAATCATGACGTGTTATTTTTTACTGAAACTTTCTCACCCTCCTATGAATACGTTCTTAAAAACATATGTTTTCATCAATGGGGCAAAACGGATCTACAAATATTATCGATTTCATGTGTATCGAGTATTTAAAAAAATAAAAAAAATAAATAACTGGCCATTTCAGCCCTTAAAAGAACTTTGACCTAGCTTCTTATGATCAATTGTGTTGTGCGTGTTATTAAGTTTGTACACAATTGACCGAGAACCGAACCTACATGCTTAACGCCGACTCCGAACGGCGATGAACGGAATATTCTCGTTCTCAAGAAGCTTTACATGGCATTTTGATTATTCTCTGAGGTTTGCCATTGTCTGCAGAGAGGTGGCGGCCGTACAGAAAAATTATTTTAATTGAAATAATTTTCTGTGGCTGCTGGGGTTCGAACCTGGGTCTCTAAGGTTCTTTGACATAGCGGCCACGCACTTTAACCAACTACGCTACGGACGCCACAATCGTCCGTATCAATCGTATCGAGTATTTGCCTGGAGTAAATTGAGTGTAGGGCAGAATAGGGCAATGGGAGTTAGAGTGTAATGAGAGTCACCCACATATATATACAATACTGAACACTCAAGCGTAGTTGTAGGCTATCTCATAACGACTTTCCAGACAGAAGAGGAACACTAGTCGAGCAGATTTCAGCTAAGTGCTATTCCAATGCCCCGTGAAGTGATGTTTTACGGCGGTTCCACGGGGTGTAACTATGGACGACGTTTCAATGCGGTAGCGCCTTTTGTTCCCCCTTCGCGAATAAAATAAAAAATAATAAAAAAAAAACACTCAACCGTCGGGTAAACTACTTCCATACCTCACTTTGTGCCCCGGACATTGTGTTAAACGACTCGCGCATTTTAACCGCCCGCTATGTAAAGAAAAATAAGTTTTTTATTTTGTGACGCGCTGATGTAATTTATGTCGAAGTGAAATAAACTTTTCCAAGTATTAAGTTAGATGTTCAAAATATTTATGTGCCCTTTAGATTGTGTCAATATATAATAGGTTTTTGAAGTGAAACTTCTTAGGCGGCGCTTCGAAATTTGAACGAGAATATTGAAGAGTGAAATTTCAAGGTCAATTTACTTCATTTCGTTACACGATAGAGAAGAAAGATATGTTTTACAGTAGAGAGAATGAGATGGATATACATTGTATAAAAGACTTAAAAAACTTGCTTGCTACCTCTGAGGATCGAACCTGCGAACTCAAAATTACAAAGACGGCGCTCTATCTAATGAGCTAAACTCTTCATATAAAAATTTGCTCTATATACCAATTAATCAAACTACTTTTGCTGGAGATGCCCAGCGGCAAAATAAAAAGCGTTCCTAGAAATAGCGCTTTTTATGCGTAGTTTTGATATGCTTTGAGGATGTGCTTTTCAGATTTTAATACACATTTTGTTCGTAACGAAAACAGCGGGGTAATAGCAGAGCGGTAAGACGTTTGATTGTAATGCCAGTGGTCCGAGTTCAATCCTCGCATCTTACAAAATTTTCTTGCTTTTTTTTTTGTTTTTTTTTTTAAAGAGCTTTTTAACTATTTGTTTGTAAAGAAGCGCTTTCATCCTCGGATATCCAATATCCATTCTATATTATTATTACGCAAGCGCTTTTTTTGTGATGACCATCAAATCTATACCGTAAATGCGACTTTTATAAAGAGGGTATCAATAGAAAGGTCTTGCTCTGTAGATGTGCAATAAGTTCTTACTTTTTCTTAAGAAAGAAAACCAAAACAATCTTCTACGAAGAAAGCCAGCTTCTTCTCAAATTTTCAATTTCATACTATTGTATTATTAAAGCAGTTGAGCGAAGCGAAAAACGTACAAATATATTTTATATTGATACACTAGCCCCAAATAACAAGTTTATGCAAAATCGTTATTCCAGGAGCCTTTACTGGCATCGCCGCCAGCTCATTTAAAGGAGAGCATACTTTGCACAGCTAATTCAAACATCCTATACCTCTTCTTAAGACATCTGTATTGGGTGATAAGCCCAATTCTACGCACGGAAGGTCAGGTCGTGAAGATAGCAGCTTATACAACCGAAATTTAGTATCGTTGAATTATAACTCGCTCAGGAGACGTGCTACGGTAAATTTTAGTTAACGACAGAATAGATGTGCTATTAAGCCTCACAACGAAGATATTGCGAGCGCATTTTGGCGTTTTAACGTCGTACGGGTTTACTAGTAAATTTTAATATGAATTTGGTTTACTTAAAAACCGCTTCAGATGTGTGAAGCGCTATGGCGCTATGGCTTGTTTAGTGCTTTTGAAGCGCTTCGATTACCGCTGGGTGGCAAAAGCCGCAGATTGTGTGCTGATTGCGTTTTATGTGTGGAAGACAGGGGGGTTGCCATGACTCGGGTAGAAGAGAGAAAGATTCAGCGAAGCAGAAGTGAATAAGAGAGTTGCCCTGAGCGCATTATGATTTTCGCAAAGTAGACTCTCATACTAGGGCTGCCATGCCAATATTTTTTTAGAATACCAACGTTGGTATATCTCTAATCTATATATATAAAAAAATGTTGTCAAATCTGTTTGTGACGAGTGTTTGAGAGTTCGGCTGGGTAAAAAAAAATCTGCCGATACCATTTTGTAGGGTACGTTCCCTAGATGGTTTTAAAAAAAAAATTGTTTGAAAATGTTTTGATTTGGTCGAGCTATATGTGTTTGAGTGAAGGGTTTTGGACCTATTGGAAATTTTTTTTTTGCAAATTTGATTTTAATTGATATGAAAAGTAAATGTATGAATTTCAACCATACGTTCTGAGAATAAAATTGCATTGGCATTGGCTTCATAAGAAATCAGTTGAAGCATTTGACAGAACAATGAGAGATATTCGTGGATGTACTGATTTATTTGGTGGTGCATTGGTGTTGCTGGCTGGTGATTTCAGGCAAACACTACCTGTCATTCCCAAATCAACTGCAGCTGACGAAATTAATGCATGTTTAAAATCATCCTGCTTATGGCGTTATATCAAAAGATTGAAATTAACAACTAATGTCCGTGTGGAATTGCAAAACGATCCATCTGCTGCTAAGTTTTCAGCGCAATTGCTAAAAATTGGTAATGGTTCAATGCCTGTTGATGAATCAGGATTGATTACTTTGCCAACTGATTTTTGTCATTTTATGCAATCAGCTGAAGAATTGATTGAAAGTGTTTTTCCGGACATTGCACAACACTATAAGAATCATGCTTGGTTGAGTGAAAGAGCCATTTTAGCAGCGAAAAATAAGGATGTTCATTCTTTGAATTTTGAGATACAATCTAAAATTCCTGGTGATTTGATTTCATACAAATCTGTTGATACCGTTACGAATGATGAAGATGTGGTTAATTATCCAACTGAATTTCTGAATTCATTAGATCTACCAGGATTACCTCCGCATAATCTTCAGTTAAAAGTTGGTGTCACTGTAATTATGCTTCGAAATATTAATCAACCGAAATTGTGCAACGGAACGAGATTAGCTTTCAAAAAATTAATGAACAATTTGGTTGAAGCTACAATTCTGACTGGAAAATTTAAAGGTGAAGAAGTATTAATTCCGCGCATTCCAATGATACCGTCTGATATGCCGTTTGAATTTAAACGACTGCAATTTCCAATTCGTCTCGCGTTTGCAGTCACCATAAACAAGGCTCAAGGCCAATCGTTAGGAGTTTGCGGTGTGAATTTGGAGTATCCAGTGTTTTCACACGGACAATTGTATGTTGCCTGTTCACGTGTCGGCAAACCGTCAGTCTTATATATTTATACGGAAAATAAGAAGACGAAAAATGTTGTATATCAAAGAGCATTGCAATAAAAAAATTCAATTATATTTAATTTTTCTTATTTTATTTATGTTGTTTGCGCTACGAAGTGTGCAGAGGGGTACGCTAGTTCAATATATTAATATAACCTCTATGAATTTTGCTCATATTACACATATTATATTTTTATTCATAATATTGCGATATAAAATTATATAAAAACCCAAATTCATGAAGCATATGCTGTCGCCCATGACGCTAACTTGACACTGTGCGCAAGAAAAGTTGGAATAAGTTCTTTCAATAGATAACTATTTTATACATATTGTAGTTATATAATTTTATATCGAAATATTATTAATAATAGAAAGTATAATTTGATATTAGTAATATTAATACGTATTTATGTTGAATTAAAAATATATCAAGTTGTATTCTGTATTCACATCTATATGTAAATACGACGCAAATTGGTTATCAAATTAATTGCTTTTCGGACATAGGTCCATACCAATGAATATTAAATAAACAGAATATTTTTTTTATAAAAACTTTTTATTGTATTTCTTTTGCTTAAAAAGTTCTCTCCTTGCCTTTAAAGTTCGATTATGCAATCGTAAAGCAACGCAACGTAACGTGACGTAGAGTTCTATCTTATGAAAAATAAGTGTAAGTGGTTAGTGAAATCGTAACGTAACCTAGCGCAGCGATGTGTTCTATTCCAAATAGAAATCTACGCCACGTTACGTTGCGTAGCTTTACGATTGCATAATCGAGCCTTTACACTAAAATGGTTCTTATTCTAGAAGAGAAAAAGTGTATACAAAGAAGAAGTTTCACTTCTTTACTGTATACACGGTATACTGTATATTTTTTTTGTTTAATTTGTTTTTTCTCGTCACTTGACAGGTGACTTGAAATGAAAAGGTAAAAGCTTGGAAAAGAAGACTACAGTACAAAAGAAGGATCCTGAAAAAGTAAAGCGGCAGCTACTTCAAGTATCAAACGATACTTCAGTGTCAAATGTTGGTACTAACCACTCATGGCAGGATGATGTAGACGAAGACGGAGAAGATGCGGAGAACAAATGCCTAATATGCATCCCGATTTTGGAAGAGACAATGAGCTGTGGTGCAGATATACTTCGTGTGGTAGTTTGCTCACGCGGTCTGCACTGAGTGGGACTCACCCGATGGTTACTTTTATTTAATTGTCTCTGACTCCAATTACCGGATGACCATCATTGCCCCCACCTTGCACATTTGTTCCGAATCGAAAAAAGACGGCCCAAACTTCATTTCAAAAGATGTTCGAAAAACATTTTTTTTCAGATATCTACTTAAGATATACAAAGGAAAAAACTGCTTTGTGAACTTTTTTTAATTTTTTGTAAGGATTTTTGCTATTTTAAATAGGCCTTTTATATTCACACCCAAAAATCTCGTTGTCGGGAGACAAAAAACAAATTAAACATTTACCTTAAGATGTTTAAAAGAAGAATAGTTTTTTAATATAAATATTTAAAATAATAAAAAAAAACTAATGTTTCCATAATTTTGTTACTATGTGGACCTCAGATTCATTATAAAGAACATTAAAAACGTTATAACATTTAAGATTTTAGAAAATTTAGCTCAAAAATTAGTTCATGGCCGCCAATTTGAATTTCAAAGGAATTATATAAGTTAGCATATTTTTAAGCCGCCATTTTGAATTTCGAATTTTTTACTTCAGATTCGTGATCAGCGTCCCCAAAAACCTACAAATCCTTATTTTCATGCAGATTAGACAACGCCTTGAGGTTTTGGCCGTCTTTTTTCGATTTGGAACCATTGTGCGTCGGTGCAATGAGAGACCAATCTGGTTTTTTTTTAAACTGTTATAACTTCCAAAGTTGATTACTAAAGTCTTTAAAACTGGTCTTAGTTGATAAGTTTACTAGATAAGTTTACTTGATGTCTAGGCGGTTGCAGTAAATATTTGATTATAAATTCAGATTTTATCTCATTTCTCGCTAAAGTGACTCCCATTTCCTTCGTTTGTCCTACACTTTACTTACCACATCTATTCCTAATGGTTAAGTCTGTTTGGAAGGTATAAGATAACTTAGGCTATTAAGCACAAAGAGGTTTTTCCGATCTCAGGTAAGGTTAAGTTAAAAAGGGCTCTGCACTATAATATTTGTATTTCCTTTTCATAAATTGTTTTTTAAAGAACAACTAGTATTGCCTGTGGTCGAAATTCGACCATATCAAAATCATTTTTTTCATCTTATTTATCTTTTTATTTTTATTGAAAAATGCTTGGAAAAGTTAAAAATAAGTTGGCTGTATCGTGGTCACATCCGTAGATTTTGACATGACAGTGTATCTTTATCCTTGTCCCAATCCTTTAATTTGTTCCCAAATTTGTCTTCATTCTTATTCTTATATTTGTTCTAATAATTTTCCTTCTTCCTCTTCAAACTCTTGTTTTAATCTATGTTCAAATCCTGTATCGTGACCTTACCCTTGTTCAAATTTTTCCTAATCCTGCTCCCACATTCTTTCTAAATCTTTGTCCTAAGTTTTGCTCAAAGTATGTTTAAATCCTAGTTCTATTTCTTTTCATATTGTCCTTAAACTTTACCTAATCTTGTCCCAAATATTGTTTTAGGTATGTTTCAATCTATGTCCTTAACCATGTCTCAGTCCTTGTCGAAGCCATTTTCTTAATTCGTAATCCTTGTCCAATTCTATACTCTAATCTGTGTTCCTACCTTTTTCCAAGTCCTTGCTTTCATCCCTTGTCTAATCATTGCCTTAATGCTTTACCAAATCCTTGTCCTAGTACTTGTCCTTATTTTAATTTCAATTTATTTTTGTTTTTATTTTTATTGTGAGACCAAGTAAGAATTCTTAATTCTTGCTTTCCAGTGCATGATTGATGCATTTTGGATCATAAAGCTACTCTCTCCGCGGTCTCATAACTGCATGAATATTTTGTCTATTTTTGCCATAAGGCTATCGAAGAGAAAGAAATTAAGAAAAATCAACAACACCAACAATCGCACACAGCTCCAATTTTTGTTTAGCAAAATAATGTGGAATAATATAAACATAGAGACAGAGAGAGAGAAAGAGAAAGATTCAAACTACAGCCATGTGAATGAAAATGCATACATTTATTTTGAAATACAAAAATTAGATAATGTATTTAATTTTATTTGATCATTTTTATTTTTCGGAACATCTGTGGCTTACTGCCTTTTGAGTGATATAAGTTTCATTCTTTTTTTTTTTTATTATATATATTAAAAAAGAGTACGACAATATTAATAATATATTTAATATATAAAGTAGATAAGGAAATGGCTTAAAACATAGATTTGTGTATATAACTTTGGAGTAGTTTGAAATATTTGAAAAATTTTTTCACAGGAATTATTTGTTTAGCTGTAGAACTTTGTAAAAAATACAAAAACAACATTTTTAAAAATGTAATTTTCATCAAAAAAAAAATCATAGGGGGTAGCTCATGATTTTCGATGATAGAAACACCTAATTAAATTATGTGTCAAAATGAAGCAAATTTTGCAAATAAATGATATGGTATATGAAAGAGTGTGAGAGAAGAAAATAGAAAAACAAAAATAAAATTACAAAAAAAGAATGTCTGTTCTAATTTTTGAGCAAAAATTGAATATTTTAGAGTTTGTTTGAAAACAACACAAAAAATTGAATTAGTGAGATAACGGTAAATCTTTTCTTATTTCTCAAAAGTTATTTAATTGAACTTTCAGACAAAGAAAATTTAGGGAAAATCGATTAAGAAATGGCTGAGATATTTGCATGCAAAATCAAAATTTGAAATATCAATTGTTTTTTTCTCATTCTGAGGCATTGACATTGCTTTAAGAAATGCATTGCATGGAAAAAATCTACAGGTTTCGAAATATCGCAATACTTTTGATGTCATAATAACGGGAAATTTTTTTAACATACTATTCGTGGAAAATATTAGCAAAAAAGTTTTCGTATACCGTTATTTTTCTCAACCAACGAATTTTCATACAAAAAACTTTGTACTGAAAACATCTATAGTTTTCGAGATATCTCAATAATTTTGATGTCCAAAGAATGGAAATTTTTTAAAATTTACTATTTGTAAGCAATTTTACCATCACAATATATATTGACACTTGTTAGATGAAAAAGTGCTTATTGTAGGGTAACCGTAAGCGATGGTAAAAAATATTAAATTTTTTTTTGCACATCTTATGAATGTCTAAATATCTCTCTTATATCATGTTTTTCCATCTCTTATAGTTTAGCTTTTATTTAATAAATGCTCTTTTTCCGCTCATATTTGAGGTCAAAGGTCACCAATCTTATATTCAATCATATTGTGCAGCCAGACCTTTCATCTGATCCACATTCTTCATTCTACCTCTTCCCAGTTCTGAGATCCCTAACTAAAATTGATATAAACTTTCAACGTTAATATTTTGGGTCAAAGGTTATCAATTTAAAATCTAACATAATTCGGCACATCTATGGTGCAGTACCTTTCGAATGATGTACGTTTCATTATCCTTATTCTAAAATAAATATTGAAAAAGTGTACGACAACATTCGATGTTTGCGTATTAATATACTAGCATACCCGTCCCCAGCGTTGCTTGGGAGTATAAATATGATATGAAAACATATTTTGAATAAAGAAGAATCAAATATGTTTAATTAATTTTATTTTATATGAGAATATTTCTTATTGAAATAAAAAGAGTGGCTTCTTATTGAAATGAAAACAGTTTCACCTTCGTATAATCAAAATAAATACGATATATTGGACTTATGGCAACACTGCAGCAGAAATTAACTGAGTGCAACTATCCACTCAAGATGGCAGCGCGGTGAGTTGTAGACTTTCACCTCTCTCTCTCTCTCAACAAAAAGCTTAAGCTATTGTTTGCTGTTATTTTGTGCTGCTTATACATACAATGGCAGCATGGATTAAAATGCATAAATTCATAAATAATTAAATAAAAAGTTTTACCAAAAACGTAGTACCCAGTAGCAAGGTCGCTTTTTATAGCAATTGAATAGTGAAAGAATTATTAAAATCGATTCAGCGATTACCCCGTGATTGAACGATACAAATCCGAGAGAACCCTTTTATATAATAGTATAGATAAGAAGATGACACGAATATTTATACATTTCTTTTGTACGGATGTCACTACCCGATTGCTACATTAAATCAGTCCAAAAATTAATACGATTTTAAATTTCGCCTCGTAGTTTTTAAGATACTGTCCAATGTGTTTTTGTAATGCAGTAAACAGCAATTTTAAATAAAAAAAATATAGTTCAAAGAAAAGTAAAATTTCTTGATGTGGAAAAGTATTTTTTTTTTTCAAATAATTTAAACATATAAAAAATTGCACATATAAAAAAGTTTCAAGAGGCTGAATTTGTATTGGAAAATGCTTTTTATATCAGGAATTTTAATAGTTTGTAATCAAAATCCCTTCCCCCTGGGAAAATCCTGACTACAGCCCTGACTTGTACTATCATTCGAACATTTCAATTGTTAAAAGTCGTCACCATAAGTATCTATAAATTCGATTTGAAAAAGCTAAGCCAGAATCATATATGATTCCTTTTTTAACTCATAAATATTTCATTTCAATTTTGAATTCACTTATGATTAATTTCGATTCACACTTTTAAGACCGATCAACAATAATTTATGATATCTTTATAAATTCATTTTTGAACAAAAAAAGAAGTTGGTTGTATCGTGGACACACCCGTAGGCCTTAACTTTCCTTTGTTCTCAAACTAGTCCTCATTCTTAGCTTATATTTGTCATAAGAATTGTCTTACGTATTGTCTAAACTCTTCTCTAAAATTCCTGATGCTCTAAAATTCCCACTTATTTTCTCAAACTTTTTCCTTAATCTTGTCCTTAGTGTTTCCAAATCTCTGTTTTTTTTTCTTGTCCCGTTTCTTGCCTTCCTCATTTTCCCAATCTTGTCCCAAATATTGTTTTAAGTGTGTCCAAATCCTTACCTTTATACTTGTCCCATTACTTGTCATTGTCCTTTTCGGATTCCTTATATGAAATCTTGTCCTAAGCCCTGTCCAATTACATGAGCTAATCTCTGCACTACTTCTAATCTTATTACTGGTTTTAATCTTTGCCCTTATCCTTTTTCTAATCCTTGTCTTAATACTTGTTATTTTAATTTTAACAAAATTTTTTTTATTCTATTTTTATTTTTGCTTTTGCTATTGCATTTGGTGCATTAAAGTCACATTATGGGGTTCCCTGAAAGGCCTCATGATTATTATTATTATTATTTATTATTATTATTATTATTATTATTATTATTTATTTAGAAAATTGTTGACATTTAAGATTTAATCTTTTACATGCCTCTTATACAGAATTGATAAAAAACTTATTTATAGATAACAACTATTTAAAATGAATTAAGTTAGAGTCATCATAAAAGATTTAAATTCAAAAATATAATTATATTACTTTACTTTAATGAAAGGTGACTCAAAATACGAAAACATTAAAATAACAATACGAAAATTAATATTAAAAAGAGAAAGGAAATTAAAGATTAATTTAAGTGAAAATAAAGGATAAAAGATAGCAAATAGGAGAAAAAAAAAAAAAAAAAAAAAAAAAGACTTACGAGAAATAGTTGAAAATTAAATGCTTAAAGTCCTTAGTGTTCGAAATAATTTTAATGTTGTTTGGAAGTGCATTCCATAGTCTAATTGCACTGACGAAAAACAATCGGCTTGAGTTTTGGAAGTTATATTTCGGAATAACAAGGTTCATGTTTCTGTTTGATCTACAAAACTTTAACTTTTCAAAAAGATATCTTGGACAACGGGAGGTGATGATCTTATGCAAGAAAATGCAATTTCTAGCTTGAAGATAGCTGAACAGGTTACGACCTAATAATTCTTTATTAAATGGTGTTATATGATCATACCTCTGAAGACTGTAAGCATATCGTGTACAATTATTAAACGCAACTTGCATTTTGTGAGTGGATCTCGCGTCAAGCTTGCTATAAACGACTTCCGCATAAGAAAAGATTGGCAGTATCAGCTGTAAGACTAGTTTTTTTCTTGTTTCAACAGGTACAAATGCTGCAGTCATCCGAAGATTTCTGAGCACATAGTAGGTTTTTCGAACGCAGGAGTTTACGTGATCTTCACAGGACAAAGATGAGTTAATTTGGTAACCAAGATTTGTGGCTTTACTTACGAATTTTAGTTCAACGTCATTGAGGAAAATGGGGGGAACATCAAGATTCCAGTACGGTATTTTTGATATAGGTAAGACATACGATTTCAGAGGGTTCAAATGCAGCATATTATCTTTGGCCCAGTTTGCCACTATATTTAAATCTTCGTTAACTCTCGCACATAAATCTTCAGAGAGATTAATGAGTTAATGCCAATAACTTTTTTTTTTAATTTTATCATAATACCGAAAATCTTTTCTGTTATTTAAACTTTTTTTTTCATAAACCGAAAATTTTTCTGTTATTTCATAAAATTTACCGTAGCACCAATAGTCACCGAGTTAAAATTTCATGCAACGTTTTTTCATTGCTGTTCTATTTTCATTTCTATTGCATTAAGCGGTTGCCTACATGGCGTCAAGGCGCAAAAATGTTTGTTTTATTTTCGTTATGAGGTCACAGTACCAACGTAAAATACAATTTACTGGACCACCTCTACAGTGCGAGAAATAATTCTATGCAACAATATTTCATTTGTGTTGCATAAACTGCCTAGGCGACCTAACGACGTCATAATTTATTTTTTTATTTTTGTTGTAAAGCTAAGTATAAATCCTTCATTTCTGTTTCATAACATTTAACGTGGCGCATATACTCACCGAATAATAATTCCATGCAACGCCGTTGCATGATTGATCCATTTCCGATCTTGTAGCGGCTCTCTCCGCGGCCGTATGACGGCTAAGAACTAGCCTTTCTTGCGTGTAATATTTTCTACCGTAAAATCTATTAATAATTGAGCATTATAATTCCATGTAACAAATTTGAAGTCCCGTTGCTTAGCCAGCTCCCTCTACGTCTCTATGACGCCTTTAATTTCTTATGTTTTCGTCATAAAGTCAAAAAATCAACTTTATTGTCGTGACGTTGCTTTTATCATAAGAGCTTTACTCATTAAGAATAATTCCATGCAACGTCGGCATTTTGGAAAAACGCCTTTTTCAACCTTTTTTGGAAACCTGCGCGGTAAAACGTAACGTTGTCAAATCAAAAGTATTATTTATGTTAAATTTGTGAATTCGCTTATGATTCAAAAATGATTATTGTTTATTTCAAAAATTAATCAAATTTAAAATTGTTGGCTTTTATGGCATTTCTCTTTTTTAGAAATATTATTTTTGATACAATGCTAGGAATAACTAAGCTCGAAAAAGAAAACTAATGAAAGAAAAATATCAACCCGTTTACCTTACCAAACTTTCACTTTTGCCAAAACCTTCACTTATAGTTCAGTGGGTTGTTTTCAAATAATTGCTTTACGTAATCTAGCCTTGAACTGTTTCGTTGACTTATGTTAAAAACAGTTATATAATTATCCTTATTTTTACTGCTAATCAAAAAACTTTTACTTCTTACTTCCACTAAAAGTTTGCGTGATGTCCTGCTGTAATTGTATTCGTTTTTTTTTTTTTTGTTTTTATTTTTCATTTTTAATGTCAACATTAAAATTCTGAGGTGTGTTTTTGTATTTTATGTAATGTAATCTACATAATTGCCACAATTATTTTGACTTTGGGAATTCCTGCAAAGTTTCAGATGTATATAAAACTAGCTGACCCGGCAAACGTTGTTTTGCCCAAACTTAATATTCGATGATTCTACTTTTTCAATAGATGACGGTGTAGTTTTGAAAAACAAACACAATTACCAAATTTTAGTCTATTATGACCAAAACCGTTTGAAATATAGCATTTTCATATATTTGTGGGTGGTAACGCATATTTTTAGTACAGTTTCCGACAGCAAGCAAACAAAATAAATTAGTATAATAATTAAAAAATTTATTTATAATACCAAATTGTAGCCTAATACGGCGAAACTATCGTAAATATAGCATTTTTGTTGATTTGTGGGCGGTAAAAGGGGGTGTGGCAACCCATTTTTAGTACAGTTGCCAACAATGAGCATACAAACTAAATTTCCAAATTTTTTTCGAAGTATAATACCACCAAAATCTTCCGATATATAGATAGCAACCCACTTTAGTAAAGTTTCCGACAGTGGTCATACAAACTAAATTACCAAATTGTAGTCTAATACGACCAAAACCGTCGGAAATATAGCATTTTTATTGATTTGTGGGCGGTAAAAGAGGGTGTGGTAAATTTTTTTCTACATAGTGTCCTTCCTTAAGCCAATGCGAATCCATCAAGCTCAAAATTGTAAAAATTGAACGACCCCTTCTTGAGTTATGCGCGTACACACGGACGTCAGTCATTTTTATGTATAAGATTTATTATAAAATTTAAATATTTCAGAAAACTTGAATTTGTTGTAAGAATACAATCTGATGAGAAACCGCAGTTGTAGTTGCCACATATAATATAGAATATGAACAGTTATAATAGGACACACAAAGAGCTGCCTAAGCAACGAAACTTCATATTTGTTACATGGAATTGTAACACGCTATGTAAAGGTGCTACGGTTAAACTTATTATATGCCAGTAATGGCTGGTTCTTAGCCCGTACCATGATACAATTACAAGGTAAGCTCATTTTAAGATGGCTGCTCCAATGAGAAATTCTGCAACAACAAAGCTGTAGGAGCTACAAACGTCAAACGACAAAAGCAACAACAACAATTAAAAAACTCAAAAATACCAGCTGATTTTGACAACTAGTGCACCCTACTCTCCAATATGAGCCTACCATGTAATTGTATCATGAGACCGTTCTAAAAAAATAGAAAAAGTCATAACGTCATAGGGCCGCGAAGAGAACCGTTGCAGGATAGAAAATACAGCTATCATGCAATGGGGTTGAATGGAGTTATAACTCGTCGAGTATATGCACTATGGTAAACGCAAATGAAGAATTTGTATTTAACCTTACGATAAAACTAAAAAACATAAATTATGGTGACGTCAGGTCACTGAGATAGAAGCTTTTGCAACAAAAATGCAATATTGTTGCATGGAATTATTATTCGATGAGAAGAAGTGCTATGAAAAATTGTATTTAACGACAGCAAAAAATGGTTCTCTGACCTCATAACAAAGATGAAAAATAAAATTTGGAGCCCAACACAACGTTAGCAACTACTGAACAAGGGCGTCCCCTTGACTGGAAAAATTGTATATATTTTTATTTCCTATGTGTATTAGATGGGTTTTTTTCCAAAAGTATTCCAGAACCTCCCTGCAAGGCCAGATTCTGAATCCTCGATGTAATATATGCTCACGAAAAAAACGCGAAAAAAAATTCAAAAAATTCGCAAACTGGATTGGCGCCGCTAAAAAACGTGAATTTGAAGAAGTATAAAATAGATGTTTCAAATCGAGTTTCCTATTTAAATTTAAGTCTTACAAAAACTTTTGACTATAACATATCTTAATGTAAAATCGTCCGCTGAGCCCAAATATGTCATCAGATTCTTAAAAAAATTAGTCCTTGACCCACAATCGGCCTACTTTATTAAAAATTTCCTAATTTTTTCTTTCGATTTTGAAAAAGAAACTTTACCTTCGCCAAGGTCGCAGCAACTTTCTCAAATTCAAATGCTGCATTATTGTTGGCCTTCTTATGAAGTTTAGGAATAATAAACAAATTATTCAAATCGGGCCATTTTTATGGCAGAAAAACGATTTTTTTGTTGAGCTGACTTTTGGAAAAAATTTATTTTTTTATAAAATTTTCTTCCCTTTGTTTTTTACATATTTACAATAACTTTAAAAACATAAATTTGTTCATCGTCATCATCAGACATCATTTAAATATGCAGAAAACACAGTGGCGGATTTGCATACGGGCTGAAAGGGCTTTAGTCACCCACCCCTCCTTGGAGAATTTTTTGTATGGGAAAAAAGTCCAAAAAGACGTTTCAGCTCACCCCCCCCCTTGGCATACAGAACTGTAGTTTCAGTACCCCTCTGGCGAATCCTAGATCAGCCACTGAGAAAACATAGTGAAGTTAATCTGAAGTAGAGGGATATAATTTTCTTGTAAGCAAATAATTACACTGTGCGACAGTCCAAAATACCTGGGAGATAATGTTATTTTTCTTGTAGGTCTTGTTGAGTTAAAGAATGTTCTATACTTGAAATTTGCCGGACACCCCCAAAATCTGGACTTATGGTCAAAAAACCGATTTTGCCTACCTTTGCCCACTTATTGGCTTATAACTTACCTGATTGCCAACTGATTTTAAAAATTTAACCGGATCCTGAAAGACGATACTTGAAACTTTCCAACGATATATATACTGTTTGGGACAACTTGAGAAAGCTGTGTGTATTTACTCTGCAAATACAACTTCTTTTGAATTTTTTTTTACTTTTTTCAACTTTGACGATTTTTCTATGCACTAAATTATATTGAGACCACACTAGTCCTGCATGGATTCATAGAAAACATTTATTAGGAATTGTAACGCAATTTAGTTTATGAAAATTGGTCAGTAATTGACAAAGTTATTCAACTTTTCATGAAAAGAGATTTTTTTCCAAAAATACATTTTCGGCATGACAACTCAAAAATGGTTGCTTGATCTTTTTTTTTTTAAGTCGGCATCATTAGTTTCATGTTGTAATGACCAGCAATAATCCGAAATAATTTTAATTTTATTTTTTTCCTGCAAATGTTTTCTATTGTTGCCATTTCTTGGTAAATATGTCCTCCTTGCTCATCGCTTAACTGGGCTAAGTTCTTTGGGAAGAAGTCCAAATACGAATGGAGAAAATAAATTTTTATAGACGTGGTGCATCCCATTGCACTATATGCACATAAAAATTCATTCACAATTGCGACAGACTCGTCGCTTCTATGGTTTCCGAGGAAATTAGCGCACAGCTAAACAAAACTCTTCCACGGACGTTGTTCCACGAAATTTAACTTCCTTACAAAATTTGTATCACATAAAATATCACATAAAATAGGCTTTCAAAACGTTCTTAACGTTCCTTTAATCAAGGTTGAGAACGTTATTCTACCAGCACTGCATCTGAAACTCGGATATATGAAACATTGCGTTAAAAAATTAGATGTAAACGGCGAGGATTTTGCGTATCTTAAAGGGGTGTTTCCAAAATTAATGGAAAAAAGTATATTTTTCATATCTATTACTTTTTAATCCTTTTATATTTATGAACTACATAAAGGTATTTTCATTGGAACTCTAATCCAAAAAGTCATGAGAGATGCAAATTTTGTGGAACAAGTAGAAGCGACGACTATGTCGCAGTTGTAAATGAATTTTTAAGTGCATATAGTGCAATGGGATGCAAAATGTCTATAAAAATTAATTTTCTCCATTTGCATTTGGACTTCTTCCCAGAGAACTTAGGCCAGTTAAGCGATGAGCAAGGAGAACATTTTCACCAAGAAATGGCAACAATAGAAAAACATTTTGAAGGAAAAAATAAAATTGAAATGATTTCGGAGTATTGCTGGTCATTACAACATGAAACTAATGATGCCGACTTAAAAAAAAAAGATCAAGCAAACATTTTTAAGTTGTCATGCCGAAAATGTATTTTTGGAAAAAAATCTCTTTTCATGAAAAGTTGAATAACTTTGTCAATTACTGACCAATTTTCAAAAACTAAATTGCGTTACAATTCCTAATAAATGTTTTCTATGAATCCGTGCAGGACTAGTGTGGTCTCAATATAATTTAGTGCATAGAAAAATCGTCAAAGTTGAAAAAAGTAAAAAAAATTCAAAAGAAGTTGTATTTGCAGAGTAAATACACACAGCTTTCTCAAGTTGTCCCAAACAGTATATATATCGTTGGAAAGTTTCAAGTATCGTCTTTCAGGATCCGGTTAAATTTTTAAAATCGGTTGGCAATCAGGTAAGTTATAAGGCAATAAGTGGGCAAAGGTAGGCAAAATCGGTTTTTAGACCAAAAGTCCAGATTTTGGGGGTATCCGGCAAATTTCAAGTATAGAACATTCTTTAACTCAATAAGATCTACCAGAAAAATAACATTATCTCCCAGGTATTTCAACTTCGTTCCATTTTGTCGCACTGTGTTATTTTTGAATAGATTTAATTCACTGCAAATTGGAAATGATGTCATTCTTTGTTATATTATATGGTTAAATTTTTTGGTGTTCCTCTACCACCTGCAAAGTCAACTGTTTTTCGGATTCTAAGTTAGTAACATTTGTATTGAATCGTGTTATAAAATTTATTGCACTTTCATCACAATCGTTCACGACAACAATTTTGCTGACCATTTCCTCAGCACGTAAATTTATTTCGTCAATGAGCCAACAACTTGTATCGATGTTTAGAAAGCTCATGGGATCTCCTTAGTTGGAGATTCCCCCTATAGGAACAATATTAAACAGTTTTTGTATTTCAAAATAAATTTTGACACTTTAAGTTCCTTTTGTGCAGTATTTCGGTGATTTCTGCTTTTATACTCCAAATGCAACTTTTCAACAAGAGTTTTTATTGTTGATTTCTTCCCCGTTATGATGGATAAATTTGACCAAACTTTTACTAATTCACCGACGATACGGTTGATTCAAAGTCAAATTGTCCAGTACCTTTAGATGCAACAAACGGCTTATCACATGCTCGAACGTTGGCAACGTTACTTTTCGAAAGAATCTCAAAGTATTTTCTATATACATTAATACTCGAAAATTCATTTCACTAAATACCACTCCAAATTCGTCATAAATAAAACTCAACAATTAAATATATGATATTCGATATTTTTTTATTCGATACAAGTATGCTGAACTGCTTGCTTAACTACCTCAAAAAATAAATGGACTGAAACAATTCTCGATTGATTGTCCAAAATGTATGACAGTTGTCGTACGGATTTATAACAACGTATTTCCAACGTAGTGAAACCATAGCGTGTCAGAATGACGATTATTCCATCCTTGCCCAAACGTCAGCTCAACAAAAAAATCGTTTTTCTGCCATAAAAATGGCCCGATTTGAATAATTTGTTTATTATTCCTCAACTTCATAAGAAGGCCAACAATAATGCAGCATTTGAATTTGAGAAAGTTGCTGCGACCTTGGCGAAGGTAAAGTTTCTTTTTCAAAATCGAAAGAAAAAATTAGGAAATTCTTAATAAAGTGGGTCAATTTCGGGTCAAGGACTATTTTTTTTAAGAATCTGATGACATATTTGGATTCAGCGGACGATTTTACATTAAGATATGTTATAGTCAAAAGTTTTTGTAAGACTTAAATTTAAATAGGAAACTCGATTTGAAACATCTATTTTATACTTTTTCAAATTCACGTTTTTTAGCGGCGCCAATCCAGTTTGCGAATTTTTTGAATTTTTTTTTCACGTCCCATGCTTATATTACATCCAGGATTCAGAATCTGGCCTTGCAGGGAGGTTCTGGAATACGTTAAGAAAATTTATGGAACCCAAAACCCATCTAATGTGTATATGTAACATTTTCATATGCAAACGCATATTTTCTGCGGACGCCTATGCCACTGAATGCAGCACATATGCATTCAATATAACAATAAAAAAAAACTAGTAAGAAATGATCTTCGACTGGGCCGAAGTTAAAATACCCCCACGGCCGAACCAAAGTATATTCAAAGTCTTAAGCAATCAATAAAATGTTTATCTGTAAAAACGTTTTCGTTATAGTTTTAACAGAAAATATTTGCTTTTGTTTTTTGATAAAGTCACTTTGTGTGGGAGGTGGGCGTGGTTTTCACTCAATTTGGTTGAATTTCATACACAGATTACATGTTATATATCAAAGTTCATCTGCAAAATTTCAAGTCCATATATTATTTTTTGTGGGATTTAAAGAGATTTTACCTTTTTGATAAAGTCACTTTGTATGGGAGGTAGGCGTGATTTTCATCCGATTTGGTTGAATTTCATACTTAGAATGTATTTTAAATATCAAAAGTCGTATGCAAAGTGGGGAGTCAATATATTCATTTTTGTGGAATTCTAAGAGATTTAACCGTTTTGAAAAAGTCACTTTGTATGGGAGGTAGACGTGGTTTTCATCCGATTTGGCTCATTTTCGAACTTGACCTTTATTTTTTAGATAAAAGCTTAAATATTGAATTTCATGATGATAGCTTTACAATTACGGCTGTAATCGTGATCACAGACAGACGGACAGACGGACATGGCTAAATCAACTCGGGTGGTGATGCTGATCAAGAATATATGTACTTTTCTATACCTACCATGCCTCCTTATGGGCGTTACAAACGGAGTGACAAAATTAATATACCCCCATTTACGTTTTTTAAACGTGGGGGTATAAATATGCATAGATATAGGCGCTACGGTAAATTTTGTTGAACGCCAGTTAAAAGCTGAGGTTTTCGGCCACATGATAAAAATAAATCAAAAATTAATAGCGTCATGAGGCGTTTCGAAGAACCGTTTAAGCTTTAAAGTAACCTTTGCATGGATATATTACATGACGCTAACGTAAATGTAAATGTACCATACAAAAGCAAAAGCCAAAGCAAAAGCAAAATCAAATAAAACATAAAATTAAAATAAGAACAAGTATTATAACACGAATTTGGATAAGGATAAGGAGAGAGATTAGAAAAAGAATGACGGAAAAGATTTGGACAAAAATTTGGATCAAGAATAACACAAGGAGTTGGACAAAGGTTTAGACAAAGGTTGGAGCATGAAATGGGACAGGAATTAGGTCAAGAATTCTGACAAGGATTGGGAAAAGGATTAGGACATAGATTAAAGCACACTTAAAGGCATATTGGGGGCAAGATTGAAAATAAATGAGGACAAGGGTTGGGATAAGGAATATAACAAGGATTTAGACACGCTAAGGACAAGATTTAGCAAAAATATTGGGAAAATATGTGGGACAAGGAAAAGGAAAGCGATTCGAACAAGGAATGGGTCAGGAATTTGGAATTGAATTAAAACAACAATTCGGACAAAGATAAGAACAATTATTAAGATTAATTATTTGGCAGCATCGATAGTCGAGTAGGTAGCGTGCTTGACTGCCAACTCAGAGGTCCCGGGTTCGAATCCCGGTAGAACATGGCAAAATTTGCTTTCTTCATTTCTAATTAACTGAAATTGCACCCTCATCAGTATTTACGAGTCGAAGTCGTAGTTGGCAGTAGAAAAGTTTGTTCAGGGTGGGCCATCTTGGTTTATTTTTAATCATTGGTTATTTTAACACTGACAGCTGCTTCCTGCTCGAAATCTTGATATAAAGTCAGTATCATACCTCGCGGAAAGAAATGATACGCTTTACGCTTGAACAATGTTGGGAAATATTGAAAATTTATTTCCAAAGTGAGTGCTGTGCAGCCCAAACAGTGTGCTTTTGAAAATTAGTTTTGGCCGAAATGAAACACCCACCACGCCTGGTGTACACAAGTTTGTGCAAAAAGTTCGTGAAACTGGTATGCTAGTGGAAAACACTCATGGTCTCCGTCGTCGTACGGTGCGCACAGACGAGAATGTGGCTACTGTAGCCGGAAGAGTGAGACTCAATTCACGAACACGAACTCGCCATCGATCTCAGCAGATCAACATTTCACGCACTAGCCTGAGAAGAATTCTGCACAAAGATCTCGAATTATTCGAGATACAAAAATTGAAGGCGCATGACCATCCGCTTCGTTTTCGCTTCGCAGTTTGTTCCAAAGAGCAGCTTTGGACAACGATTTTGGGCGAAAAATCATCTTTTCTAATGATGCGCATTTTCATCTCGGCGGCTACGTTAACAAATAAAATTGCCGCATCTGGGGCTCGGAAAACCCACACGTTATTGTCTAGAAGCCGATGCATTCACAGAGAGTGACAGTTTGGTGCGGATTGAGGAGTGGTATCGTTGGACCATTTTTCTTTGAAAATGAGGCTGGGAACATCTATTCGGTCAACGGTGGGGGTTACAGAGCCATGTTAACCGACTTTTTTTTACTGAAATTGGGGACATGAATTTGGACAACATCTTATTCATGCAGAATGGCGCGTCATGTCACACAGCCGATGCCTCAATCGATCTCTTGCGCACCAAATTCCCAAATCGTGTTATCAGCCGCCTTGGCGATGTCAGTTGGCCGCCTCGGACCTGCGATTTGATCCCTTTGGACTTTTTTTTTTATTGGGATCCGTGAAGGACCGATGTTATGCCAAGAATTCGGAAACGGTTCAAGCACTTAAGGCCAATATCATCCAAGCAATCCGTGAGCTACAGTCCGAAACTATTTTTTTTCTCAACCATTTTTGTTTTCTCCATTTCTAATCAACTGAAATTTCAAATTTATCAATATTTAGAACTTAGAAAGTTGTAGTTGGTGGTAGAAAAGTTTCTGGGAGGTATTTACCTTATGACTAGTATGGAGTGAAGTAAAGGCCTCTTGCGTCACATTCTAATTGACATGTTTTTCACTTCCCGCCACTCCTTAAACATCCTGCACATGTTTCATTTGACTATACCTTCTTTCCCACTTATCTATCACCCTCTTTTCTAACCCAAACAGACTTGACTGAACAGGTATAATACCTAAAATCCATGGTTCAAAGCGAAAAAACAAAAAGAAAAAAAATAATAAAAAACAAAAACAAAAAAAAAAGCAAATCACACAGACGTCAGCTATTCATATTAGAAAAACTACAGCGAATTAAATAAGACCTACTATCTTGGTAGTCCGTTCATGTCACCAGAGGAAATATCACCAGAGCCAAAAAAAGTTGATATGTTTTAAAAATTTTAAAAATTTATGTTTAAATTATGAAAATTTTAAACAAAATTGCTTTTGCATATTTTTAACACGCTTCAAAGATCAGGATTTGTAAAGAACTAATCTTGAAGGCGCCTTAAAGTATGCAACATTTACCAAACTCGAAAGCACAATAATAGAAAGTCCGCCGCGAATTTCTAGAAACTCAAAAACAATTCACAAGAATTTATTGTTGCCAACATTTAGGTATAACAAAAATTTAAGCCGAACAGCTGCAGCAACAACAATAACAACAGCAACAACAGCAGCAACAACAACGATAACAACAGTAAAGTATCTACGTAAATCTGTATGACCTTGAAATTGTAGGTGTCTGGAATGGCATTTCGCAGTAAACGCAGATAAAAAAATGATTATATAAATTTGGAAAATTTCAAAATTTCCAAAAAAAAATTTCAAAAAATATATTCTTCTTCGCTCCGAAACTCACCTTTTTTAAGAACAATTAAATATGAAGCGGGGCTAGTTTAAAGCAGCAGCTTTTAAGGATATTCAAATTCAAGGTAATCAACACACTTGCTTTAATTCTTTTTGCGTTGTTTTATTAAAGACAAATCTTTTTTGTTTTTAAATAATTTTTAAACTTGCAAATTTTTATCCTTCAACTTAAATTTTTCTTGAAATTTCTATCATTTCTATCATTAACTTCTTCACTTCATTTTTTTTAAAAGCAACTTCGTTTTCACATTAACTTCACATAAACTTTAAGGATATGCGTCACATAAACGCATATTTAAATAAATCTCAGTAACTCTCATTAACAATGAGATCCATTAACAATGAGCGCACATTAACAACAAAATAATTTTTTTTTAAAAAAATCACTGTTGGAAAAACAAAAAAACAAAATATCTTCTGAACTTGACGCAGCGACAACAAAAACTGCTTTGATTCTTGCTCGCGCTGTTAAACTTGGACTTGGCCAGTAGTCTAGCAGACGACTACCAACAGCAATACTAACAACAACAACAACAACATCCACCAGCTAAGGTAGTATAAAAATTTCAAGAAGTCGTGAAAACGAAAACAAGAGCTATTGAATTACGTTTTAACATTCTCAGTCGTTACGCTGCTTAAGTATCTGAGCCGCATTCGCGCTCAGCATAACGTATGAGATATTGTATCTCATAGATACAAATAAAAATTCAGTTTTTCAAAAGCCGCCTACAATAGACAAAAACAAAGCCTTGCTCAGCTGTTTTTACAAGAGCGAAAGAAGCAACACAGAGAGAGAGAGAGAGAAAGAGTGAGCTTTTTTTAAGAAATCTTGCAAATAAAGCTCTGTTTTTGTTTGTTTTTCTTTTTAATATATTTCACGGCCAAGCTTTATCGGCTTTTGTATCCTCTGAATGCATTTGCTGAAGTGTACTTTTGTTGTTGTGGTTTATTTAACGTATTGATTTTGTGAATGAAAAATTTTGCCGCGCTTTTGAAGCTCCTCTTCATTGTTGTTGTTGCTCTTGTTATTGTTGTTGTTTGTTGTTATTGCTGTTGTTGCTGTTGTGCATTTCAGCACATTTGTTTACAACCCTCAAGTTGCAGGCCGGAATGTGACGTCATAAAGTAGCGTTTGCATAACTTTTGTACACTTTGTTGCAGTTCTATAAGACCGCTTGAATATTGGCTCTTATTACGTATTCCTAAAAGAATTTGTTAAAACTTATTTTTTATAAAAATTGAGCATTGTCAAATTCGTTTGTTTTTATGTACTTTAAACGACATAACGGTAAAACTTTAGGAGACAGAAAATAAATTACATTAAACACTTGTTACATAAGTATACATTTTTTTCTCCTTGTATTCAAATTTATTAAGAAAACACTGTTGTTGTTTTTGACGTGACGAAGTTACGTTTTACCGCGCAGGTTTTAAAAAAAAAGTTGAAAAATGCATTTTTTCAAAATTCATCAGCGTTGCATTGAATTGTTACTCGCTGGGTATAAGAGCTATGACTAAAAGAATGGTACGACCGTTGGGTTTATTTGTTGACTTCATTACAAAAATAAAACAAAAATTCATAACGTCATCGGGACGCGATGGGAGCTGCTTAAGCAACGCAACTGAAAATTTGTTACATAGAATTATTACTCGCCGAATATTAGTGCCAGGATTAAATATATGATACACCAACAAAGGCCTGCTCTAAGCCCTCACAACAAAATTATACAAAAAATTTCTGACGTCATGGGGACACGGAGAGAGCCGCTCAAAGATCGAAAGCAACATTCATGCAGCAGCGTTGCATTGAATTTTTACTCGGTGAGTATATAAGCTACGATAAATGTTTCAAAAAAAACTTTTTAACAAAAAAAAAAAACCGACTTCAAAATCACTACAAAGTAAAAAATAATTTTAAATAACTTTTCCCATTCATTTCTTGGTCATATTTTAAAAGCTATTTATATGTATTATAATATTGGAAATCTTATCATTTTCATTTTTTCTATTTTGTTTTATTATCATCAATATATTAATTGCTTTATGTACATAAAAGCTTTAAAGTCGGCGCTTATCTTACTATGTCGAAATATTTTTATTTTAATTTTTTCTAATTTGTTTTATCATAAAAATATTATCAACTTTATGAATATAAAAGCTTCTTAGTGATTTTTTTTTTCTTTCAGTTGGCAATTTTTGAGTACGCTGAATGTAGCCAATGTATTATGTAGCCATCAATTATTTGTGCAGCTGTTTCACACTATGTCATATTCAATAGAGCTTTACAAGCTCACCCAAACCAGTTTAGTGAGAATTTTAATGTGCACAAAGCTTTTAAAATTACTACAGTGTCACCAAGGCCCCAAATAGTGCACGGATGGTAAAAGATCATGATTGTGTGTCAAAGATGAGCGCCGACTTCAAAGCTTTTATGTTCATAAAGCAATTAATATATTGATGATAATAAAACAATTTTTAGTGCCACGCCCTTTCCCTAAACCCGCCCACTTTATTTACCGTACCTTATAATGATTCTACCCAGCCCTGTGCCAAATTTCAGTTTCCAAATATGAATATTAACCGTAATATAGTACTTTCCTTAAAGTGCCACACCCGCTACAATCCCGCTCACTTTTTTAATGATTCTACCTACCCACCTACCTGCATACCAACTATTAGTACGCTAGTGTCAATATTAACTAAGATATAGTATTTTTATAATATTGACACGGCCCTTTGTTGAATAACGCCCACTTTTTTGGCCGTAATTTGTAGTAACTGTACCTACCCATGTACTAAATTTCAGCACCCTAGTGTCAATATTATTCGATATACAGTATGTTTCTAGTATTGCCACACCCATTTGTCGAATAACGCCCACTTTCTTTACAGTAATTTTTAAAAATTGTGTCTACCACTGTACTAAATTTCAGTACCCTAGTGTAAATACTATTTGAGATACAGTGTGTTTTTAATATGACCACACCCCTTTGTCAAATAACGCCCACTTTATTGACCTTAATTTGTAATAGTTGTGCCTATCCCAGTATTTTTACTGCAAATTTCAGTATCCTAGTGTCAATATTATCTTAAATACAGTGTTTTTCTTATATTGACACGCCCCTTTGTCGAATATCGCCCACTTTTTTAAAAAAGGACTTTCGCGTTCATGATATCTATCTTTTGACAAAAAATTACGAAAATCGGGCAAGAGCTGTAGGAGTTATCGATGTACATACATTTAAAAAAAAAAAAAAAAAACAAACCAACGAACTTGAGAACCTCCTCCTTTTTGAAGTCGGTTAATGAAGGATTTATACTTGGCTTTACGACAAAAATAACAAAAAAAACATTCCGGCGTCACCAGATCGTAAATATTGCAGCATACACTGCGCGACACTTGATTACCCTCACCAGTTTGTTTTCAGAGTTCAAAGTATAAGAAACTTAAGGTTAGAAAAATAGTTATTGTGAAAAATATTCTGAACTATTTGTTCACGTTTTTAGCCATTTTTAGTACTGCTTGGTGACAATGGGCCGCGGAAAAACATTAACAGATGTTGAAAGAGGCAAAATTCTTGCACTTAAGGAGGAAAATCTATCAAACAGGAAAATCGCAAGAAGAATAGGGCGTGATCGGTGGGTTATAAACAGTTTTTTGAAATGCCCGGAAAACTATGGGAAAAACCGCAAAGGACGCACTGTTAGGGCAACTACCAGCCGGGAACGACGAGCTATTTTACGCAAAGCTTCAAATTCTGCAGTATTTGCCCGTCAAATTAAAGAAAGCGTTGGAACTTCAGCCTCTGTTCGAACTGTTCAACGAACTATCAAACAGTGTCCCCACTTACGGCGAAAAAAACTGAAGAAGAAACCTTTTCTACTTCCAGGACACAGAAGAGCACGCCTAGAATTTGCGAGAACACATGTAAACTGGAACAATGAATGGAAATCCGTTATTTTTTCTGATGAAAAAAAGTTCTGCTTGGACGGGCCTGATGGCTTCCAGTATTATTTCCACGATTTGAGGAAATCAGAGCGTTTTCTACCCCGCCGTCACTCCTCAGTTGGTTCAGTGATGATATGGGCCGCAATATCAATACATGGCCAAATTGATTTAGTGGTGTTAGAAGGTCGGCAAGCTTCTGTAAATTACATTGAGCTTTTGGAAGTAGAAATTATTAACTTCAGTGAAATGTTTGAAGGTGAGCCCTGGATATTCCAGCAAGACAACGCGGCCATCCACACGTCAAGACAAGTGAAGCAGTGGTTCGTTGTCAATAATGTTCAAGTTATAGAGTGGCCAGCCTTATCGCCGGATCTAAACACAATTGAAAATGTTTGGGGATGGTTATCTCGACGGATTTACTCAAATGGAAAGCAATATTACAGCAAATCGGACCTTACTAATGCTATTGAAGCTGCCTTTCTGGCCATTCCTTTAGATTACTTAAAAAATTTGTATGATTCTATTCCAAATAGGCTATTCGATGTTATTCGTAGCAATGGAGGACCAACCAAATATAAATAATAAAATTTTAATTAAAACTTGAGATTTTCTCTTTTATTTTAGAAATTATTAAAAGTGAGGGTAATGAAGTGTCGCAAGGGACTAGACTTTAAGAAAATGTGGCTTACTGTTCATGGAAGTAGATGCTTTTAGGTATCCAATGGATAAATACTTCACCACATGTCTTTAATAAACTAACATATTAATTTTTTTGTTAACACTACAAAGAAAATTTTAAGACAGAAAATTAAGGTGAGGGTAATCAAATATCGCGCAGTGTATGTAACAGGAATGCTTTATCGTTGCATGGAATTATTACTTACTCAGGAGACGTGCTGCGGTAAATGTTGTTTTATTTTTTTTTCATTTATTTCATTTTTTTTTTCAACATCAACATCAAAATCAACATCGACATCAACATCAACGTCAACAACAACAAAAACAACAACAACAACAAAAACAACAACAACAACAAAAATAGCAACAACAACAACAACAACAACAACTACAACAACAACAACAATAGCAACAACAACACCTACAACAACAACAACAACAACACCAACAACATCAAGAAACACCGTCACGTCAAAACCTACGGGTGTGTCCAACTCTTTTTGTTTTAACCATTTGACGAACGCTACTGAACCACTAGGAAATTCGTAAATCCGACACCGGATTCGTGTTCAGCGACCCTAAATTAGTAAACAAAAGTGTCACGAAAAACATTTCTTTACCTGCAAGCTGTGAAACATCATGGCACCCATGTAAAGGGTGTTTTTTTAGGGGTTTGTTTTTCGAATAGAGATAAAACTGGAATTTTGTGGTCAAATCTGGGAACTCTAATGTCATTTATGTTCAGTTTGGTTTGCCATTTCATCATGAACAGGTTGACAAAAGAACAACGCTTGCAAATCGTGCAAATTTATTTCGAAAATAATGGTTCAGTTCGCGAAGTTTACCGCAAGCTCCGTCCATTTTATGGTCGACATAATCGTCCATCAGAGCAATTAATTCGGTTAACCATGGGTCGTTTTCGCACTACGTTTACTCTATGTGATAATACGCATCCGCAGAGACGTCAAACAGTGCGCACCGAAGAAACAATTGCCGCTGTAGAGCAAAATGTTGAAGAGGATCCGAATAAATCGATTCGCCACCGTGCACAGCAATTGGAGCTTTGTCCATCAACTTTATGGAAGATTTTGCGCAAAGATCTTTGCTTGTGACCTTACAAGATCCAGCTTGTGCAAGAATTAAAGCCGCGAGACCATGCAATGCGTCGTGATTTTGGTGTATGCACCGAAAATGAGATTGATCTCGATGCTGATTTTCATCGCAAAATTTTGTTCAGTGATGAGGCTCATTTTTCGTTGAATGGCTACGTCAACAAGCAAAATTGCCGCATTTGGAGTGAAGAGAATCCACATGAGATCCTTGAGACGCCATTACATCCACAAAAACTGACTGTTTGGTGTGCTCTATGGGCTGGTGGAGTCATTGGGCCATACTTCTTCCGAAATAATGCTGGAGAGTCAGTTACCGTTAATGGAGACCGGTATAGAGCCATGATAACCGACTATTTTGTTCCCGAATTGGATGGCATGAATGTGGATGAGTTGTGGTTCCAACAAGACGGCGCTACATGCCACACAGCGCACGTCACAATCGATTTATTGAAGGAAACATTCGATGAGCGCATAATTTCGCGGAATGGACCTGTCAATTGGCCACCAAGATCGTGTGATTTGACACCATTGGATTATTTTCTTTGGGGATATGTGAAGTCGCTCGTCTACGCCAACAAACCAGAAACGTTAGGGGACTTGGAGGCCAACATTCGTGGCGTTATTGCCGACATACGGCCCCATATGCTCGAAAAAGTGGTTGAAAATTGGACCTGTAGAATTGGCTTTATTCAAGCCAGCCGCGGCGGCCACATGCCCGAAATCATATTTAAACATTAATGGCATAAAATTATCCTTCCAATAAAGCCAAATTGATGGACATTAAAACGATTTTCTTGTGTTTTATTTCAATTCGAAGTTCTATGCCTCTAAAAAAACACCCTGTATATTAGGTCGTATCGAATTACAATTTTTTTTCGAATTTCACATTTTAAGAGGTCTCAAAAGTTGCATGGGTCTGTCAAGATCACCCAAAAAAAATTTTAAGGAAAAAAAGGATGTCTTCCTGCACCGCAAGGACAAAGTTGTTTTTTTAGGAAAACAGTAAAAAATAACGATCTTAAAATGCTTTGACTTTTATAAAAAAAACTACGTATGTCTTAAAGCAAAAGTAGGTATAGGCTTAAACTAACAATATATTGGTAAACACGATGCCACTCAGGATTCTTATCCACAGTGTCCTGTGTGAAGGATATTCAAAGCTAAAATTGTAATTGAGATAGCACAGAACTTTTGATTGTTACCCAATAGTCTAAATTTTATTGGTATTGATTATATTGCTTACGTATTCCGTAAAGTTGCCGAATTAATAATTAGCATCATTTTTGCATATGCCTTTTCCTATTTTTGAGAAATGTATACTTGAATGCAATTTTACGTAGACTACGTTATACGGGGGTGTTAATCTGGAGCACAAAATTTTGAGAAAATGTTTGTCACTTTCATTATAAGTTTTTAATACTTTATGCATGCATTGAAGAAAATTCAAGTATGGTCGTAACATATTTAATATGTCTTCTTTTGATTTGTATTTAAATAATCATATTGCTAAATATAATTTTTTTGATTCTATAAGTAAATCAAAATTAAACTCCTTCAAATTTTGTATTAATTTTCATATGCTTTGTATTTTATGTATTATAACATCATGTGTAAGAGCAGTACGATTATCTGTGTGTTTATCACAGAACCAGTGTGAGAAAGAGAAGAAGTATAATGACCAAGTAACGAACGATGTGAACATACACAACATTGATAAGCGAAGCAGAGAAACAAAATTGTGCTACCGAGTTGGCCACGTCTTTAAGACATCCTCAATGTCAATAAACGGGCTTTAAACAAGAAAACGTTATTCATAAACATTTTTCGTAGTTGTTTAAGCGCTGCGTAACTTAAACGCCGAAATTGGCGTTTAAAGGTTACGTAAATACAACCATGATTTTTGTTTGTCTTTTCTTTTAATATCAAATACATGCTCCATATGCGCCCTTTGCAGCATTTTTTTATGCGGCGGCCATTGTAAATCCATAGGAATTCTTAATTTTTGTAGAGATTTTCTATAGTTCAGACACAAACCTTACAATCATAAGCAGAAAATGAAAAAATGTTTATGAATAACAATGTTAGCAAGGTTGCATAGAAGCTGCGTAAAGCCTTAAACAGTGCGTAACTAAACAAGCGTTTAAAGGTTGTTTAAGGAAATCTATTGAATAAGGCTATTGAATAACACAGGCTTGAGCTTTTTTTTTTAACTTTTTCAAAAAAATGAATATAAGATTTTATATCTCGGGTACCAGAAATGGTACCGTAGAAACTTTGCTCAATTTGGATTCTTCAAATATTCCTGAACAACACCCTGTCTAAAAGTTTTAATTTAAATTACCAGCTTAAGGCCAGGATTTTATTTTCTCAAGGTCGCAAATGGTCGAATCTACATTTTACATAAACACAAAGTAGACATTCTGCCATTTACGATGATACGATTTGGCTGGACCTGACGGAATAAAAATATTTATCTTTGAAGTTAGAGTTTCCTTTAAAATTAACTTAAATTGATGATGTGAATATAAAAACTTATGAAATGTCATTTTTTTTTTTTTAAGATTTATAGCAAAGATACACATTAAGTGAACATATCAAATTTAAATTTCAAAAAATCAAAGTATTCAGAAAAGTCTATGTTCAATTTTATAAAAAATTACGTTTTTTACAGCTTCGTTTCAATTTCAATTTCAATTTATTCATGCAATATCTCTATTTATACAATATTTGTATACAAATAAAATTAATGAGATTTATTAAGGATATAACATTGAAATTGAATGATCTAAATATTATAGTAGAAGCAAATAGGAGAAATAATCAAATAATACATGTTATTGCTTTAAGCGAAATATGGATATATAAAAATGAAAATATTTATTACGATTTGCCAAACTATCTTCTATATCTATATCTATATCTATATCTATATCTATATCTATATCTATATCTATATCTATATCTATATCTATATCTATATCTATATCTATATCTATATCTATATCTATATCTATATCTATATCTATATCTATATCTATATCTATATCTATATCTATATCTATATCTATATCTATATCTATATCTATCTATATTTATACTATTATATAAAATGAAAGCGAACATTTTTTGTGTCCGCAAAACTCCAAAAGTATTGGTCCGATTTTTTTGAAATAAGTTTTAAAATATCACATTTGTGCTACAAAAGGTTCATTGGTTATTTTCTTTTCGAAATTTCAATAATAAGTAGCTTTAATTAAAGTGTTAAGTTTTTTAAAAAATCATCCACAATGCCATGCATTGCTTGATCGTTAGCTTTTCATGCGTTTGTGCTGCGAGAGCCTCAATAAACTGCATGTTGCTCTCTACTATACTCTTTTTGTTCTCAGCAAGCACAAAACAACAAAACAAACAAACAAATACATATATATACATACATACATACTTTGCTGCGCTTAAAGCTAATTGGATCGAAGTACATTCTAATATGTTCAAAGTAGTTTTGATGTGGAGAATTAATCTAACACAGTTTTGTTAAAAGGGGATTCATTGAGCACCTTTAGTATGTTGAGGATTTTTTTGATGAAAATGAGATTCAATCCGACTTGATGTATGTATATATGTATTTATATTTGCATGGACGTATGTTTATTTGTTTCACTGCATGCAACTTTTCTACACATGTTTTGACGGTGGTTTTCCTGTAATTTATAAATGAACAAAAGGAACGGGTGACTTTTTACTTTATAGAATTGATATTGTGTGATTCAATAAGTATTTTTATAAATAAACAAGATAATTGGGACAGGCATATGAAAAGGGGTTATGGCTTCGACCACACAAGTGAAATTTTTGATATTGAATTGCTTTGGAACTAAACGTCGCATGACAATAAAACTCAGCATGGAGTTACTAATAGCCAAAGTCTTTTTACTGGAAAACTGATATGTGCATTGGAAAAGGGGGTGTGGCCCTAATCTCTATACAGAATAGCTATGGAAGCTAAGATCACAGGACATTGAAACTCATAATGGAATTGTCACCGGGAGGTGATGTTCTGCTACTGGGAAACTGTAACGGGCAGTGGAACATGAGCGTGGTGTCAGACTAAGGGACTAATAAAAGTTTTGAATTTACTTATTATTTCAAATATACTTGCTGGGTGCAGCAACGCGCGCCGGGTATCGCTAGTAATGTATATATTGCGAATCGGGAATCAGATAGAGCAGGCGGCTGCTTAATTTTCGTACATGAAAGTATAAACTCAACACTTCTACACTCTTCAGAGATTGAAAAAAGTAGTTTTCTCACTGTCAAATTATTAAAAATCGGAATTTGCATAACATGTGTGTATCGTTTCTGTTCTTCTAATATAGAATGCTTTATAAATGCCTTTAAAAATGAAGTATTAAAATTTAAAAACTCAATCATAATAGGAGACTTTAATTACAATCTTCTCTGTAATAATAATGAAACACTTAGTTATCTAAATAATATTTACAGCAATGGTTTTTTTTTGTTTAAACAAGTTAAGGAACGATATGGTAACTAGAATAGGGAACAACATGGGAACAATCATTGATCATATTATAACTGACAAATTAAGTTTTGATTTCGTTCTTTCATTCGAAGACAACCCAATCTCAGATCACAGATTAATATCCCTCGCGGTGAATTTAAAAAGAAAAACAGGATTTTCGAGAAATAACCAGACCATTACTATATTTGATTACCGTGCCTTTGAAGCAAATGGGTTGCTTAATGAGATTATACGTAAACCTACCTTCTCGGATTTCCATACTTCATTATGTGAAAGTATAAATCGAAATATGAAATGTTTTCAAAAATCTGCTAAGAAGTATAGAAGTCCGTGGATGAATAGTCAGCTTTTTGAATTAATAAAAAATAGAAATAAATTCTACAAACTAAAATTGAAATATAAAAATAATACCTATTTCGACAATGAATTCAAAAAACTTAAAATCAAAGTTAGAAATGAAATAAATCACCGCAAAAAACAGTATTATGGCAGAAAAATCGAACAAAATATAGACTCAAGCAATGAAACATGGGCAATTTTGAAGGAATTAATGTATGGAAAAAGAAATAAGAGCAGAACTGAAGTTAGCCAAATTAAATATAAAAATAATATCATCATAAATTCTAAAGAAATTGCCAATGCTTTCAACGAGCATTTCATAAACAAAGTTGAAACGACAGATTCTTTCAATTACATTGATGAGCCACTCTTTGGTATTACAAAACCATTCTCACTTAGTGAATGTAACATCATAGAAGTGGGAACAGCGATCAAACTATTAAATATAAAGTCAGCAAATGGTCGGGATGGAATATCTGGACGTTTTGTTAAGAAATACAAGGAATTCCTAGTTGGTCCATTGGCTAAATTTATTAATGAATGTTTCCGAAATGGACAGTATCCAAAAGAATTAAAAACTGGTTGCGTTGTCCCAATACACAAAGCAGGAATTAAGGAAATCTGTGCAAATTATCGACCAATAACCAAGTTGAGTACAGTTGATAAAATATTCGAAAATATTATACTAAATCGCTTTAAAAATTTTCTAAGAGAAAATCAAATAATTAATAAAAATCAGTTCGGATTTGTTGAAAATTCGAATACTTTAGCAGCATGTATATCATGTACAGAATATACATATATATGAAAACTTAGACAAAAAAAAATATGTAGCAATGTTGGCGATCGATCTGTCTAAAGCATTTGACTCAGTAAATTTAAAAATTATGATTCGAAAACTTGCTGAATTGGGTATAGGGGGAAACGATCTAAAATTGTTCGAAAGTTTCTTGATGAATAGGGAACAATATGTTACAATTAATGAGACAAAAAGTAGAACACTACAAATAAAAACGGGGGTACCACAGGGATCAAAACTAGCGGCAACGCTGTTCTTAATTTATATTAATAATGTTTTTAAGATGGATTTAAAAGGAGTTCCACAATTCTATGCTGATGATGGAACATTTTTGTATGCAACAGTTTCAATAGAAGAACTAATAATAAATATAACATCAGACTTTGAAAAAATTGACCAATGGTTTGAAAAAAATTTATTGAAAATTAATCTTAAAAAGACTAATTTCATAGTGTTTAATAACAATAGACCGTTACCAGACTTAAATGATTTACCAGGGATTCCCTTCAAGAACATATTAATAACGAGAGTTACAACCATAAATTATTTAGGGTTATGGTTGGTACACCAACCTGAACTGGAATGAACATTTAAATAAATTGAAAGTAAAACTATTACCTCTCAATTTTGCAATTTATAGAAATAGAAATAATATTCCAAAAAAGCAGCTGTGGATGATTTATGATTCATACTTTTTGTCACAAATAAACTATTTGAACACAATATGGAATAGGTGTTCTGAGAAGAAACTAAATGAGGTACAAATAATTCAAAATAAAATAGTAAAGAATATACAGCCATGGACACATAAATAGCACAAATGTCAACTTATTTTTTAAACGTTTCGTTTAAACCAAAAAATGCAGTCATTAACTGTAGTTATAATTTTTTGAGACTCCGAGAGAGATGTACCGTTACTTACTTTTATTTGCTCAGGCCATCTCTTTCTGTAAAGGCATGTACGATCTGCTGTGGTCATATAAATAGCACACATGTTAGTTGGTGAATAAAAGTTAACAAGATCGGGTGTTTGTAAAAATTTTAGAGTTGTATTCAGTTAATTTCGCCGATTCTAAATAAAATGGGTCGTGGGAAACATTGCACTCCGGAAAAAAAGGCATATAACCCACGAAGTAAGTCGAAAAGGCAAAACCATCTGAAATTGCGGATATTCTCCAAATTTCGCGAAAAATGGTTTATAATGCACTCAAGCTGGTTAAATTAAATGGTTGAAATCATTTCGAGAATAAGCCGCACAATCCTAGACCGCGTAAAACCACCGCTTCTACTGATTGACTTATAGCTCACAAAAGTAAGGCTGATCCTTTCAAGTCAGCAAAGCAAATTATGAGGGAAATAAATGAAGAAAATAACCCGAATGTTTCAAGAAAACTAGTATCTAGGAGACTACATGAAGCTAATCTTTATGGACGCATTAGCCGAAGAAAGCCGCTCTTAACAAAAAAAAATTTAAAGGATCGATTAGCGTTTGCAAGGGCCCATGTGAATAAAGAAGACCAATTTTGGAAAAACGTGCTCTGGACTGACGAAACTAAATTTAATAGGATTAGACCAGATGGAAAAACTGGCTTGGGGAGGTTTTTCCTGGCACGGCGTTGGGCCAATTTTTCGTGTACGAGGAATAATGGACAAAAATATGTATTAAGATATTCTTAATAACCAGATGGAACCATTTGCATTTGAGAATATGCCTATTAGGTGGAATTTTTATGCACGATAATGATCCAAAAAACACGACAAAGGTTGTGATTGATTGGCTAAAAAAGGAAAAAATAAATATTTTGAATTAGCCGGCTCAAAGCCCAGACCTCAATCACATAGAAAATTTATGGAATGATGTGAAGGTCAGCATAAGCAACCAAAATTTTCGAAATTTAGATGAGTTATGGAGTGGAATTGAGAAGGCTTGGTACTCTCTTCCGAAGGATAAGGTCAGGAAGCTTGTGGAGAGAATGGAACGAAGATGTCGGGCTGTTTTGGACAATTCGGGATACAGTACCAAGTACTAGTAAGCATATTCGTAAGCTCATTGTAAAATAAAAATAAGTTACTATGTCTTTTTTTCAGAATCCAAATTGTGCTATTTATATGTCCACCTCAGCTAAGGAAAAATTTCAGATTTTTTATTAATTTTCTAATTTTTAATTCGTAATTAAAAAGTTGCTACTGATTTTAAGTTCTTAATGTTTAAACTCAAATACCATGAAATAAATTCTTGTTTTCCTCTATATATTTTATTTAAATTCATGTGAAACACTCTACATGTATTTTTGTGCTATTTATGTGTCCACGGCTGTATTATTGCTTCCACAAAGAACACCCACAAGGAATTTATATGAAACAAGATTTGATATTAAAAAACTCTGTCTTTTGCACACTTTGATAACTGTATTTTAAATTAAAAACAATATGATTAAACATAATTTAGGACTAAACTTCTCAGAAAACTCATCATATACCTTTCGAAACACAATAAATATTAGAACCGTTTTTTTTAGAACTGAAAGAAGTACGAGATCGATACGTAGTTGTGGCATAAGAATATATAATAAGTTACCCGAAGATGTAAAAACTTGCAATAATTTGCTACTATTCAAAAGATCAGTCAAATCTCTTTTAATGCAAAATTATAATTTTGAACTGCAATAATAAACCAATTCATACACGTTATAATCCTGAAATAAATAATAAATTAAATTCATAAGGACATACATAATTCGCTCAAGCAATTGATAGCTTATATAATTTTTGAAAGATTTTTAGCTATTTTCTCCCACAAAATGTAATTTTTTTTAAGAAATAGTTGTATATAAAATTTAATGTATACACTAAGGGAAATAACGCATATTAACATTATCCACGCCTGAGTATATATTTAATTTAAATATTTACGTGGATAAATCAAATATTTTCCTTACAACTCGTTTTTTCCCGTATTTAAATTTTATTTATGCCACACACTGACACACATATTCCATACAGCTGCCAAGCAGCCGCCAGGCAGCAGCAGCATCGCACAGGAACAGAGTTTCTTCGCACCAGCAGTTGAGCAGTTGCAGGTCTTATAGTTCTCATTTAGTTAATGTTTCAAGGGTAATATATCATGGATATTTGGTAAATATGATTTGTGAGTGCGGTGGTGAGCGCGATGCAACTCGGCAATTTCTCAAGAATGTCACTCCACTCTATATGATTTCATCATGCATCGCACTCACCACCGGACTCACAAATCATATTTTCACAAAAAGAAAATAAAATATACCACTAAATGGCGTTTGATATGGACGCAGCTCGTGGGAAATATTCAAATAAATTGTTTTTCAATTTCAATATTTTTATATAAATTTTCCTTAAATGCGATAGTTTTATTTTCAAATAGTAAATATTTGAAAGACATTTAAATATATTCGTGCATAATTTTAATATATTTTTTATTAATTCTGTTTAAATATTTTAATATTTTATTTAATTAAACAAGTATTTAAATAAATTTTAAATATTTACGCAGTCGATTTAAGTAAATGCGTTATTGGTGCAAAAATTACTCGCTTTTTGGATAAATTAAAAAAGTTTTTGGATAAATTTAATATTTTTTCCCTTAGTGTACATACGTTATCAATAAAGAAAAAAAAAAAAAAAAAAAATACTTATATCTAGCTAGATTATTATAACGATTTACATAACAGTAATTACTTCTTAAAGGCAAAAAAATGGGATAAAAACCTACAAAACCTAAACAATACTTTGTCTTTTTTGATAAATTTCTTGCACACGTAGTTAAAAATTATGTTATTTCTGTGCAATCTCTTAATATGCCGTATGAAGAGTTCCTAATTCTAGTAAAATAATTAAAATGTTATCTTCGGGTAAAATCGGTGGAATATCTCCAGCGCTCGTGTGGAGATTATTTTTAAAAATTCGTTTTGTATGACTTGCATTTTTGTTAGGTAGCATTTTGCTGCTTTGTGCCATACAAGAGAAGCATACGACAAAATTGGTATACCATGCATGGTATAATAATACAAGGTAGCATTGACAGTTGCTTGGGAAATCATCTACTGTCAAAAAATATACTCAAAAAGAGAGCGCTCACAATCCGCCATTGAAAAGACAAGCAATGTTGAAAACGTTGAAGTGAAAAAAAACAACAACCACAGCAGCTGCTGATGTATTTCCACAAAAAGCTGTTTTTGACAGCAGATGTTTTCTTGCAGAAGAGAAAATAAGCAGTTGTCAATGCTACCTTGTATTATTATACCATGGTTCGTTCATTGTTCGTACGTTTCACGAAGTTGCTTATAGCGTAGGTGTGATAGCATTGCGTCGACAGCAAAAAGCAGCCTATTCACAAGTGAATAGGAAATTCGAAAATGCCCTTCACTGCTTTAAAATATTCTACACCTGGCCATTCATGCATTCAGGAAGTAGACAATATCCATTCAAATATTGAAAAAAGACTAAAATTGACTGAAGTTTGGTCACCTGTGTCTTTGTTGCGAGTTTTACTGGTATCCAACAACAAACATCCTTACCATATCATAGAAGCAAAAACTTAAAACTTAAAGCTTAACGCCAGCAAAAACTTTAAATAACAGCAATGTTCCATTTACCAAAGTTTACCAGCTTACTTTTAAGAAATATTACATATTCTATGTAGGTTACAAGCTCAGTCATGGTTCCAAAGAATGGAAAAATGCTTCGATACTAAAAAAGCTCAAGCCTGTGTTAGATAACACGGGCGCATAGGTCAGACGTAGAATACGTTAGTCATTAACAGCCTTATTCAATAGATTTCCTTAAACAACCTTTAAACGCTTGTTTAGTTACGCACTGTTTAAGGCTTTACGCAGCTTCTATGCAACCTTGCTAACATTGTTATTCATAAACATTTTTTCATTTTCTGCTTATGATTGTAAGGTTTGTGTCTGAACTATAGAAAATCTCTACAAAAATTAAGAATTCCTATGGATTTACAATGGCCGCCGCATAAAAAAATGCTGCAAAGGGCGCATATGGAGCATGTCTTTGATATTAAAAGAAAAGACAAACAAAAATCATGGTTGTATTTACGTAACCTTTAAACGCCAATTTCGGCGTTTAAGTTACGCAGCTCTTAAACAACTACGAAAAATGTTTATGAATAACGTTTTCTTGTTTAAAGCCCATTTAAAGTTACGCTGCCTCTAAAATGTGTTTATGAATAAGGCTGTAAGACATTGAGGATGTCTTAAAGACGTGGCCAACTGGGTAAGCACAATTTTGTTTCTCTGCTTCGCTTATCAATGTTGTGTATGTACATATCGTTCGCTACTTGGTCATTATACTTCTTCTCTTTCTCACACTGGTTCTGTGATGAACACACAGATAATCGTACTGCTCTTACACATGATGTTATAATACATAAAATACAAAGCATATGAAAATTAATACAAAATTTGAAGGAGTTAAATTTTGATTTACTTATAGAATCAAAAAAATTATATGTAGCAATATGATTATTTAAATACAAATCAAAAGAAGAAATATTAAATATGTTACGAGCATACTTGAATTTTCTTCAATGCATGCATAAAGTATTAAAAACTTATAATGAAAGTGACAAACATTTTCTCAAAATTTTGTGCTCCAGATTAACACTCCCGTATAACGTATTCTACGTTAAAAACAAGCCACTCGATACACTTCGAATCCAACACTTCCGGCTCCTAATAAAGCAAAATCTAAGTTAACTTTAACTAAAGACAAAGAACATTACTTGAAAAGTATGTTTAAGTGGATGCCTTCCGTAGATATAGATTTTTATAAAACAATTTTTTTATTAGATGACTTCATTCGAAAAAATAAAATTGAATTTTTGAGTTCCAGAATGTTCTATGTGCAGGTTCACATTAAAAAGTATTTATTTTGTTTTGCTATCTTAACTTTTTTTTGCATTAACTTTAATATTACTAATACAGAAATTAATAATTCTCATATTGCTAATGCTTATTTTATTATTTTGTAATCGTATAAAAAAAGTAATATATATGAATAATTTTTGAAAATGTGCAAAGTTTGAGTTCCAAAAGGTTCTATAGATAGATAGATTTAATGTTAGTAACTGATGAGCAACCGCAAGTGGATCTTGATGAAGTGAGGGAACAGGCCATTGTTAACATGGATAATAATGCTAAATATGATAAGATTCGCTTTGACAGTACTAAGCGTAAGCCGAAACGGTATGCAGTAGGTGATTTTGTCTTATTAAGAAATGAAGAACGTAATCAAGCAAAATTAGATCCCAAGTTTAGAGGACCTTTTAAAATCATTGATGTTTTAGAAGGGGACAGATATACCTTAGCGGCTTTTGATTCTAAACGAACATATAAATACTCGCATGATAATTTGAGAAAAGTGATGATGATAATGATATGGATGATGACCAAGAAGAGGATAATTGATTTTTCTTTTATAAATTTTTATATGACCTTTGTTTTATCAATTGAATATGTTTTGATTTCTTTGTGTTCTAATAATTAAATTCTCTAATTAATATGTGGTACCATTATACTCTTAATAAAGAAATGTTTGTTGAATGCAAAAGGAAAGTTGATTGTCTTGCTGAATGCGTAGTACCACAACAGATAGTGGTGAATATTTTGATTTGTTGTTGTCTGATACCACAGTTGGTGGTGAGGATAATTTTTATGTATGGTACCATGGAATTTGATGGATAATATTAATAATATTATTTTCAAAGTCTAGTACCACGACAGGTGGTGGAGAATATTAAGAATATTTTGTTAAAAGCCTAGTACCATGTAAGGTGGTGGAGAATATTAAAAATATTCTTTTCAAAGTGTAGTACCACGACAGGTGGTGGAGAATATTAAGAATATTTTTTTAAAAGTCTAGTACCATAGAAGGTGGTGAAGAGCATTCACAATGTTCGGTTTAAAGTCTAGTGCCACGGCAGGTGGTTCAAAACTCTAAAAAAAAAAAAAAAAAAAAAAAAATTGTTCTGTTAAAAGTGTACAGTTTCAAAAACAGTAATCACACGAGGTCGTGTGACATGTCAGGTTGGCCGTGTCGTAATATGGAATTATTAATTCAACGTCAAGTAGAAACACTTGAGTGGAATCGTAGCTGATGTGTTTTTCTTAGAAAAGGAAGTTGACTCTGAATTGTGAGTTCGATGTGAAAAATAATTTTTTAGATCAGATATAAACGAAATGAGAAAAAGGAAACACGCACAACGGGATCACTGCGTTGACGAACTTCCAACTACCAATAGATAGATAGATAGATTGCAGATCTGCAATCTTTAATTAAAAGAGTTCATTTTTTTTATGTTTTTTTGTAACTTTTTATGAAACAAATTTTATATTCTAATACAAAAATGAATTGTTTTGATTTCTCCTGTGTTTTATTTTTCATATTTATTATATAAATAATATAAAAATGACTCCGAACTTTAAAAATGCTCTCCTGAACATTTTTCAAAAAGCCAGATAGAACCCTCTGTTTCTCACGTCGCGATATGTAGGCCTTAATGATCTTAATGATTTTACTGCTTTTTGCGTATTTATAAAACTGAAACGATTTCGTCATACATAATGGGTGTTTTTTTTTAGGGGTTTGTTTTTCGAATAGAGATAAAACTGGCATTTTGTGGTCAAATCTGGCAACTCTAATGTCATTTATGTTCAGTTTGGTTTGCCATTTCATCATGAACAGGTTGACAAAAGAACAACGCTTGCAAATCGTGCAAATTTATTTCGAAAATAATGGTTCAGTTCGCGAAGTTTACCGCAAGCTCCGTCCATTTTATGGTCGACATAATCGTCCATCAGAGCAATTAATTCGGTTAACCATGGGTCGTTTTCGCACTACGTTTACTCTATGTGATAATACGCATCCGCAGAGACGTCAAACAGTGCGCACCGAAGAAACAATTGCCGCTGTAGAGCAAAATGTTGAAGAGGATCCGAATAAATCGATTCGCCACCGTGCACAGCAATTGGAGCTTTGTCCATCAACTTTATGGAAGATTTTGCGCAAAGATCTTTGCTTGTGACCTTACAAGATCCAGCTTGTGCAAGAATTAAAGCCGCGAGACCATGCAATGCGTCGTGATTTTGGTGTATGCACCGAAAATGAGATTGATCTCGATGCTGATTTTCATCGCAAAATTTTGTTCAGTGATGAGGCTCATTTTTCGTTGAATGGCTACGTCAACAAGCAAAATTGCCGCATTTGGAGTGAAGAGAATCCACATGAGATCCTTGAGACGCCATTACATCCACAAAAACTGACTGTTTGGTGTGCTCTATGGGCTGGTGGAGTCATTGGGCCATACTTCTTCCGAAATAATGCTGGAGAGTCAGTTACCGTTAATGGAGACCGGTATAGAGCCATGATAACCGACTATTTTGTTCCCGAATTGGATGGCATGAATGTGGATGAGTTGTGGTTCCAACAAGACGGCGCTACATGCCACACAGCGCACGTCACAATCGATTTATTGAAGGAAACATTCGATGAGCGCATAATTTCGCGGAATGGACCTGTCAATTGGCCACCAAGATCGTGTGATTTGACACCATTGGATTATTTTCTTTGGGGATATGTGAAGTCGCTCGTCTACGCCAACAAACCAGAAACGTTAGGGGACTTGGAGGCCAACATTCGTGGCGTTATTGCCGACATACGGCCCCATATGCTCGAAAAAGTGGTTGAAAATTGGACCTGTAGAATTGGCTTTATTCGAGCCAGCCGCGGCGGCCACATGCCCGAAATCATATTTAAACATTAATGGCATAAAATTATCCTTCCAATAAAGCCAAATTGATGGACATTAAAACGATTTTCTTGTGTTTTATTTCAATTCGAAGTTCTATACCTCTAAAAAAAACACCCTGTATATAATGCTAGCCTCACTAGGTGAAGGCAGTCAGACACGTTGCCATGTGAAAATCGCCCCACTGGCCCACACGCGTTGAGGATTGTCCTCGCAGTATTACTTACCTGTCGAAAATTGAGCGCATATTATTTAAAAACAGTTTTTGTTTTATTAATAATTTTAATATTATTTTATTAATAATATTTATCAATAATACAATTTTTCCCATTATTATTGAAATAACTTCGCTTGCTTCTTGAAGCTTTTTTTATTTTGTGGCTTTACTTTTTTCGTCATATGCTTAATTTTTTGTAATTTGTTCATAATAATATTTATATACATCATAATTATTTATATATATATATATTTTTTTTTTTTCATGGATTTTACTTAACATTTTTGCATTACATAAGATTATTTTTGTTTTCAAATTTTTGCATTGTTACTAAATTTTATTATTAATAAGTTTCATTAAAATTATGCAGTAAATAAAAATGTTTGTTTTTTTTTCGTTTTGTTATCTTTACTAAAGTTTAAAAAAGTTTTTAAATGAAAAAATGTGTTAAACTTCTAGTTAAACTGCTGCTATTTGTTTTACATACATGTCTATATAAATATTACTTTTTCAATGTTTTTTTTTTTTTTGTTATGTATGTTTGTGTATATATTTATAAGAAAAATATTATAAAGTATTTTTTTTATTTTTTACTTTGTTGTCAGACATTTTTGTAGATTGCACCATTTTGTTTTTAAGAGTATTTAATAAATATGTTTTAAATATATATGTATATATACTTATATATATATATATATATTTAAGTTTACTTTTTTACAAGGATTCTTTATTGATTGAATAAGTTTTGCGGTTAAATTTTATAATTTAATGTTTATGTTTATTTGCAGAATAGAGAAGAAATGCTGTGGAGAGCAAAAAATAATTAGAAGCTCTCAAAAGAGTAACGCTGAAAATACAGTGACTTACGTAACTATGGGGAAAGATGCTTTTATTTTTTAAAATGTATTTTGTTGTGAATTTTCAGGAGTATAGAAAATAATTTTAAATTTTGTGAGCATTTCTGGGTAGTTTGAAGTTATGAATCTTGTTAACATTTGAGATTTTGAACCAAAAGAAATCAAAAATGAGTATTTTTGTTTTATTTTTTTTTTTTTTGTAATATTATTTCTAAGATAATTTTTAAACTAAGATAATTTATTTCAATAGAATAGAACTAATAGAACAATAGACTTTTATAAAAATTTAAATTTTGAAATCGTTACATATATAAAAGTTAATTATAAAAAAATTATAATTTAAAAATAATGTTAAATTTAAAATTATCAAACCTACCAATTTTGAAAAATTTTAAATCTTTTAAATCAAAAAAAAATCAAAAGTATAAATAAAAATTTATAATTTTAAAATAATATGAAATTAAAAATTTTCAAATTTAATTTGGCTATATAGGGTTGTTCGAAAAGAAAGTGCGCCTTTTTCTGATAGGCATCACTGTTAACGTCAGAGAACTGGTATATGCGGGTATGGGCACCACTACATTTAAAGCTTCTGTGTTGTTTCTTTGTCTTTTTTCTTTGATTTGTTGTTGAGTTTTGTGTTGCTACATAAGCCTTTGCTCTCAATTCTTACTCTCAACGCTCCCAGAGCGCTCTCTGCCCATAGCTGGTCATATGTTGACGTATTTATAATTTTTTGTGTTCAGCTGTTTATTTCAGTGTCGGGCAATTTCGAATTTCCTATTCACGCGTGAATAGGCTGCTTTTTGCTGCCGACGCACTGCTATCACACCTACGCTGTAAGCAATTTCGTGAAACGTACGAACAATGAACGAACAATGGCATTCGGCCGCACAGTAAGATTAATTCTCTCAGCACAAAGCATGTCAGTTGACCAGAGATAAAGAGATGGGAAACTTCGATGTGAAAGGGATAGCACTATGCCTGCGTTACGTCAAATTGAAGTCAATACTTACACAATATTATAGTAGTCGTCGTACGTTTTGTTGACAAACTCACCCAGTTTGGGTGCTAGTTTGAGTTATTCAGCTGGTTTGGGTTCTCACCACTGTGTAAAATTTCACTGAGCTTAGACAAACTTACCACGGTCTAAACATAAACAAATTAAGGGGTAACTCGCACTTGTAACTCTGAACTTCATCGATTTTTTTGTTCTTGCATATTTTTTAAGTATAACTATCTACGAAGTAATACGTCTCCAAAAAGGTCCGTATACCTCGTATTGCTGGCATTCATATATTGTTTGGAACTTTCAGAAATGAATTTTCGATGCCTCTTATTGTTTAAATTTGTCAGTTTAGCTCGAAGGTTCGACAACTCGATTGCAGTAACAGAGAGGTGCGCGACGAGAGAAAAATGAAAAGCAACAGGAAATTTATAAGAATCATCGTCGGTGGAAGAGCTACCATATGGGTCCTGAATAGATGGCTGCATTTATGTTATTATTTATTGTTATTGTTTAAAAATTGTTTCCTTCGTGTAAACTGAAGTTGAAACTTAAATCGTAATTTCTCGAAATGTAATTTTTTAATCGGTGACAAAAATTACTCGAAAATTCTGAACCTATCTTTTTAAAAGTTTGCAGATTCATTCGATAAAAAACGGCCATTTTATAGCCAAAAAACAACAGTATTTTTAGTGAAAATTTAACCATTAACTATAATTTGCATACTTTTTAAATGAATCGATCAGATACTAGTTTATGTTGTTATTTAACTAAATCTATTAGCCTATTTCTCTTTCAGGTGATCCAGTTCACCACAATGTTGGTCACCGCAAAACGCAAAAATAAAAACACAATTTTTTAAAGTCATTTGTAACAAGACCATACAATATTTTTCAATAAAAAATATAACTGAAAGTGTTCAATGTATGTATTTTTAGATGATATCGTTTAAAAAATTTTAGTAGTTTTCGCATTCATGAAAAAACCCTATTTTTTGTACTGCAAGTTTGGGTAGCGCCTTAAGTAAATAAAGTCAGCTGCTGGTTCAAATTTACGCTGGTGTTGTATAATCTGTGAAGAAACTTAACATGCATTGAAGGTTCGTGTACGGTATAAGGATCAGAGTTGCTTTTTTGTTATTTTCAAGGCATTTTCATTGGCAATATTAAGTTAATATGTTATCAGTTGAGGGATTTTGCATGCATAAATTAAGTGTCAGCCTCTTTTATATTCATTTTATGTCCATATCCAATGCCTATTTATTTAAGCTTCGAAAATAAAACAATATTATTGCTAACTTAAAGCAGCTGTTAGTCGATACAACAACAGTTGACAATCTTGAGGTGAACTCATATACACAATACGTGAGTGCATAAAAAATGAGAAGAACAAGCACGATTTTGGCGCAAAATCAACAAAAATGACAGCAGAATCGAAGTTTCCCATCTCTTTATCTCTGCAGTTGACGTTAAGCATTCATGAAGGCAAGACCTCGCTGCGCAACTGTTTTACGAATCTGTTTAACGTACACACAAAAAAAAATGTTTAACGAACAATGGGAATGCGATTATTTTTTCATAGAAAATAGAAATGATGAAGCGCAATGCTTAATTTGCGAAGGAATTATTTGTCGTTCTGTAAATATGTATTTGCAAAGACACTACTCCACTTGTCACCTGTGAATAGGAAATTCGAAATTGCCCGAGTTTTAACATAAAACTATGACGAGATTTTAACGTAGAATACGTTATACGGGGGTGTTAATCTGGAGCACAAAATTTTGAGAAAATGTTTGTCACTTTCATTATAAGTTTTTAATACTTTATGCATGCATTGAAGAAAATTCAAGTATGGTCGTAACATATATAATATGTCTTCTTTTGATTTGTATTTAAATAATCATATTGCTACATATAATTTTTTTGATTCTATAAGTAAATCAAAATTTAACTCCTTCAAATTTTGTATTAATTTTCATATGCTTTGTATTTTATGTATTATAACATCATGTGCAAGAGCAGTACGATTATCTGTGTGTTCATCACAGAACCAGTGTGAGAAAGAGAAGAAGTATAATGACCAAGTAGCGAACGATGTGCACATACACAACATTGAAAAGCGAAGCAGAGAAACAAAATTGTGCTTACCCAGTTGGCCACGTCTTTAAGACATCCTCAATGTCTTACAGCCTTATTCATAAACACATTTTAGAGGCAGCGTAACTTTAAACGGGCTTTAAACAAGAAAACGTTATTCATAAACATTTTTCGTAGTTGTTTAAGAGCTGCGTAACTTAAACGCCGAAATTGGCGTTTAAAGGTTACGTAAATACAACCATGATTTTTGTTTGTCTTTTCTTTTAATATCAAAGACATGCTCCATATGCGCCTTTTGCAGCATTTTTTTTGCGCCGGCCGTTGTAAATCCATAGGAATTCTTAATTTTTGTGAGATTTTCTATAGTTCAGACACAAACCTTACAATCATAAGCAGAAAATGAAAAAATGTTTATGAATAACAATGTTAGCAAGGTTACATAGAAGCTGCGTAAAGCCTTAAACAGTGCGTAACTAAACAAGCGTTTAAAGGTTGTTTAAGGAAATCTATTGAATAAGGCTGTGAATGACTAACGTATTCTACGTCTGACCTATGCGCCCGTGTTATCTAACACAGGCTTGAGCTTTTTTTACAAACTTTTTATTGATTGCTTAAGACTGCTATAATTTGGCTCGGTAGTTAGGGTATTTTACTTCGGCCCATTCGGAGAGCATTTCTTACTAGTTTTTTTTAAGTTCCCACCCTGGGATATTATAAAACACGCATAAAAATTACTATTTAATGAATTCTTTTTATAAGTGTTTTATGAGTCCTTTTAGTGAAGTATCATAAGACATGCTTAAAAATTACTCATATTTTATGAGGGTTCACAAAATGTTTATTGGGTAGCATGAGAATCTGCAGTTCAGTTATTGTACTGTTTTCAACGATTTTTTTTCTTCACAGTGTAAATTAAAGCAGAGCTGCCACGCTCTCTCGGGCACACACACAAGTATGCATGTTTATGTGTTAGTTTGCCCATCACTGGTTTATTTACATTAAAAATGATTAAATTAATTCAGTTGTTCTTGCTTTTCTTTGGAAGTCGTGTTTTAAGAGTGTTAGAAAAAGAAGAACTTTGTTGACCATACATTGACGCCATACACGTCAAAAAAGACAAAAAAGCAATTGAAGCCAGACAAAATTTAGTGGATGTTTTGAAGGTGTTTGATGTGATTACGAAGGTGTTAGAGTTGGAGCCAATTTTTTAGGCGAATTGCCTTAGGCATGGGAGCTCTTTCTGGAGCAGTGGTGATCAACACACGGTTCAAACAACAACAAAGAGAGCTTTCTGTGCACTCGGAAAGCTTTACACTGAAACGAAAAGAACGAAAAGAAAAAGAACCACCCCCGCTGTATTTTTCAGCAGTCTCATGCACCAATCGACACGAGTTTTTTTGAATTTTTCGAATAAATTGTCCTGTCTCCTAATGCTGAAATCATAAAGATGCGTTAGGTTGGTGGACCTTTGACTGTACTTTGATTGACTTTGTAGAAACTTTACAGGACGAGATATCAGAACGCACGATCTTATTATTTTGCTTCTTCAATGTTGCCTTTGCAAGTCTTGCATCTGTCAGTAAGATCAACTTAGGTGATGCCAATGTAAGCAGTCACATAAGAAATTCCACAAAAAATCCCTTTTGCCTAATTCAATCAATTTGTAATAGTAGTAGATTATATTTTATTTCATCAATAAAAAATTAAATAAACGTAAAATATATGTCCCCAAAAACAGTTTTAATAAAACAAACGTAGGTACATTACAAAACAAAAATCTGAAAGATAACAGATCTGAAGAGATCACATAACAAAACCCATGAAAATATGTTCTTACCATCAAAACTCAAAAATACCCACATATTAAGCTATCTCAAAGCAAATGCAACCCTTGCATAACAAAAAATGTCGAACGCACGACCGAGTAGACATTTCTTCTACTCATCTTGTTAGATCGTACTTTGCTCGTACTTTACGAATTGCGAATTGCTGCATAAGACTACCACGTGAGTTTCTACTCTCGCTGTCAACGCACGACCGACCTAACGCATTATTGTGATATAGGTATAAATGCTCATGTTAAACCGAATATATGTTAGTTCCACTAAAGCCGAAGGATGATTCCATCTCACGGTATGTCACATGCCGGTCTGCTTAAAACAGTTCGCGTACAGCATCGATGTTTTTGCCACAAGAGCCTTTTTTGGACGACTACGCTCGAACTCATCAAACCAGCGCTGTACTGTTCCGGGGTGTGGTGCTTCATCACCAAAAGTCGAATTAAGTTGATCAGTGAATTCATTTCCTGTCAATCCTCGTCAAAAATCGCAAAAAACCATCACTCAAAAATGTTCACGTGTTAATTCCATTTTTTGCTGAGATACAATTTTCAAACCACTTTAAACAATCAGCGTTCATACACCAAAAACGTTGTGTGAACGTTTATGCTATTGTAGAAAAATTTTCGAATGGAACTGTCAAAATTCATCTGGCAATGCTTAGTGTTGCCGAGGCGCAAGACTTTACAGGCAGCGCTCGTATGAATACGGGTAACGAAAAGTCGATTGTCTACAACAATGTCAAAAGAAAAAGAAGCCGGTCAAAGAAAGATAAAGCGCCGGAGAGGCATCCAAAAGCTAGATGACATTTACCAGAAGAAGGTTCTACTCTCAATCTGTTGGGATTGGAAGGGGGTTGTATAGAGGCAAGCAAAAGCCAGATGAAATTCATAAGGAGAAAGTTATGCTCTCAATCTGGTGGGATTGGACAGGGGCGAGCTACTACCACAGAATATAACTATAGATTTTGAAGTCTACTGCGGACAACTGCAGAAATTGAGCGATGCCATCCAACAGAAACGTCCTGAGCTCGTCAATCGAAAGGGAATGATCTTCCACCACGAAAACACCGAGGAAAAAAATTACTCGAGTTCGGTATATTGTATATTTGGCCCCAAAAAAAAAAAATAAATAAACTGGCCATTTCAGCCCTTGAAAGGTCTTTGACCGAACTTCTTATGATCAAATTGTGTTGTGCGTGCTATTAAAAGTTTGAACATAATTGATCGAGAACTGGACCTACTAGATTTATGCCGACTCCGAACGGCTAATGTGCATGTTCTCAAGAAGATTTACATGGCATTATTTACTCTCTGAGGTTTGCCATTGTCTGCAGAGTTGTGACGGCCGATCAGAAAAATTAAATTCATTGAAAAACTTTCTGTGTCAGATGGAAGTGAACCAGGGTTCTCTGGCATATGGGGCACACACTCTATCCACTGCGCTACTTGGCCCTATCCAACATATATTCCAGACCTTGCGCCCTTGGACATGTTTTGCTACCTGCAGATCTCATTGAATGGTAAAACCTTTGATAAACCCTTATCAAACAACAACTTGAGAGGTTCTTTTCAGGGAAAAGTGGAGAATTCTAGTTGTGCTGAAATATGAGGCTACCACAACGATGGGAGAAGATGATCGAACAAAATGGCGAATAAATAATTGATTAATGTTGATTTGATTTATAAAATAAATGCGCCTAGACTTTAAATAAAAGACCGCACTGACTTTTTGAACAACCCAATATATCTTAAATTTTAAACAGATCGGTATAAAACCTTGATAATTATATCTTCAATAATTCAAAAAAATTATGATTTAAAATTGCACATAACTTAATTGCACTTAAAAATTTTTTAATTTCATATTAAATAGCAAGAACATTACTCATTTCTAAAAATGGAAATACTTCACTGAAAATGTATTATGAAAATGTATTATGTTCAGTAAAAAAGTTTTTGTGAAATTATTTCTGAAAATACTAATACATCGTATACATACTAATACTAATACATATATTTTCAGTAAAATTGTCTTCGTAAAATTATTTCTGCTTTGTTACAACATATTTATTACATAATTCTTTTATATTTACTTTAATTTTTTTCAGTGTTTTTTATATTTAAGTTTATAATTTTCAATGCAAGGCTATTTATTTACTTTTTTTAATTTTTCATACATATTTATATATTAAATTTTTATATAATCTAGCTAACTAACCTTCAAAGTTTACATCTTCTTCATTTTCTTCTTGGTTTTTGAAAGCATCTTCAATACTCTTTTAATAGCTAAGTTTTGAAATTTGTTTTTGTAATAAACTATTTTGTATTATTTGGTAAAATATTTTTTATAAATCGTCGTATATTTGTAGAAAAGTGTTCTGTTGGGTTTTATATTAAGTTTAATTTTATTTCTCAAAATGGCGCCGTTACTCTTGTAAAGTGAACAAATTTTTTACTATTGACGGTACAACTCTAAATACGTAAAAAGCTTAAATTGAGTTAAAATAATTTCAAAATTTTAAAAAATTAACACAGAAATCTTAATTTTGAATCCTTGATTATCGTGCTATGTTTAAATAACTCAAAAATGTATAGATTTTAAATATGATTTTGAAAACAACACCATTTCAAATTTCAAAAATCAAAACAAAAGCCAGTAAAAGCTTCAAGCAAAAGAGTAAAAACAGTAAAGTAAAGACAAATAATCATAGAAAATTAAAAGAAAAAGAATTTTTACAAAAAAAAAACTTCCAGACAATACTTATTGCTTTCATAGACCATTCAATGCGGGATTTTGTCCTAAAAAAGTTGGGAAAATTGCTTCCTCCTAAGTTGTTTGAACAAAGACCTGGCTACTGGGCTCTGAAAAGCGTCCGCTCATATATGCGATTCTTTGAAGTTCTACGGCAAAAACTGATATTGTCTTGACAAATATATACCAAAGGAAATTTTTTGGGTTTATCATAGGTTGCTCCATATATTTCGGGAATAACTATAGAAAGCAAACAATAGGACATTTTGTGGGCTTAAGATGGGTTGCTGTGGCGTCCGTGGCGTAGTTGGTTAAAGTGCGTGGCCGCTATGTCAAAGAACCTGGAGACCCGGGCTCGAACCCCAGCATCGACAGAAAGTTATTTGAATTAAAATAATTTTTCTGTACGGCCTCCACCTCTCTGCAGACAATGGCAAACCTCAGAGAGTAATCAAAATGCCATGTAAAGCTTCTTGAGAACAAGAATATTCTGTTCATCGCCGTTCGGAGTCGGCGTTAAACATGTAGGTCCGGCTCTCGGTCAATTGTGTACAAACTTAATAACACGCACAACACAATTGATCATAAGAAGCTAGGTCAAAGTCCTTACAAGGGCTGAAATGACCAGTTATTTATTTTTTATTTTTAAGATGGGTTGCTCCATATATTTCGGGAATAAATATAGAGATTAAATAACAGAAAATTTTGTGGGTTTTACATAGGTCGCTACATATATTTTGGATATAAATAAAGAGACTGAATAATATAGGAAAGGAAATTTTTTGGGTTTTACAAAGGTAGCTACATTTATTTCGGGAAAATATATAGAGACTAAATAACATTGGAAATTTTGTGGGTATTTCAGGAATAAATAAATATAGAGACCAAATAATAAAGAAAATTTTGTGGGTTTTACATAGGTTGTTCCATATGTTTCAGGAATAAATATAGAGACTAAAGAATAAAGAAAATTTTGTGGGTATTTCGGGAATAAATATGTGTATAGTCTAAATAACATAAGAAATTTTGAGAGTTTTATATAGGTTGCTCCATATATTTCGGGAATAAATATAGAGGCTAAGTAACAGGAAATTTTGTGGGTTTTACATAGGTTTCAACATATATTTCGGTTTTACATAGGTTTTACTTAGGTTGCTCCATATACTTCGGGAATAAATATCGAAACTAACTAAGGAAATTTAGTGGGTATTTCGGGAATAAATATAGAGACTAAATAATATAGGAAATGTTGTGGGTTTTCAATAGGTTGTTACATACACAGTGTGACAATAAAATCCTAAATTGCTGTCGATGGAAATTTTACTGTGAGAATGTTGGCTAAGGAGTTAGGAACAAATAGAGACACTGTTCGTCGAATTCCAACTAAAGATTTGTGTAACAAAAAATGGTCTGTGAGCGATTTGTTCCACACGAATTGAATGAGGACCAAAAAAACGCTCGTGTAGAGTAGGGATGTAACAGAGCTTCGAACTCTGTTCCGAAAGGTCGGAACTTACAATTGATTTTATACCTCCAACTTCGTTTCCGATAATTTGGAATCGGAGTTAGAACGAAGATCGAAACGCATTGATTCAATCGATCCGATACGATTTGACGTATCTCACACACGAGCGCTGTTTTCCGTAAAATTCTTTTGATTATTTATAAACTCTCTGGTCTACTATTCTTAAACGTTAACGTTTGCTTATTTTCGTTTTCTTTTTTCCATTTTCCTTTTCGATCTATGTCGATAGAATCTAGCACATCTTTCTTTTACTCCGTTTCCGACTCAGACTCCGACTTCGGCTCCAGTTCCCACTCCGGCTCCAATAAATGAAATTGAAAAACTCCGGTTTTGGACCCCTCCGCAAACTCACCTCCGTAACTTCCCTAGTGTAGAGTATTGTAAAGACATAATTTCAACAGCTGAAAACAATTTAGATTTTCTTGATTCGATCATAACTGGTTATGAAACATGGTGCTTTAAATATGACCCTGAAACTAAGCGTCATTCTGCACAATGGAAGTCAAGAGGCGAACCAAAACCTAAGAAATTGCATTTTCAGAAGTCCAGAATCAAGACAATGTTGATCACTTTCTACAATTCGAAGGGTATTATCCACAAGGAATTTGTTCCAAAAGGTCAAACTGTCAATGGTGATTATTATTTAGAAGTTTAACATCGTTTGTGGTCGAGAATTGTTCGTGTATATCCTGGATATAGACCTGAATATCCAGAAGGGAAAACAGCTGTTTTTATTGCACGATAATGCATCCCTCACAAGACCAAAAAAGTAAACGAATTTTTGATGAAAAAACATGTCTGTGTCATCGACTACTACTCCGGGAATAAATATAGAGACTAAATAGCAGAGATAATTTTTTGAGTTTTACATAGGTTGCTACATATATTTCGGAAATAAACATACAGACTATAACCGGAAATTTTGTGGGTTTTACATAGATTGTTACATATATTTCGGGAATGTGGTTGGGAACTTTTCAAGGTTGTAGCGGGCCTGACCGAGTGCGTGAACCAGTCGGTGCAAATTTTCGAGCCACGAGGTCCGAGATTCGAATCCTCCATCAGACACAGAATATTTTTTTAACTGAAATTAATTTTTCTAATTGATCGTCACCACGCACAAGCAATTTAATCATGAGAAGCTCGGTCAAAGTCCTTTCAATTGCTGAAATGGGCAGTTTATTTATATTTATTTTGTTTTTATATAGGTTGCTATCAATATTTCGGGAATAAATATAGAGACGGTCTATTTTTATTTTGAAAACAAAAATTACCAAGTTTTGCAACGGCACCACTTCAAACATCGAATTAATGGGTCATCCACCGTAAAGTCCTGATTTGACGCCTAATGACTTCCTTCTCCTTCTTCTTGTTCCCGCACATCAAGCACAAATGGCGTAGACAACGATTTTCGACGCCAGAAGATCCCGTTGATGCGTTCAAAACCTATGTTTTGGAGTTGTCTCAAGCGGAGTTAAATAAATGTTATGACAAATGGTTCAGAGGTATGCAAAAATAAATATATTAATCATCAAGGAGAATATTTCCAAAAAGAGTAAAGAAAAAAATTCGGGTTTTTTATTTATTCCCGAAATATATGTAGCAACTCTCGTATGTACTTGGAAAAATATTGACTATTTAAGTCTCGAATTGGCATCGAGTGGTCTATGCACTGTTTAACGTTTTGTAGACTCCGTACACAAAAACTTATGATTTTCAGCCAAGAATGATTTTCCCGAATTTCATATTTCATACAAGTGGAATCTATTTGGCATAAAATCATTGGTTTTTGTCTTAGAAGTTCACTCAAATCATAAAAATTGAGAGAGAAAGAAAGCTACTATTTTGTTCAAACTGCCCAACTTTCATTCTAGTCGCTTCATTAAAGCTCTCATCCATGAGCGCGTACGTTTTGGTAGATACACGGAATCAGACCTAATTAGTCAGCGGCCCCTGTCAGGCTGACTTACTGGGCTAGACCTTCGAGGAGCATCATGGTGGCTTGAATATACCGAACACAGTAAAGGAAAGTGTTGAAAGCAACCCAAGCACCTCAAAACGTCACCGTGTTCAAGAACTCGATCTCTTCACGTGCACACTGCGGCGAATAGTGACGTACGACTTGGCTCTGCATGCGTTCAAGGTCCAATTCTCGAGACTCGAGAACTGCAGGACCGGCGGACCTGCATTCTCTGATTGGGTCTTGGAAAACATTAATGATGACGGTGATTTTTGCAAAAAAATCTGTTTTCTCACTTTCACGTTGGCGGTTACGTTAATAAGCAATTGTCGCATTTGGGAATCCGAAAACCCGAGAGTTATTCAGGAGATGCTAATGACTTGATAACAACAAGTGACTTTTTTGTATTTATTGCGGACCAGGGGCGTTATATGGCCGTACTTTTTCGAGAATAACAACGAAAGAACCATTACAGTCAATGTAGTCAGCTACAGAAATATGACGAACAATTTTTGTTTGTTGGAGATGGAGTAAATGCACACAGATGATCTCTATATTCAACTGTATAATGCTATTTAGCATACAAGTCCCGAAACAATGGAGTTATTGCACTCGAACTTCCCTGTCCGCGTTATTTCGTGTTTTGGAGACAACAATTGGCCCCCAAGATCTTCCAACTAAACATCGTTAGCCTTCTTCTCTTGGGGTTATGTTGAGAGTAAGGTTTTCACTGACCATTCGCAAACAATTTTAACTTTCAAAACGAACGTTAAAATGTCCATATCCGAAATAGAGCCCCAATTATGCGAAAGAGCGATCGAACATTTGCGATCGTGCAATCGTCGGCAAGCTAAACTGTTCATTACCAAATTTCCAGATCTACTCTTTAATCTAATTAAAATTTTAGAGACATCCAAGCAATTCCCTTGGATTCCCTAGACCCTTTGTTCTTCCCAAATAAATACAAGGTGGCGCAATGTTAATCATCCAATTTTGTTTTTGAATAACTTTTTTACTAAATAACAAAAAAATTATTTTGAGTGACGGGATTTTTTTATTTGGACCTTTATAATTCTTTCTGTTGAGTGGAAAAGATGATATCCATCAAGTGTTTGCCCCCAGAGACACAAAGCACATTTATTGCCAAAACACATTTACCCGTTTTACCGCATTTTCCTTGACTTTCCGCAAGATTCCCGGTGATAGCTGTTCGCGTTCCTGTCGAATATTCTCCTTAAGGTCTGCGATTACCGGAGTCGTATTGGTGTAAGCCGTCGATTTCAAGTAGCCCCAAAGAAAGAAGTCTAGAATGGTTAAATCGGGCGATCTTGCTGGCCATGCCAAATCGCCAAAGCGGGAGATTACGCGGCCAGGAAGCACTTCCTTCGCAATATCTATTGTGGCTCCTGCTGTGATTGCGGTTGCACCGTCTTTTTGAAACCACACACGGTCAAAAATATTGGTTTAAATTTAAAACCTTGAGGGTTTCTATATTTATCCAAACCCAAAAAGGTTTTAAATTAAAAACCCTTGGGTTTCAAATTTAAAACTCCGCGGTTTTGATTTCAAACCGAGAGTTTATTTTTAGAACCCTTGAGTTTACATTTGAAACCGTATGGGTTTACTTTTTAAACCCTAAAGTTTAAAATATAAACCTCAAGGCCAAATTTTAAACCTTTCGAGTTAAAATGTCTAAATACATATAGTTTTAAACTTTTTGAGTTTATTTTTTAAACCCTAGAGTTTAAAATTCGTGAATCTTCCGAAAGTAAACCTTGACGAGTTTAAGAAAGAAACCGTAAGGTTTAAAAAAGTAGGTTTAAACCCAAAAAGAGTTTTAATGTTTTCATATTAAAACCCAAATTTTCGACCGTGCATGTTCACAAAACCCCGCTCAACCAATTCCGGCAGTAAGAAGTCGTTTATCATGGCCCTGTAGCGTTCGCCAGTAACAGTGACCGTATTGCCGATGGCGTCTTCAAAAAATTCGACCTTACCACTTCTCCCGCGTCAACGCCGCACCAAACAATGGCTTTGAGTGGTTGTAATGGCTCTTTGTGCATCGCACGCAGATTCTCAGGTGAAGCCCGCGACTTCAAGTAGCCCCAAGGAAAGAGGTCTGAGGTGGTTAAATCGGGCAATCTTGCTGACCATGCCAAAAAACGGGAGATTACGTGACAAGGAAACGCTTCCTTCATAATATTCATTGTGGCTCGAGCTGTGTTTGCGATTGCACCGTCTTGTTGAAACCACATGTTCACCAAACCCCGCTCATCCAATTCCGGCAGTAAGAAGTCGTTTATCCATGGTTTAACCTGTAGCATTCGCCAGTAACAGTGACCGTAATGCTGATAGCGTCCTCAAAAAAATACTGCCCAATAACTTCTCCCGCATAAACATCGCACCACACAGTGGCTTTGAGTGGTTGTAATGGCTCTTCGTGCATCGCACGCGGATTTTCAGTGCCCCAGAAACGAAGATTTTGCTTATTGACGTAACCGCTTAAGTGGAAATGCGCCTCGTCGCTCATGATCTGGTATGGGCATTTAAAGCTTCTGTGTTGTTTCTGTGTTTGTCTTTTGTCTTTGATTTGTTGTTGCGTTTTGTGCTGCGACGTAAGGCTTTGCTCTCAATTCTTACTCTCAATATACTCTCAATACTCACAATACTGCTCAATACTCCCAATAGCTGCTCATGACGATTTTAGACACAAAATCGTCCTCTTCGTTGTTGGGATTAAGGATGGCTTGATAGTAATTCGCATGCGACTGACGGTCAGCAGGCATTAACTGATGCACTGTTTGCACTTTGTACGGGAACATGTGTAAATTTTTCACTAAAATTCGCTGTAGGATTCATCTGGTGATACCCAATTGCATGACCCGTCGTCTGGTTGATGTTTTATAGTTACCAGCGACATCAGCGGCCACAACCGCGATATTCTCCGAACGACCAGTCCGGTGGCGGCCACGCCTTGCAAGGTCTCATATGGTTCCAGTCTGTTCGAGTCGAGCAATTAAACGCAGGAATTTTTGACCAGTTGGAGCAACACGATTAGGATATCGACGTCGAAATTCACGCCAACACCATCGAAACAATCGACACAGTTATTCCCCACTCTTGCGGAGTATATCGCTCCATTGCTTGTTGGTTTGTATACTGCAGCTGTCTAGTTCACAAATGTCATATAATTGATGTACGACGCCATTTGCAAAAATGATAACATCTTCCAATAGGGTGCCACCTTGTATAAAGTACGGCTATGGAACTTTTAAAGATTCTCTTGCCTGCTCGTTAATAATTATCTAGATTTATATATAATTTCGAATCCGAAAGAATCATCAATGCTTGTCCGCAAAACCCAAAATAATCCAAAGAAGCAATCCAGGACCGAAAAAATCTAAGCTAAGCAGGGGAAAACCAAAAACATCAAAATAATTTTTAAGCATTTTTCAACAACAGACAGAAGTTAAACCCCAAACAATAGTGGTTTTAATATAAAGCCGAACTGACACAAAATATTTGGGTTTTTTTTTGAAAATATAGACACTCTAATTTTAAAGAGATTGCTGTCAACAAATTAAAAGACCCAGTGGGGAAATAAGAAGCCATTATTGCCATAACTAGCTCAGTAATTAGTTACATTGTAAGCACATGTCATTACGCCTTCACTTCACATGGTCCAATAATTCCCGAGACTAAGTAATAAAAAAACTTTTTTTTTGCAAATATTCTTCTTTATTCATCAACATAGGTTCCTTCAAGAGCAATACATTCATTCCACCGCTTTTCTAACTTTTCAATACCGGTTTTGTAGAACCATTTGTGCTTCGCCTCAAAATACGCTTAAGTCAGCCCTCACCTCTTCATTGGAGCCAAATCTCTTGCCGGCAAGCCTTTTTTTTAAGTCAGCAAAGAGTTAGTAGGCGCTGGGGGGCAAATCCGGCGAAAACGATTGATGAGGAGCAATTCGAAGCTCAATCCGTGGATTTTCGCCATCGTTTTCATCGATTTGTGACACGGTGCATTCATTGTCTTGGTGAAAAAGAATTTTTTTCTTCTTCAAATGGGGCCGATTTTTCGCGATTTTATTCTTCAAACGCTCCAACAACGCTATATAATAATCGCTGTTGATTGTTTTTCCCTTTTCGAGATAGTCGATGAACAAAATTCCATGCCCATCCCAAAATACAGATGCCATAACCTTTCCAGCCGACTGTTGTGGTTTTGGTCGCTTTGGCCTGCTTTCATCGGGTGCTCTCCACTCAGCTGACGACCGTTTTGATTCCAGTGTGTAATAGTGGATCCATGTTTCATCCATTGTCACATACCGACGCAAAAATGCATGTAAACAGTGCCAAACAACTCTCCGAATCGCCGACACGTTGTTGTTTTTGGTCCGGTGTGAGAAAACGCGGCACGCATTTGGAAAGCAGCTTTCTCATCGACAATTGTTCCTGTAATATTGTTCCCACAATGCCTGAAGATATCTTCAGAGCCTCACCTTCACTTTACGGTCGGCCAATACCATTTTGTGTATTTTTTATATGTTTTGTTGAACAACTGCCTCATTAGGGCGTCCTGAACGTTCAGCATCATTAGTGTCTGTACGACCAAGTTTAAACTCAGCATACCATCGGCAAATGGTTGCTTTTGACGGAGCAGAGTCCGAATAACACTTTCTAAGCCATTGCTCAGCTTGGACGGTATTTTTTCCCAAAAAAAAACAACGATAAATCAACACACGGAATTGCTTTGAATCCATTATTTTGAAAATATCAACAGTAGCGTCACTTAAATCACTGCAACTTCTGAACTAAACGTTAGATTGTGATGAAATTTTTACACGTATTGTTTGAAGGTTGGAACTATTATATAGATATTTCATTAGAGGTGCCACCTAGTAGTTAATCTCGATACTTATTGGACCATATGTTAGTTCTGTTATGAATACTTGCTCTACTGGGAACTAATTTTGGAAAAAGCATGTTTTTTTTTTAGAACGCATGAACTTGAACATAAACACTTGAATCTTGCCGGCGAACAATGAGTAAAGAAAAACCCCAAGAGATAGCGCGATCTAGGAAAAAGTTGCAAGTACAAAATAAAAAAAAAAATTAAAATGAAAACACAAATTTAATTTTTTTTTTTTAAATAATTGTTGGATTATTTATTGTTTTTAATGATTTCTTTTTTGCTTACTTAGCTGGATTAATTTTTGTTGTTGTTTTTGTTGTTGTTCGAATTTGTATAAAATATAAATTTGTTTCACTATTAATTGTAGGTTATAAGTATCATTACAACTTACAAAAACAAAAAAAGAAAAAAAATTACAATTAAAAATAAAAACACAAAACGAAAGATAAAAATAAAAATTAAAGTTTAAAATTTTTTACAAATAAGAGCATGACAGAAAACAAAATTTCGGTTTTGCTGTGTCTAATTATTTTCGTTTTAGGATTTTTTATTTTTTTCTTCTTTACTAAATTGCCAGTTAACGCATCTAAATAAAAGATTTTATTTAAGTTTAGTTCTTTTCTTTGTTGCTGTAGAAAAATGCATTAAATTATGCCTAAAATATTTGCAATATTTGTGAGTTTTTTTAAACATGTGTAAAAATATTATTTTCCGCATTATTAAATAATTAAGCAGGTTCTATTTTTTAAAAACTTTTTTGTGTTTTTTCTTTTTGTTTTGTTTGTTTATTTTTTTTTTTGCTAAAATAAAGTGAAGAAAAAACTTTGACGTTTTATTTTGTTTATTTTTACGTATATATTTATATAAAACTAAAATTTATTAAAGTGAGCAGCACTAAAAAAGAGGATATTTAAAAAAAAAAACAAATTAATAAAATATTTAAATACTTCATAAAACTAGCTAAATAATTAAAGGTTTCATTAAATAATCAACGCTTCTCTCAATAAAAAAAATATTAATGTTAGATTGTAGAAGTAAGTTAAAAATAAACAGCGTTCAAAACTAAGCAAACTTATGCTGAGATATGCTTAAAGTTAAAGTAAATTAATTAATTAATTAATTTTAAGCATTAATTAAAAGCAAAGGTTCTTATTTTTGTTTTAGTTTCATTTGAAAAAAGAAGTTCAAGCTTCCATTGTTTACATTTTTCTTTTTATATTTTAGGCTTTTAAATAAAATGTTAAAACTAAATAACTAAGTTTTATGTGTTTATATTTTTACAGTTCTGCTTGTTTTTTAGTTTAAATTAGTTTTTTTTTTTTGTTTTTGTTTTGTTTTATTTTCTTGCAATATAAATTTTTAAATATAAATGTTATGCTGAAGACTTAAGGCATAAAATTAAAAACTAAACAATTTTTAATATTTTTTTTTATTTTGTTTTTTTTTTGCATTTTTCTCTTATACACTTTAAATAAGTCATTTTGTTTTAAAAGAAATTATAAGATGTTGTTTCAAAATTTTACATGGTTTGTTTTTGTTTTTGTTTTTGCTAAGTTAAGTAAAATTAATTAGGTATAATTATGTTTAAAATTATTTTTTACTTTAAATATATTTATATATATATATGTATTTATAAATATGCACGTAAAAAGAATAAGTTTACATTTTAAAATAATTTACATTGTTTTGTTGTTGTTGTAGATATTTTTGTTTTTTTTTTCATTCAATTAGTCTTAGCATGGTTTGTAGTTGTTGGTTTTTTTATATTAAATTATAAATGGTAAAAATTACATTTTAAAAATAAACATAAAAATAACAAATGTTGCCATCGCTAGGGGTGGAATAAGTAGGTAGAAAAATTATTACTTTAAAAAGGTAGAAATATATTTTTGTGTTAATATTTTTTGTGTCGAACAAAGTAGGAGGAGTAGGAGGGGGTTTTTAAAAAAGTCATACTAAAATTTGAATTTGAATTTTGAATTTTTCAGAAAAAATGCTTGCAATTATTAAGGCTTTTTAAGAGAAAGAACAATCAACCTATGTGCGGCAAAGTGTTAGCAATTTATGGAGAATTTATTTCAAACAAAAATGATTTTTTCTTTTGTCGTCAAAGGAAAAAAAATTATAAAATTTTTCTAAGGCAGGAACTGAAACTCACTCCATGTATAATTTATGCATTTTCTAGCCGTTAAACTGCTCAATTAAGTAATTTTTGTATATTTGAACCCAATACCAACTGTTATACTCTTCAATTCTACAATTTTATTAAGTTTGAAGAGCTCTTAGAACCGAAAGTTGAGTAAACTCGAACCCAATACCAACTGTTATACTGCGCAATTTTGTCATTTTATTTTCTTGTAATAAGTCTTTGAGCCTACTGCTGAGAAAACTCAGAAAAATAACAATCGCTAAGTTATCCAGCAAATGCTTTAACGAAACTGTTATACTTTCACCGCAGACGGTTGCAATGACTATAAATTTAAGTCAAATAGATCCGCAAACTCTGATATTGTAGTGAAGAACTTTGCATAAACTGTTATACTGTGAAATTTCGTCGTTTCCTTGCGCTAAAGAGCTCTTTGAATCACAATTTGAATCACAATCTCTAAACTAAATTGCTTTATTTAGAAATTTTGTCGAAAAAATAGCAAATGCTGCAAATGAGCAGATAAAAACATCTGCAAAACATTTATATAGCTATGAAAAACTTTGTATTTACTGTTATATTGTAAAATCTTGTCGTTTAAATGAGCTATAAATGCTCATTGAACATTAAGTTGAGAGCAGTGGCTCCGAAAAATGTCAAGCACTCAAAATTATTCGTAAAATAGTTTAACTTAACTGTTATACTTATAAATTTTGAAGCAATGGTAACAATGGCTATAAATTTACAGCGGATCAAATTCGAAAACTGTGGTGGTGAATTTTATATAAACTGTTATACTGTTACATCTACTTAATTGTATCTGTAATGTAATTGAAATCTACTTAAAATGTATAAAATTCTTGAATCTATAGTTGAGAAAATTGTTTAAAAAAAAAGTCGATGACTAAAGGTTACCCGCGAAGATTTTGAACTAAAATCTTATGCTTAGGAAATTTTGTTGCAGAAAGTTACAGCACTGCACATCGAATAGCAAAATAAATTCGAAAACTGTTCTATGATTGCGTATAACTTTCTAAGCACTATCTAAAAACTTTCTTAAACTTTCTATACTGTCCAGTTTTATTAATTCGTTGAGCTGGGGTGTTCCTTGAATTGAAAGTTAAGAAAAATGTCAATCACTGAAAATAATGCGCGAAATACTTTGATAAAACTGTTATACGTCGGCATTTTCTCGTGAAAAGCAAGCAACATTGTAAATTTTCAGCGGAGTCAGTCCAAAAACTAGTAAGTGGTTGTGAATAACTTTGTAAAAACTGTTATACTACGGAAATTTTTCCTTTTATTGAGCTGTAAAAGCTCCGTAAACAAAGGGTTGAGAAAACTGTCTCTGAAAAATGTCAATCAGTAAAAATTATGCGTGAAATACTTAACATAAACTGTTATACTTAAACGATTTTTCTTTTTCTCAATTTAGTTAAAGGTGTAAATTTTCAGCGAAATAAACCCACAAACTGTTATGTGGTTGGCCAGACTGTTATACTGTTAAATTGTAACGTATGTTTTTTAGCTGTGGGAGCTCTTTATTAAGTAAACTGTCTCAGAAAAATGCTAACTACTGTTATAAGTTGAAATTTTGTCGTGAAAAGTACCCAGCACTGTAAATTTTCAGCGGAATCAGTAAAAAAAACTAGCAAGTGGTTTGAATAACTTTCTAAATACTCTTACACTGTCCAAATTTTTCGTTTCATTGAGCTTAAAAAGCTCCGTGAACAAAGGGTTGAGAAAGCTGTCTCCGAAAAATGTCAATCACTAAAAATTTTGCATGAAATACTAAACTTAAACTGTAAAAAAATTTTCTCAATTTGGTTAAAATGCCAATTATCAGCGAAATACGCCCACAAACTAGTATATAGCTGTTAATAAATTTCTTGAAGAATGATATACTGTTCAATTTTATCCTATATTTGAGCTGTAAGAGCTCTTTTTTAAGAAAACTGTCTCAGAAAAAAGTCAAGCACTGAAATTTGCAAGCAAAATACTTTAACTAAACTGTTTATACCGTCGTTACAAATGTGAAGTTGTGAATCCGATAATCATTACTCTTCAGGAGAGCGAAAGGAAGTCCTTTTTTACTCAACAGCAATTCGGCGCAGCCATCATTATTGTTCTTTTTACAATATTTAATATTTTTAACATACCTTATGCGTGTTGTTCATGGTTTGGCACAGCATATAGCTCCAATTAAGCAATAGGATACAATGGTGAAAGAAAAATTGATTTTTTCAGATTCGCAACTTCACATTTGTAAAGACGATACTAAAAACTTTTATCCTATGAAGTTTCAAACACTGGAAATTACCAACGGAGTAAATCCGCAAACTGTTTTTGGTTGTGAAGAACTTTATAAAAACTGTTATACTGTTAAAATTGATTATTTAATGAACTTATGAACTTAAGCTAAAGTTGAAAACTGTCTAAAAAAAAAACAAAAATTTCATCCACTGCAAATTTGACGCTGATTAAAGTAAAAGACGCTCTCCGAAATTTTTAATCAAAAGTTGAAAATTGTTTCAAAAACAATTTAAACTACTCTAAAACTGATGCCAATTAAATTCAAAACTGTTATAAGGTTTGATGCACTATGTTTGATATGTTAAGCTTCAAAATTTTAATCCCTAGAAGCTACCACTAGCGTTAATTTGTACGCACGAAAATTCTTAAAATGTTTGGCGATTGTCAATTACTTTATTTAGACTGTTATACTGTTAAATTGTGTGTCTTATTGAGCTATAATGGATTTTTTAGTAGAATGTTGGGAAGCCTGTCCTAAAAACGTATCGACAGCCATACATTTCCAATTAAAACAACTCTGAAAATTTTATACACTTTTACTACAATTAATTATAACTGTTATACGCCGGAATTTTTGCATCGGAAGAGGCAGCTTTTGCGAATTTCCAAAAAAAGAACCATCAAACTGTTGTAAAGGGTTTGCAAATTTATTTCATAACTGTTATAATGATAAGAAGTGTCCTTTTGCGATCTTTTATTGCGAAAAAAATGTCAACAGCTACAAATTTGCGGGAAATAAACTCTCAAACTGTTATATTTCTTGGCTGCACTTCAATTGAACAGTTATGCTTCAAAGTCTGCCATACGAAGTGACAATTTCTATAATTTTTAGCGAAAGAAACCCTTACATAATTTTATGGTTTTTGTAGAGCTCGTTTAAATGAATTTGTTTTAGTTAAACAAAAACATTTTGTTAAAAAACTATTATTTTTGAAAACGGCAAGCTTTGGGAATTTGTTGTCAACCTCAGTGAGGCGCAGAACGTATCCGCTGATTGCACTCTTGTGAAAAAGTGAATGAAAGCGGCTGGTTCTGTCCCCGCATAACCGTGCGTATGACTCGGTGTCATGCAACGGAAGACCAACAATACGAATTTCACAACATGTCCGACCAGAGCAATTACTGGGAAACAATAGCGTGCCGGATGCCACTGAGCAGATCTGCAAACACTGGTGGATTTTGTTCTGCAAAACTATATTTTACTATTATTCTGCTTAATTTCCGAAAATACCTTTTGTGTTGAAAACTACGTAAACCGACGCTTCTAAGATAAAATTTCTTTTGACTTTTCAAAAATTGGTAATGTATGTCAAAACTGAAACTGGGCTATAGGATCAAAAAATTAATTCTAACAGCTGACCGTTAAGGTTAATTAGAAGAGAAAAATGTAAGATTATGAAATAATTTAAAGTATTTGACATAAACTGTTTTGACATAAACTGTTATACTCGCAAACGGATTTTTTTTTTAAATAAGAAAGGGAAATGAAGAAAAGAACTTAGTTTCGGTTAACACTCGTCAAGTCTTGAGTTTGAGGATGCGAGAAATATAAGGAAAGGGAACAAAACATACTTGAATACGTCGTATAATTAATAAGGTGAACGTGACGTTTACAAATTTCCCTACGATTGTCAAAAAATGTCGACAAAGATAAAAACAAAGAAACAAACTGCAGAAAAGTATCAAATCAATTGGACTCAATAAAAAATTGTAACAGATTGTTTTGCAACTTTCGCTTAAAATTTGCCATCAGCTAATTTTGACAAGTGTAGGTAAAATCTTTTTTGAGAGATGTAAAAAATGCACGATCACCTTGTTAATTACACCATGCTTGAATGTATCTTCTGGTTTTAACATTTTACTTTGCATTTTCGGGAAAGAGCAGACTTGAACGTATCTTCTGGTTTTGACATTTTCGGTGTCTTGTTATTTTAACGCTTCTATTCCACTTGCTTTTGTTCGTTGGACTACACGGTTCAATTTGCATGAAAGAATGTGTTTCTCTCTCTTCAGCGCGTCTTGTTGCTTTTTCGAAACTTGATCGCCAACTCTTGATGTGTGTAAACTGAAGCGTAAAGTTTAAAGAAGAATGTAAAAAAATAGACCGTCACGACTTGCCAAGTGGAAACCGGGACTTATTGCCAGGATAGCTTTAAATTGGAGTTCAGAGTTTCTTTCATTCATGTTAGGTCAAATTACACATCGTTTGTACTAGACACTACTGTTTAAGAATACGTTCTAACTGTCAAAAATATTTGATAGTGCTGTGTGTGTCGGATGGCAAGACACTCGCCGAAATACTCGAAGCAATCAGTGTAGACTCAGAAATTTTAATTTATTATTTAAATTGTCTACCTACTGTCCCGTGAATTGTGTTCAAAAAAGTTCAATTCGTTGCAAAAGTGAGTGTGTATGAGAAACAAATTTGAATGTATTTTAACTGCTCTAACAAGACTGTCTAGTATTAACTGGCGAGTGTGGTGAGTGTGGTTAGTGGCAACAAATATTTGTCTTTCTATTGAATTTAAAAACTTTTCGAGTCTAAACCTGTGAAAATCACACTACAATATCTTTACAAATGGTGTCTTATCAATTCATGGCCAAAGAAACTCGAAAACAGAAAAATTAGTTTATGAAGTAAACTCATTTTATTCGGTGAGTGCTTACTATGGAGACCAAACAGAATGCGAACTGCATGAGAGAAACAGAATGTCAATCACTGTAAACGGGCATGTTTCATGACTATTTTGTTTTGAAAGCATTTATTATGGTGAAAATTTCATATTTTAGGCAACAATATAAAAAAGAAGCAATATTTTTAAATTAACTCAGTTAAGTTCGATTTCATTGAATTGTATAGAGGAAAACATTTGTACCAAATGTTCAAATTTTTAAAATAATAACAATTTTTTTCAAATTTAAACTTCATCCACTGAGAGGGTATTTATTTAATGAAGAGTTTTTTTCGATAAATTCGAACACTTTGAACTTAAGCTGAAAGTGCTTGCACGAAATTCGTTTCTTAACGTTTTAATAACTTTTTCTAAACACTTGATCTCAAATACAAAGCAAGGAAAATTTTAAACACTCTTCACATAAAGGCGTAAGTTTTGACGTCTATGGTTTCCTAATTTTTTGAAAACTTTTTGCCTATATGCTAGATAAAAAATGGTGACTTTAACACTCTCAAGCTTTAATTTAAGCGCGCACTTTAAATTCAAAAATCTTTCTCTTAAATGCCTTAGAAATATACAAAAAAAAAAGAGTTGTTGTCTATTTGTTCCGCATTTTGTTTTGTTGCCATGCGCCATGAGAACATTCTTTTAATAACAAAAGTTTTACAACTTGTTTGTTTATTTTTTTTTAAGTGTAGTTATTTATTTTTTAAATGTTTCTTTAAGCGTAAAATTGTTGCTTCTTTTATATAGAAAGTTTAGCAATTTTTGTTTTTTTTTTCTTTTATTTTTTACTTTTTTATCAGTGACAATTAGGAGCGAGATACAGTCAAGAAGGTTTGAGCTTTAAAGAGAGAGTTATACAGCGTGATAGTTAGGAGAGAGATAGATAGAGAGAGAGAGAGAGAGGAAGAATTTACTTTGTTACATTGGCATTTGAAGCAAAATTGTTGCTGTTGCGTCACTTTTGTTTGTTATCATTATTATTGTTTTTTCTGTGTGTTTGCGTATGTGTGTGTGTGTCTGTGTGTGTACATTATACAATTAGATATACATATCTTTTATATTTATATTTATATAAATAGTTAATAGTTAATAATTATAAGTATTTTAATTTAATTTATTTAAGATGCTTGTATTTTTGTTGGTTTTGTTTTTTTTTTTCTTTTATTTTTCAACTTTATAAATATTAATATTAATATATATATAATATTTTTGTTTTGTTTGCTTCTTATGCTGGCAAACATGTAACTGTGTCTGTCTCTATGTTCACAACAAATTTGTCGCATTTCAATTTGTTTACCTTTTTTTTAAGATTTTTTTTTCCGCACGCCTTTGCTTGCCCCTCAACCGGCTGCATCGTCAATCCTGCGCCTCCCACCCACTAGTAGTAGTTATTGTTGTTGTTATTGTTGCTGCTATAGATGTTACCATAGCACTGATAGCCAGCTCGTCCACCACTCGCAAAACTATTCAGCGCCGTTATCGTCAACTGTTCTGTCATAACATCTTGTTGTTGTTGCTCTTCTGTCATCAATGCTGTTGCTGCTGCTGCTACTTGTGCTGGCTGCCGGCCAGACGCCTGCAGTCACAACTAATCCTCGTCGCTAAGCGCCTCATACTGCGCCGACAGCAAAGGTTTCGGTTCTGCCGATGACGTTGCGTTCTGCTGCGTCGTTGTTGTTGGCATGCCGCCACCTGCATCGTTCATTGAATGTTGTTGCTGATGATGTGGCTGGTGAGTCTGATGTTGTTTATTGCTGCCACCATGATGCATAGGCGGCGGCTGATGAGCCGTTGTCATTTGTGGCGGTGGCGGCAAGCCAGCAGAGCTAGGTACATTCAGCGCACTGAATGGATAGGCATAAGTTGTGGGTGCAAATGTCGTGACTGGTGGCTGCTGCGCTTGATAGGCGCTGATCTGCGGCGGTGGTGCACCATGATGTGAATCGCTGTTGGAGGCGTTTGATGAGGACGAACGGCGTCCATCTGTACGTTCATCGTATTGATTAGGCGTCTTTCGCGAGGTGTGGCCATCGTGCATATCCTTACCACCTGCGCTGCCTCCACTCATGCGATGGTGTTCATTGTGCGCATGATGTTGTTGCAGTTCATCGGCTCTACGTTCGTCTTCCGTGCGCATCGCCTCAACTATGCGATTCTTTACATATTTCATCGTGTCGAATTGATGATTGGGCACCACAGCACCGCTGCTGCTGCCCACAGAGACGGCACTACCACCAGGCATGCGTTGATCGTGCGGCGCCGGCAACGCAGCTCCACCCCTTGTGCTCATGGGCGGTCCAGCTGGCGGTGGTGGCCCATGTGCGTGATAGTAGTGAGACGTCGCACTGGGATCATGTGGACCTGCCGCCGCAGCGGCGGTTTGCTGCAGTATGAGATCATGCATGTACTTACGTGGACTCACCGCTTGTGGCATGCGTATAATTTGGCGTTCATCACCAGGCGTGTTCGAACGAACACCGCTGGTGGTACTACCACTTGAGCTTTGTATCGTAACTTTACTGCGATCAGCGGCAGCGGCAGCAGCTGCGGCTTCTGCCTCTTTCTGCTGCATGCGGCGATTGTATTTCCAGCGATCTGGCGTTACTATCGATTGCGGGTCCTGCATGTAGGGCAAGTAGGTGGGCGGCGCCGTGCGCAGATGCATGGGATTTGGGCCATAGTCCTTGGCTATAATGGAATCAGTGAGCTCGCCAAAAGTGATATTTTTTGTAAGCAGCTGTGGCTGTGGCACTTGTTGTGGTTGGGTCTGCGATGAAGTGGGTTGAGGTGCCTGTTGTACCGGTGGCAGAACACCGCGTGTTGTCTGCTGATTACGTGCCTGTGGCTGCTGCTCGTGTTGACTGCTGCTAGTTGCTCGATCGTTATCCAGATCGATGTTAATGACATTTGGCGAGTTCGACTTTCCGTTGTTTTCGGCGGCAACTACTGCATGCTGACGCGGTGGCGGTATTTCACGGGCATTGTACTAAAAAAAAAGAGAAGAAATAAATTAAAAAATCTTCGGTCAAATTGAGCGAGAGTGCGTTCGAAACTCACATATGAGCTGCGTGCATGCTGCGGATTTGGCTCTGCGCTACCCTGGCTTATCTGATGCTTGATGATGGCGTCTATGAGACTCTGAGCAGACAACGTGCCCTCCTGTGGTGCTCCCGGATGTGGCCTATGATAGCTGCTCATTAGTAAGAGACACAAAAAAGCGCAAACAAAGACGCATATGATGCATGACATTGATGAGAGAGAGGATATGAGAGAGAGAAAATAAAAATGCGTTCATTAGTCAGTGAGGGATGCCAAGATTAAGACAATGAGTTAAGCTTGTAAATAAGCGAGAATAGCAACTTACGGATCACGCTCACGGTCTGGTATCGCTCGCGGTGGTCCACTTTCTGGTGGGCCACGCATGTAGTGCGACGCAGTGCTGCCAGCATTTGCTGCAGCTGCCGCCGCCGCTGCTGCCGCATTTCCCGCATATATGCGCTCCATGCGACGTCCCTCACGTTCGCGTTCATCAGCCACACGTTCTTGTTCACGTCGCTCGCGATCGCGCTCACGGTCTCGCTCACGTTCACGCTCTCGTTCGCGGTCTATGCGCTCGCGTTCAGCATGCATGCGTTCTTGATGCGCACGTTCTATGCGCTCACGATCCATGCGCTTAAACATGTCACGTTCACGCTCTATGCAGGCTTGCATGCGCTGATCGCGTTTTACCTGTTCCATGCGGCGATGCATGTCTGCGGCAACAGCTGCATTGGCCGCCTGTTGCTGGCGATACTGTTGCTGAGCTGCTGCTGCAGCTGCTTGTTGCTGTTGTTGCTGCTGAGCTGCGGCGGCAGCAGCGGCCTGTTGTTGATGATGATGCTGTATCTGCATCGCCATGTGCTCGCGATTCATTTGGTAGCGCAACTCATGATGCATTGGTGGCTGCTGCGACTGTGGCTGTTGTTGTGGCGGTGGCGGTGCAGCATCGTGACGCGTTTGTTTTTCATCCTTTTGTGGCACAGGCAGCTGTGGCTGTTGCACGGCTACATCCACGAAGGAGGAAAAAGCATCGTGACCAGCTAGGTGAGATATAGAGAGAGTGTGTGTGTATTAATAACAATGCATCTGTTGAGAATGAGGCACTACTCACCTTGTGGATAGTTGTGCGGCATAACGACATGCAGGCGATTTTGCGGTGGCGCTGCAGGTGAAGGCGGTTTAGAGCCTGTGTTGTGCCGCTGTATGACGCCTTGACGCTGCGGTGGTGGCGTGCGATGTGGGCTAGGAGTGCTAAAAATATAAGAAAACGAATTAATTTTTTAATTTAAGCCCGCTGGCATCCCGCTACTTACCTATTAACATGATCGGCTGGTGAAGCGCGACTCGTGTACTCGGTGCGCCCGCGTTCTTTGTCGTAATACACCAAACCGCTGCTAGAGCCTGCACTGACGCTATTACGTGGCGATGGCGACTCCTTGTCGGAACCGCCTCCACCACTGCTGGCACCACGCGACACATTGCGCTGTTGCCCCTGCATCTGCTGCGAAGTCATGTAGTCGTGCATAACAATTTGACGCGTGCTCAACACAGGCGACTGATCCACTGAGCCGTAAGGCGAACGTGCATAAGGCGAATTGACGCCAAAGTTTTGTGGTGGCGGTGCTTGTGCCGATGACTGCTGCGATGGCGGTGGTGGACCACCGTGATGTCCAGCCGCCGAAGGCTGCTGTGCTGGACTTTGACGCTGCTGCGATGACTTGTAGTACTCGTAAGCGGCACGCTTGCTTTCCTGCAGATGGTGGGACGGCATATGAATGGGCGTGCCTTGAGTGATGGAACCTAGCTTGTTGCTCTCGTTGCACGAAGGTGGTGTTTGACGCAGCATGGTTGCATCAAACTTGGGACTGAGCGTAGCAGGTGGACCGTGAACAATAAGTTGCTGCGAATTGTTCACCGGTGTGCCATGGGTAATGGAGCCTTTGGGACCGCTTGGACCTACGCCAGCAGAAGCTAGCAGCTGCTGCTGTGATGGTGAGGCGGCTTGAGTGGCGTGCGTGTGTGGTGGGTGTGGCGCATGTATAAGCTGCGGACTAAGTTTCGGCGGCATTTTGGAGCCAGATTTGGTTGTGCCGCTACTTACGGACTGCGGTGGCAGCTGCATGTGCGCTGGAGGCTGCTGTTGCGTTTGCTGTGAGCCCACCAGCAAGCCCTGAGATCTGCCACCGCTGCCAGGCTGCGTTATAGAAATGGGAACAGGTACTTGCGACACATAGAGTGAACCAGGAGGCGGCGCTTTGCCCACGGTGGCGGGGTGTGGATGGTAGAGATACGTTGGATTGGGTGGTCCAATCAGCGGCGACTGTTCAGGTCCGCGATATATAGATGGTGCATTGCCGACATGCTTGATAGACGCTGGCGGCGGGGGCTGATGGTGACGAGATGTAACATCAGACGATGATAAGGAATGCGGCGAGGGTCCATCGCGTGCGGGCTTTTTAATGGACAGATCCAGTGTCTGTGGCTCTGGTTCGTTGTTACGTTGCTGTTGTTGCTGCTGTTGCTGTTGTTGTTGTTGTTGTTGATGCAAAGCAGCGGCCGCAGAGTGCGGAGGTTGTTGTGCGCCTGTCGATAGTCCAAAGATAATAGTATCCGCTGGATGTGGTGGTGGCGGTGTCTTTAGCACGGTATGCGGTGGTGGCGGTGCTGCACTACCAGGAGCCCCAGACAATTTCACGGGTGTGATGGTGGCCGTGATGCCGTGCTGATGCAGCAAACTTTGAGGTCCCGCCATGTGTGAACCGGCGGACATGTGCGAATTGACCACGGAGAGTGTGGCCAAATTATCGGGAGTCGGTTGCGAGGCTGTTGAGTTCGATTGTCGCGTGACGCCTAACGGTTGTCCATGCGCCTGTTGCTTAACCAACGTGGAGCCATCATTGCGGAACTCCCGCACGATGGTGACATCGTTATTTGAGTTGCTGCTCGAAGACGATGTAGAGCTTATGTCTCTGCGTTGCTCCATGTTCGACTTGCCCACGGCTGGTAGCTGCCCACTATGACCGCCCGTTACTTGCTGTGCTGGCGGTTTAGCTGGTGGCGGCCCCTTCTGTTTCAGCGAACGCTCAATAACGGTGTAGAGAAAGTCTTGCACGTTCATGGAAGGTTCACGTCCTTGCACCAACATGGGCTGCGTTGAGGGTTGCGTTGATGTTGGCGGTGGCGGTCCATTCGGTTGAGTGGCGTTTGGTAATGCAAGACTTGAGGTTGTGGTCGGTGGAAGCGTTGTTAGAGTGCCTACAGCATTCGATCCACCTCCACCAGAGCTGCTGTTGCTGTTAAGTATCACTTTCGGACTTTGACGATTCGCTGGCGAATTTTCATTTTCCTCGTCCGCTGTCTCTGTGGCGGAAGAATCATATTCCTCGGAAGTCTTCTGTTTCTTCGGTGCCTGTCCGAGCGGCGGTAGCAGTCGATCATCTGACAAGGACTTGTTGCTGCCCGTCGAGCCAGATGAGCTGATGGTGTGGCTGCTGTTGTTGTCGACGACAATTGAGCTGCTGGAAACCGTACTTTGCACCGTCAGTGGCTGAGGTTTTTGCAACGCATTATGTCGCTGCTGCGCATTTGCGGGGCTATCAACCGAAGCTGTATCACTGCCACCGGCATCACGTTCATCGCACGACGAGGTGCTCACATCAGACTCATCGCCATCAGTGCGACGCTCCTCATCCGTTAGATTAACATGCGGATCTAGTTTGCGGCGTATGCGCATGAGGCAGGCCGAACAGCAGCGTGTGGCCTGTGGTGGTATCTGGAATTCCTGCATAATGGGATCGCGCAAGTCAGCGGGTAGTTCAAACAATCTGGGCGGGATGTTGTGCAGTCGTTTGGCACGGTCCTTGGCATTGGGACACGTGGGTAGTGGGCAGTTAGGATAACGACTGCGCACCGACTTGCACTGGCATGAGTTGCAGACGCGTGCTCCGGCTGGTATGGTTTCATCTGGAATGCCATACTGTAGGCCGCGACCCTTCTTGAGGGGGCGCGTGCGTGGGCAGCCCTCGGCTTTGCAAACGAAGCAAGGATTGAGTTTGTCTGAAAGGAGATAAAAAAGGAAAATTCTTAGTAAAGTTATTTATGGGAGAAAGGTCATACATTTCTTCATGAATTTAAATTAACTGTTCTATTAAGCTTTAGAAAAACATAAATGAGGTTATTAATAGAGACAAGACGTAACCTTAACCTCAATGTCTGTCTCAAAGTTATAGTTTCTGTTCTTAAGAAAAATTAATTTTATTTTAAATAGATAATTTGGCGCAGGGGTTAAAGTTCCTGCTTCAACAGCGATTGTGTGCCACAGAGTAAGTGGCCACCACTAGGCAAGGTGGTTTAGGTTTAAATTCATTTTCAGTTTACTTATGCGTGACTTTCACTCCCTGCTCCTTTACCTGAAATCCTAACTTTTGGGTTTTTTTTTTTGTTCCACTTCCGTTTCACTGCAATAACGCGATTTAATTAAACCACTTAACAAATAATGACGTCCATTTAATAATTTATACTTTCATTCCTCACTTTACGTTCTCAAATAAAAAAAAAAAAGTTACAAGCAGCAACCTTCACCAAGCCTCAACGGGGCTCAACAGTCGCTACCCGTATCTGAACCCTCTTTGCCTTCACTCCTGCTCTTCCTACGGCCCACAAAAGCTGTTGATGATGCGGTTGATTTTTAATTTTCATTACTTTTCAACCTCATCATCGTCTTCACTGCTAGCTTTAACGGCGTCGTTCTTCCCTTTTTTATATTTTTAAATTTTAATGATATGCAAATAAATTCAGAAAAACTGAAGAGAAGGGAAGCGGGGAACGGGATGAGTTGGGTGGTGGACGCTGTAGTAGCTGGAGGATGTAGAATGTGTTGAAGGGTACTGTGAAAAGTGCGTGAATAAGAAAAATAAAAACACAAAACCAAAAATACAAAAGCATGAATGATTTCTTAAGTAGCTGACGCTGGTTGGATTCTGGGTGAAGGGCGAGCTAAAGGTGCATCATAATAAAAACAATTTTTAAATTTAAATAAGCAACGGTTTTAAAATTACTCTTCCAAAAAAAAAAAAAATACTCGCTCTCTAATAACCACTTATAAACAATGCTCACTGCTTATTTTCTCGAATTTATTTCGGGAGTCAATTGGAGAAAACAACTTGTACATGACTAGGGCAATAAGAGAAACTACCATTGTGCCGTTTACAAAGAAATACAAAATTCAACACCTTACGCCTATAAAGCTAGCTGGAATAGAGATAGAACTCCAAAGGGAAGTTTACATTTTTGGGAGTATTTCTAGACCAAAAACTACTTTGGAAATCACATTTGAATGAAATATCAGAGAAAGTGGTTAGAATATTCATGATCTACAGATTCATCGCTGGGCGGTAAAACTGGGGCTTAGTTTTTGCTATGGATATATACAATGATTATACGCCCCATGATAGCGAATGGCTCAGTTATCTGGGCGGACAACAATCACCGGTGCCATGCGAACATATCCAACAGCATTCATGGAGGTTTTACTAGAACTAACACTTTAAGAGATTACGTAACTCGGAAAAAGTTTGATATTCAATCGAGGCAACATCCTGAAATAACAATACCGAGGGACAGCGTGCATCCGAAAATCACTTTCACTAAAAATTTTCAAACTGAACTAAGTAGCAAAAAGAAATGGGACGGTTTATTAGAAACTTATAAGAAAAACCAGTACATGATTACATGGTATACCGAGTGCTCTCTAACCGAAGAAGGGACCGGAGCAAGAGTCTATGGGCCAGGGATCAAATACTTCGTGCCCATTGGCAAAAACAGTAGCATATTCCAGGAGGAAATATACGCGATAGACAGGAACCAAAACATAGCTATCCTTTCCGACAGTCCAGCGACCATCAAGGCACTGAAATCTCACCAGGTAACCTCAAAACTGGCGATAGAGTATCTAGACAAACTTAATTCGGTCAAATAAATATAACCACTTTAGGATAATAATAAAAGTTAGAATTCTGTCGATATTGGAGTTTTATTTAATTTGTAGGTACATTATTTAACAGCAGAAAAAACAACGTTTTACATAATATTTAGATATTATTTAGAGCGAAACAAATTAAAAAGTCAAATTACTTCAATTTTAGTGTGAACAATAAAATAGAATCAAAACATAAAACGAATAAAAAACATAACAAAACAAACTAGATTGAAGTATTTTATTTGAGTACTTTGTAGTATAACCATTATTGGTCAAAACAGCATCACATCTTCGGGACATGAACTCCACTCCATGACTGGCAAGTGCTTTGAAGCCTGCTGAATACGTTCTTAAATATGTACGTGAAGCCAAAGTTCGTTCTTATTTTTGGATTTAAACTGTTCAAATTTGTTTTTCACAATCTACCACATGTTTTCAACGGGATTAAGATCTGGTAAGTGTGCTGGATATGTCATTACTTCAATATTACTATTTTTTAACCATGCTTTTACGATGTCGGAAGGGTGATTGGGATCGTTGTCGCGCTGAAATTGCCATTTAAGAGGCATTTCCCAATCCGCAAAAGAATGCATTACGTTCTTAAGAATTTGAAAATATAATTTCTTAAACGTATGTTGGTTTATCCAATATACGAGTCTCCAACACCATGACACGAGAAGCATTCCCATACCATGATAGGATGATGTTTGAATGGCATCGTAGGGTACAACGGATTATATTCTGTATTCTGGCTAAAACCATGTTTTAGCATCACTTCCTATTAAATTTATTTTGGTTTCGTCGGACCAAAGCACTTTCCGCCATTTTTTTTTATTTTTTTTTATTACCAGAACCTACTCAGTTTTTGTTTAACTTTGCAAAAGCAATAAGATTTTTTCAGTCCATATGTCACGAAGGGAACTTTTCGAGGAGATCTTTGCAAGTCGCCGCCTTACAGTTTGAGCAGAAATTCCAACGCTTAGCCCGTATAGCTTCTGCAAACTTAAATGGTTATCTTGCTGTATAGTTGTTTTGCGTATTTGTCCTCTTTAAATATGAGCTTTTGCTGGCAATAATGCATTGAACACAAATTTTTGGAACCGTCCTAAAGTTTTAGCAATTTTCTCGTTGGCTCCGGCCTTCTTTCTGTAGTTTCTGGACGAGAGATCGTTCCACATCAATGCATAGTTTTGCTCGGCCCATTTTGTAGGTCTTTCACACTCTTTTAATTATATTTTTCTTTTTTTTTTTATTTAAGTCTAAATATAAACTGCACTTTCCAAAATTAACTTTATAATTAAATATATATATTTTGTAAGCAATGTGCTTTTAGAACAAGTAATTCTTTTTTATTGTCCAATCAGAATTCTTCACTTTTTTTTCCGAGAATTACCCAAGATGCAGTTATGTTTGAATTATTTCGTAAGCAGAAATAGTTAAAAAGCACTTTATTATTTTAGTTAAGAGTGGTTCTATTTATTTTTCCCACACTGTATTTGAATAAGTTTGTGAACTCTTCATTTCAAATATATTTGGCTGGTTATAAGGTAAGACAATGCCTAAAATGGTCGATAATATAATTAGAATGTAGACCCGTTTTGAGAGTTTACATGAATCTACTTTCGAATTGTGTAAGTTTCATTCTAATGTTGTAGTGTGGAAACCTAGAAGGCCAATTCAGATTGGATTGGAATGGTGTATTTTTATCAAACTGAACGATATTTCAAATTATATCTATTCATGGTTCATACAGAATTTAGAGGCGATTGCTTTATCGTATGACATAAACCCGCAAGATGCGTCTGTCAATTCGTTCAATAGAATAGGGTATTTTAATGAAACCAGCACATACTGTACTAACCCTTTTAGGAACTAATTCGGACTTTTTCAAGTTTGTGCCGTCTGCATTTTTAAGCAAAACAATAATATTAATAAATATGAACAAATACTTGAAAAACAATTTTCAAAATACACGAGGGTTGCTATTTATATTTCTAGCTTTGATAAGAGTAAGTGGCAACATTTACTATCTGAAGTTTACATCAGAAACTTGACATTGTTGAATATACCTTTCACAACATTTTGACATTTCAGTGCGATTTTTTCTGTTTAAAGTGAATTGTAAAAAAAAACTTCTTGGTCAAAATATCGTGAACAATTTCGTGCGATTATATTTTATAACTTTCGACGTGGATTGTCAAGACAAGAATGCATCGATGAACCTGATTTATTTATACGACGATAAAGCACTATCCTAGAGCACTGTAAAAAATCTGTTATAACGAATTCAATCGTGATCGACGTTCGCTCCAGGACGAATTCCGTGAAGGTCGATCTAAATCGGTGGCTGTGCCAGAAAACATCGATGCTGAGTGTGAACTGATAAAACAAGATCATCATGTGAAACCGTAAAATTAAGGCATCTTTGGGTATTAGTATGACAAACATCAATAAGATATTTCAAGATCATTTGGCCGTAAAAGAAAAGATTGGTGCAAAGAAATGTTGAAAAAATTCGATGAAGGTGCATCAAAGGCTGCGTATTAGATCTGCACAGGTGACGAATCGAGGATTTATGCATATGAGTCCGAAACAAAAACAGCAATAGACCATTTGGGTCGACGTTAAACCACAGTTCAAAGAAATATTTGCGCCGCTTCGTAACCGTAGCGAAAAATGGATACATAACAACACACCAGAGACCAAACGTACACCAAAGAAGGCCAATGTGGTTCTGCTGACCAACAAGGTCATGGCGACAGTTTTCGGGATGCATCAAGAGTTATTTACCGGCGAATATTATTCACGGCTGTTGAACAGATATGACACTGATATGAAGCAAAAACGACCGCATTTGGCGAAGAAAAAAAGTTCCATGACAAAGCATCGGTGCATATGTCTGTAGTCGCCATGGCAAAATACCATAAATTCAGCTATGAACTGCTACCCAATCCATCATATTCTCTATTTTCTATTTCCAAACCTGAAAAAATGGCTCGGCGGTAAGTGATTTGTCGGTGGTATGTCGAATGAGGAGGTCATCACTGAAATAAATGACTATTTTGAGGATCTTAATAGAACCTATTATTCGGAAGGAATAAAAACATTGGGGAAAAAAACGCTGGGCTAAATGTATCCATAAAAAAAGACTATGTTGAGAAATAAAATGCCGAAAAATGCCTTTAATTGAAAAATTCACTGACTTATCAAAATGCCCTCGTAGATAGAAACCGTTTCATTCGGATCGAGAAATAACGTGTTCAAAAAATGGTTACAAAGGAATCAATGATGAACCTTTTTTTTAAAAAAAGTTGATAAATTTATCAATAAAATCAAATAGCTTAAAGACATTTGATCAGTATCATCAGTGAAGTCAAACGTATTATAATGTATAAACAATAAGAGGTGCTATATTCTGGTTTGATAGTGTGGTTAAAAAAGTCATGAAGAAGATTTTCTTTTTCCCATCTTCCCCGTTTTTATGACAGTTTTTTGATCACGCTGCCCCAGTTAGGTCGAAAAATCCCGAGAAACAGGATCCCGCCACTTGCAATTATTATACTAAACCCCACAACTAAATCTGACCTTATATAGAAGTTTCTTTATCTTTATCTCCTCGATGAACTTGTTCTTATTACATTCGTGTAAGCACTTACCTAAGAAGGAGCTTATTTAATGGAAACTGTCGTTTGTCAAGCCTTCATCTTTAAACTATTGTTGGAAATCCATTTATAAATATAAAAATAAGCAATTTCCATCATCAAAGCAGTACTTACAGCACATTTACACTCACACATTAACGCACACACAAAGAGCTATAAATGGTGAAAAACCTTTTATCGTTTACTTTGCCTTGGCTTGGTTTGGCTTGGCTTGGACTAAGTTGTTCCCCCAAGGATTAAGACAGCGCGCGATAAACAAGGTTGGAATTTTATTTTTAATCTTAGCAATTGCTCTCTACCACTCTCTCCTACACTACACTACCTCTCGTTTCTCTTTCATTCACTAGCTCAAACAATTCATTTCTTTCTACATTTCAACCAACAACAATCAAATCCTTACAATTTCGTTAGTTAATAAAATCATAAAATATGAAAACGAGCAGAATTATTTGCAAATACAGGGGGTGGAAAAAAAAGGAAAACTGGAGGATGGTTATATATGGAGAGTAGAAAAACGTTTCACCGTCATATGCTTAATTTTCCTAATAGAATTTCTATTAAAAATTCCCTTTTAAGTGTGGAGCATAGAAAATTGTTTTGAGAATTTCAGTTAAAGCGGCAAAAATGCGGAGTGAAGAAATAAATATAAAATAAAATTAAAATAAAAATAAAGAACCAAAAGGATCGGTGACTTAAAATATGGGGGAGGAGTGGAATTTAAAAATCATATGTAACAACTGTAGAATGGGAATGTTTAAGTACTTCAAATAAGGCCTTATCTACAACTATTTAAAATACATTGAATTTTAATTGGATGTCGTCACAAAAATTGGAGAAATGCTTAATAATTGGAATCCTTAAAATAACTAAAACCTTATAAGTAACAGCGATAAATAAAATTTAAAACAAAACATATAAATAAATAAAAGATAAAAAAATAAATAAATAAATAATAAAAAATAAATAAAATAAAAAAAATCAATAAAATAAATAAAATAAATAAAATAAATAAAATAAATAAAATAAATAAAATAAATAAAATAAATAAAATAAATAAAATAAATAAAATAAATTAAATAAATAAAATAAATAAAATAAATAAAATAAATAAAATAAATAAAATAAATAAAATAAATAAAATAAATAAAATAAATAAAATAAATAAAATAAATAAAATAAATAAAATAAATAAAATAAATAAAATAAATAAAATAAATAAAATAAATAAAATAAATAAAATAAATAAAATAAATAAAATAAATAAAATAAATAAAATAAATAAAATAAATAAAATAAATAAACTAAATAAAATAAATAAAATAAATAAAATAAATAAAATAAATAAAATAAATAAAATAAATAAAATAAATAAAATAAATAAAATAAATAAAATAAATAAAATAAATAAAATAAATAAAATAAATAAAATAAATAAAATAAATAAAATAAATAAAATAAATAAAATAAATAAAATAAATAAAATAAATAAAATAAATAAAATAAATAAAATAAATAAAATAAATAAAATAAATAAAATAAATAAAATAAATAAAATAAATAAAATAAATAAAATAAATAAAATAAATAAAATAAATAAAATAAATAAAATAAATAAAATAAATAAAATAAATAAAATAAATAAAATTAATACAATAAATAAAATAAAGAAGAGATAAATAAAAAAAATAAAAGATAAATAAAAATAAAAGATAAAAAAGAGAGAAAAACAAACAAAAAGCACGAGACAAAAGAAGAAGTAAGCAACAAGTGGTTGCCATGCACAGAGAAAAAACGGCAAAAACGAGGAAAACCCAAATAGAGATGAGAACAAAGGATGAAGAGCAACGAGCAATAAATGTATGCGTGTTCTAAAAACACCGTTACGACCAAAGTGCAACAAGTTAATTTGCTAATTTTGTGGTTAATATTTAATAAGCTTCACAGAGAGCGCCAAAGAGCTGAAGTAAAAAAAGACGGCCAAGAGAGGAATATCTAAGAGGGTGCGGATGAAGCAACAAAGATGCTGCAAAGCGGAACGTTCGGTGTTTTGCTACCGTTAAGTGCTGATGAAAGACTGATGATGATGAAAACAAGTGGTTGAAAGTGTTTGTTGAGATTTAATTAGTGGAAATAAATTCTAAATGAATGAAATTATTTTAATGAAAAGCAAATAAAACGCAAAGAGAAAAAAGAGAATGAAGAGAAAAAAAAACTTGTTTGGAATTAATTCACTTAATTGTTTTGCAAAATAAACAAAACACAAAAACAGGAGAGATAGGGAGAAGGAGGAAGGAGGAAGACAAAAATGGCCAAAAGTAAAAGCCTCAAAATCAAATAAATTAAATATTAAAAAATATTTTGTCAATATTTCTTGAGTGGCACAGTTTTTGGTTTCAATTGAATCGAAATCGATGTTTCGCCCTCAGCAGCCTAAGAAAAAAGCAGCCATAAAGACGGACGTCAAACTGCCGAAAAACACAGCCAGTACCTACTAACTACCCACGCTCCCTCCCTTCTTCTTTTCCCTCTTCCCGCTTCAACTCTATAGAAAAACATAATATTTACTCTTTGTCGTAGTTGATAATATAAAAAAATTGAACTAATGGAATTATTTTATATTTCGTCGATGTTTTTTTTTTTGAGCAAATACTAAGAAATTCCTAAAAAGCGAAGCAGGAAAAGAAAAATCAAAGCAAAAAAAAGTTTTTGTTTTTCTTAACCAAGAGGATGATTGAAGGCAATAGAGGCAATAGAGGACAGCCTCTCACTCAGCAGCGTGTCGTTTCCAAAGCAATCGCGGCTGAAATGCTGATTGAATTATTAATAAAATTGATAAAAACAGAGAGAAGAGAAGAGAAAAGAATCAAGTTTTTGATGATTGGATTGATGAAAATTTTAACGTTTGAGAAAATAGCTGAAATATTGCAAAGACGATGGGGATAGAGGGATGGGGGGGTTGCGTAAGAAGCACCGCATAAGTCGCTGGAAATACAAATAAAAGCCCCGAAAGGACATTCAACGATATTAAAACAAACAACTCAAAAAAATAGAGCCATGAGTATGAGTGAGCGTGAGAGAGTTAGAAAGTTTGAGAAAAATTATCATCCTTTCTGGAAATTGAAATTAAATCCTGGCAAATCAAAGATTGGAATGGAATAAAACGGGTTTTTCATAAAAAAAGCATTTATTTCTTTATCAAAACATGAAAATTGTAGTCCTTTTGAAACAATGCGACTTTCCGCTTTCGAAAATTAGTAGTAGACATATACGACCATAAACGAGGGCAATTTGATAAGTCAGCGACTTCGAACAAAATGTATTTTTTTTTGACAAAAAAGCGTTATATTTCTCAACACAATATCCTTTTAAGTCGATACATTGAGTCCAGTTTTTTATACCTTCCAAATAATAGATTCCATCAAAAGATCCTTAAAATAGACTTTAGTTTTAGAGATGACCTCTTCATTCGACCCAAATCTCGTACCGACGAGTCATTTTTTCAGGTTTGTAAATAGGAAATAGTCGCAGGAGGTTAAATCTGGAAAATATCGTCAGGATGGGGTGGCATTTCATAGCCCAATTTATGGATTTTTGACATGGCGACTACAGAAGCGGACGCCTGGCTTTGTCATGGTGGAAGACCACTTTTTTTCTTTACCAAATGCGGTCGTTTTTACTTAAAATCCATGTCAAATCTGTCCCACAACCGTGAATGATATTCACCGGTGACGGTATTACTCTTTTCAAGGTAATCTAAGAGTAAATGACTCCGCATACATCTCAAAAAGGCTGTCGCCATGAATTTTTGGTGAGACAGACCCACCTTGGCCTTTTTGGGTGCACGTTCACCCGGAGATGTGTTGTGATGTATACATGTAGTTATATATGTATACATGTAGATAGTTTTCTTTAATCACAAAATAATACTTGAGAAGTACACGAGAATCACTTTTTTTAAAATTTTCGTCGAAATTCACGAGGTTATCTGCTTTCAATGGCGTATGGCCACATACCGCATCGAGCTCGTATCTTTGGTTATGGTGGATCGTCTACGTCGGAACGATGCTTGCGACTGGTTGAAGGCATTTAATTTTTCATCTTCTTTATGATTGCTATCGCGTTTTCGTAGTGTGGAACCTCTTGAGGGCGTTGAATGTGTGGTTTGATGAGATCGCGTGCGACAGCTTTAAAAAATAAATACGTTTGTTACTGACCAGGAGCAATTGAATTAATTCCGTGGTAAAAAATACCGCCATTTATTCCGGATACATCAAACATATGTACCTTAAATAAACCCTTTTGTGTTTGTGGCCAACCCATACCCCGTTTAGTCGAAAAATTTGACATCATTTGATCGCAAGTGTCAACGCCCCCTTTCATCTTGTAATCGATGATCATCATTGGCTTGCGATTCTTTTCAACAGAAATGTCTTTTGAATGATGTTTCCTGCTAAAAATTACGACAACTCGATTCTTTTGAGGTACATAGGTGGAGCTGGTTGCTTGTTTCGTTCACACAAGATTTCTGCTTGAAGAATTGCTCTGTTCTTGCGGACGGTTCCAAGCAACGACTGTTTTCTATTTAGCAACTCGAGAGCCAACCGATGAGAAGTGAAACAAATTATCGATTGTAATGTTTTGTCCATGAACAGTCCTTCGGTCAATTCGAGAACAACTTTTTTCCCTTGATCCTTTTCGGGACGACAATTCGGCGCTTTCTCAGAGTAAACTTGTGAGCTCCAAAGATATCGCACGCTGCCCATATGCCGTAGCGAAGTTTGCTCGGGATATACTGAGTAAATGGGCATCTACTCTGTTGTAAAAACATCTAAAACAGTACTAAGCTGCCGCAGATCTCTAAATAAGATGCAGCAGCTCAATATATTTCTATGTTGGATCCCCGGACATAGAGACTACCCAGGAAACTGCAAAGCAGACGAATTCGCTCGTAACGGGATTACCAAACCCTTATCGACATATAAGGAACAAATTGGAATACCTCTCGCCACATGTAAAATACGCACAAATGAACTATCCCTTGAAAGTGTCAACATTAGGTGGTCTACGTGTAGCACATGCCATACTGCGCGTCAAGTTTGGCCAACCCTGAACTTAAAACTCTCAAAGGAACTAATTTCCTTAGAAGGGACCAAATGAATATTGTCATAGGCGTTCTAACAGGACACTGCCTAATTGGCAACCATACCCAAAGACTAAAAACCCTCCATAACGACTTCCACAGAAGCTGCTGAGACGAGGAGGAGGTAGAATCCACAACACATTTTCTCTGCACATGCCCAGCGCGGGCCAGAAAACGCCACCTTTTTCTAGGTAACTGGGTCCACAGTGACCTAGGCGAGCTCTCAAAATCTTCGGTCTACCGAATGCTCAGCTAAATAAATAGCTCCAACTGATTTAGATAGAGTGGAAAATAATTAACCCCTGGTACCACAACGGGCCTAATTGGCCTAAGTGTGTCTTATAAGAGACAGCCGCGCCAACCTAACCTAACCTAAATGCGCATCTACCAAGGAAAGGTTTAACATAAACTGTTCATCAACAGTAAATTTCTCATGTGGATTGTAACAGCGCTTCAATGAGTTCTCAAATCGGAGCGAGCTTGTCACGCATTCTCCGTTCTTCTCTTGTGTTTCTATCATCGAATCTCATACACGAAGTCATAAGTTCAAAGTCATATCGCGACATAGTTGCTCTGAAAAAAGATATCGCGACTAGTAACTACAAGTGTCTTCATCCCACAGCTCTCTTAATGTCTCACCATTCGAACGAAACATTCAACCGTACAAAAGTAAACCAACGTAAGCACGTAGCTTGATGGCATCGATTGTGGTCCATTTCTCTTTTGTATTTCCGCACACCGCTCGATCGGAGAAAAGAAAATATCAAAAGCAGAAAGCTCATTCAAAACACGAGACGAAGAGAAAGTTGTAGATCCTAAAATAAAACAAATAAAAGTAAGAACTGAGCAGCGATCAAAATAACACAAAATACCATCATTATTTGAAACACTGCCAAAGGATCATCTCGCGCTTGTCTGTGGTACTAATGCGATCGTATTGGATCGACTTATCTCGGGAACAGAATATTGCGTTTTCTTAACTTTCAATTTCGATTCGTCCTTTTTCCAATTTCAAATCAAGATCGCTGATTTCATAGTTCGTCGAGTCAACATCTGATCTAATGTTGGCCATTTCAGATACAACATATACAACGCAATAAACAGAATTGACAAAGCGCGTGTGTGAGTGCAAATATGTCATCAGATATTTGTATTTCGATTCGCGCGATATTGCACGACCTATCGTACCACTTGTTCGCCAAATAGAACAGATGGCGTGTGATACTAAAATAATACTATTTTTGAAGATTTGGTACTTTTTTGTTTAGTAAGAGAAAAATTTAAAAAAGTACTGATTTTTATTTTCGAGTGTATCCGTCCCAAAGCTAGAACACGAAATTTTCTTTTCATTTCGTTGACCCGTACAAAGAAAAAACGAAAAAAATAGTATCAAAAATGATACTATAGGGAAGTAGGTTTAAAATTACTACGCGGTAAATTCAAAAAGTCATCGACTTCTCAAATTGCCCTCGTACCTACAAATTTCAAGGACAAGTTGGCAGTTAAGAATGAAATGAGATAATTACAGTGCTTTTTCCAAATTTGTTCCAAGTAGCATCTGTAGCATCATTTCTAATTGCAAGCAAATTTATGATGATTTCTAAATGCTCCTTTGAAATTTAACGCAAACCACCGCAGAGTTAAAACCACTTTCAATATAACAGCAAATCCAACAAGTACCGCTGCTACTACATCAACTTAATCTAATAAATAATAACACGATAAAATACGTAAATTAAACAGTAAATATTTGTGTAAAATGTTTGAAGTGCATTTTCGCTTAACTAACTAATAAACCTGGCATAGATAAACATCAGTGAGCACGAGTAGTATGTGTAGTTGTAGTTGTAGTGGTCTAGAAGCATACATGTATTACTTAATCATTATTATATTGTTGTTGTTGGTGTTTCAATGTTTGTGCATCTGATCAACAGTCAATCAAATAGATTTCGTATCAAAACTTGTTGTACAAATAAAGTTGCTGGCGTAGTGCAGACAGTTATTGTGGGCGTGTTTCGAGTGGGCCTAAAATATAAGCTGTCAACTTTGACATTGAGTAGAAAGTTTAATATTTCTAACGATATTAAAAGAACTTTGGAAATGTAAAGCTAAAAAGTTGAAAGTTAACATACATAGAGTTAACATTGTATTAACATAGAGTTAACATTGTGTTAACATAGAGTTAATATTGTGTTAACATAGAGTTAACATTGTGTTAACATAGCGTTAACATTGTGTTAACTCTTAGAAGAGGTCTGTTAAGGGTTTACATGTATTTTGAAAATTCAAAACATTCATTTCAAGAATAGGAAAAAGAATCAAGAATATTTTCACAAAGGTTCAAGGCAATCGAAATAAACTCTGGGAGGTAGCCTTTCTGTTCATTGGGCTGCGAGTGTCGCTTTTTTCTTCCTTTCTGTCAAGTAATCGTCGTTTGGGACAATTTCTTTTTTATTTCAGCCAAAGCACTAGTTATACTGTCTACTGCGATAATACTTTTTTTCTTAGGGATCTTCGAAAACTACTTCGGAGATTCTTAAGTATCTTTAGGAACCTCCTTAACTGCTCTTTAAAAGAAAATTACGCAAAATATTTTTTAATGTTATCATTTTATATGCTTAAGAGGTCGAATGAAATAATTTCACAATGCCACACTGAAAATAGTTTTGGCAAGAGAAATAGAAGACGTTTAAGATATGATAAAGCATGAAATTGCTGCATACTTGGTTTTTTTCATACATCCTCAAAATCTGGATTCAACGTAAAAAAACTGATTTTTGACAGGAACATGTTCATTTGATAACGTAACCCTTGAATGTCTAGTTTAATTTTAAAACTTAAAGCGGCATTTTATCCAAGAAATTAAGGGTTTTAAAATGGTGTACAAACGATTTAAGTCTCTAAGGAAATAGCAAAGTTATAAGAGAAAATATTCCAAATTTTTGTATTTTCTTTTTTTTGCAGTCACTGTCAACTTTAGCAACATTAAACATCTGCATTTATGTAGCACCGTGTTATTTTACTGTAAAAGAAAATAAAATTAGCGCATTTGTCTTTAACGCCTCAAAACTTATACTAAGACCCCTTAAAGGGAGCATATAGTTATAAGAAGATCAGATAATATAGAAAATCAAGACTTGAATTTATCAACTCAAAAGGATGAAATAACATTTTTTCCACTTATCCACATATTTTTGGACCAGAATATTTAACATACATTTTATTAAAATCAGAGTCAAGTCACAACCAAGTCAGAGTTAAGTCACAGAAGTAACAGTCAAGTCACAATCAAGTCATAGTCAAGTCATAGTCAACTCATAGTCAAGTCATAGTCAACTCATAGTCAAGTCATAGTCAAGTCATAGTCAAGTCATAGTCAAGTCATAGTCAAGTCATAGTCAAGTCATAGTCAAGTCATAGTCAAGTCATAGTCAAGTCATAGTCAAGTCATAGTCAAGTCATAGTCAAGTCATAGTCAAGTCATAGTCAAGTCATAGTCAAGTCATAGTCAAGTCATAGTCAAGTCATAGTCAAGTCATAGTCAAGTCATAGTCAAGTCATAGTCAAGTCATAGTCAAGTCATAGTCAAGTCATAGTCAAGTCATAGTCAAGTCATAGTCAAGTCATAGTCAAGTCATAGTCAAGTCATAGTCAAGTCATAGTGAAGTCATAGTCAAATCATAGTCAAGTCATAGTCCAGTCATAGTCAAGTCATAGTCAAGTCATAGTCAAGTCATAGTCAAGTCATAGTCAAGTCATAGTCAAGTCATAGTCAAGTCATAGTCAAGTCATAGTCAAGTCATAGTCAAGTCATAGTCAAGTCATAGTCAAGTCATAGTCAAGTCATAGTGAAGTCATAGTCAAATCATAGTCAAGTCATAGTCCAGTCATAGTCAAGTCATAGTCAAGTCATAGTCAAGTCATAGTCAAGTCATAGTCAAGTCATAGTCAAGTCATAGTCAAGTCATAGTCAAGTCATAGTCAAGTCATAGTCAAGTCATAGTCAAGTCATAGTCAAGTCATAGTCAAGTCATAGTCAAGTCATAGTCAAGTCATAGTCAAGTCATAGTCAAGTCATAGTGAAGTCATAGTCAAATCATAGTCAAGTCATAGTCCAGTCATAGTCAAGTCATAGTCAAGTCATAGTCAAGTCATAGTCAAGTCATAGTCAAGTCATAGTCAAGTCATAGTCAAGTCATAGTCAAGTCATAGTCAAGTCATAGTCAAGTCATAGTCAAGTCATAGTCAAGTCATAGTCAAGTCATAGTCAAGTCATAGTCAAGTCATAGTCAAGTCATAGTCAAGTCATAGTCAAGTCATAGTCAAGTCATAGTCAAGTCATAGTCAAGTCATAGTCAAGTCATAGTCAAGTCATAGTCAAGTCATAGTCAAGTCATAGTCAAGTCATAGTCAAGTCATAGTCAAGTCATAGTCAAGTCATAGTCAAGTCATAGTCAAGTCATAGTCAAGTCATAGTCAAGTCATAGTCAAGTCATAGTCAAGTCATAGTCAAGTCATAGTCAAGTCATAGTCAAGTCATAGTCAAGTCATAGTCAAGTCATAGTCAAGTCATAGTCAAGTCATAGTCAAGTCATAGTCAAGTCACAGTCAAGTCATAGTCAAGTCATAGTCAAGTCATAGTCAAGTCATAGTCAAGTCATAGTCAAGTCATAGTCAAGTCATAGTCAAGTCATAGTCAAGTATAGTCAAGTCATAGTCAAGTCATAGTCACGTCATAGTCAAGTCATAGTCAAGTCATAGTCAAGTCATAGTCAAGTCATAGTCAAGTCATAGTCAAGTCATAGGCAAGTCATAGTCAAGTCATAGTCAAGTCATAGTCAAGTCATAGTCAAGTCATAGTCAAGTCATAGTCAAGTCATAGTCAAGTCATAGTCAAGTCATAGTCAAGTCATAGTCAAGTCATAGTCAAGTCATAGTCAAGTCATAGTCAAGTCATAGTCAAGTCATAGTCAAGTCATAGTCAAGTCATAGTCAAGTCATAGTCAAGTCATAGTCAAGTCATAGTCAAGTCATAGTCAAGTCATAGTCAAGTCATAGTGAAGTCATAGTCAAATCATAGTCAAGTCATAGTCCAGTCATAGTCAAGTCATAGTCAAGTCATAGTCAAGTCATAGTCAAGTCATAGTCAAGTCATAGTCAAGTCATAGTCAAGTCATAGTCAAGTCATAGTCAAGTCATAGTCAAGTCATAGTCAAGTCATAGTCAAGTCATAGTCAAGTCATAGTCAAGTCATAGTCAAGTCATAGTCAAGTCATAGTCAAGTCACAGTCAAGTCATAGTCAAGTCATAGTCAAGTCATAGTCAAGTCATAGTCAAGTCATAGTCAAGTCATAGTCAAGTCATAGTCAAGTCATAGTCAAGTCATAGTCAAGTCATAGTCAAGTCATAGTCAAGTCATAGTCAAGTCATAGTCAAGTCATAGTCAAGTCATAGTCAAGTCATAGTCAAGTATAGTCAAGTCATAGTCAAGTCATAGTCACGTCATAGTCAAGTCATAGTCAAGTCATAGTCAAGTCATAGTCAAGTCATAATAAAGTCATAGTCAAGTCATAGTCAAGTCATAGTCAAGTCATAGTCAAGTCATAGTCAAGTCATAGTCAAGTCATAGTCAAGTCATAGTCAAGTCATAGTCAAGTCATAGTCAAGTCATAGTCAAGTCATAGTCAAGTCATAGTCAAGTCATAGGCAAGTCATAGTCAAGTCATAGTCAAGTCATAGTCAAGTCATAGTCAAGTCATAGTCAAGTCATAGTCAAGTCATAGTCAAGTCATAGTCAAGTCATAGTCAAGTCATAGTCAAGTCATAGTCAAGTCATAGTCAAGTCATAGTCAAGTCATAGTCAAGTCATAGTCAAGTCATAGTCAAGTCGCAGTTGCTTACTCACGCACGCTATTCGGTAGATTTAGACTCATCAGATTATTTTCTGTTTCTTAACTTGAAAAATTTACCAACAAAGAAGAGGTTGATGGCTGTGGTTGATGGTTATTTTAAGGAGCTTCTCACTATAAACAGGGTATTAAAGCTATTGAAGATCGCTGGGGAAAAGTGTATCGAGCTACATAAAAGGAGACTATGTAGAGAAATAAAGATATTTTTTCACAAATTTTTTCTGTTTTCTCTGTAAAATGGGATACATCTAGAACTATCCTCGTAACACAATGAACAAAAATATTGTTGGTCTTCAAAATTTATTGTTTGACAAAGTGGTAAAAACTCAATTGGAAGTCAGCAAAAGTTGACATTAAAATGACGTTGACACAAAATTGATTGACATCAATTGCAAAAAAAAATTAAAACTTTCACCCGCACACATTTTCAATTACAGCAACAATAATAACCGCAATACAAATTACAAAAAAAAAAAAAAAAAAAACACATTTTATATCGAATATAAGGATGAGGCAATTAATTTGCATTTACGATATGTTGCTGTTACAGTTTTGGTTGTTGTTGTTGTTATTGTTGCTGCTTTATTAAATGAAAACCCAACCCGAATGTTGATGCGATTAAACAATCATTTAATTAACGTATTTCCATTAAAACGCATTAATTGCGGATGAGTTAATTTTTGGAAAATCATTCAATGCAATGTGGTCGGCCGGTTGGTCGGTCGGTCGGTCGGACGATCGGTCTTCGGCGCTTGGACACAATGAAAAATAAAAACATTGAACTACAGTTATCATCAGCAATGCAAAGGCAGCAAAAATGCCGATGACAAGGACCACAGCAAAGGAAATATGCACACAAACACACACACACGCCACACACACACGCGTACAACTATAAACAGACAAGAAAAAAATGTTACTGCCACACAAACAAACAGCCGTTGAACAACATTATTACTTACAGTAAATTTTGTTTGTTTATCAACTTAAGAAAGAGCAAACAAGAGAAATAATCTACGTGAAAATATTTAAAAAAAAAGAAAACATTCACACAAAAAATATCGTAATGTAATTACATGCAAGAATTTGCTATTTTTGCAAAATTATTTCTAGTATGACAAAAAGGTGAGCGCAGGTAATGATTAGGGAGAGAGAAAGAGACAATTATCTGATGAATATTTAAAAAAAAAAGAATTGTCAAAAAAATGCTTATTTTGCAGAAAAAAGAATCCTTGCAGTATCAGCAGTTTTTATTGATTGCACTGTTTAATAAAAGCTTATATAATTGAATGAATTTGAGAGATGGCTTAACCGAGTGCAACAGTGCAAGAGTGCAAGAGCGAAAGAGAGCGAGAGAGAGAGAAGAATGGTGCAACAAGGCTTGCTGCATGACAATGGGTTGAAATTGTATTTATTTTATTGATTACATTGCGGTAATTGTTTTAATTGTCGTTGTACAGACTGCTGGGTAGTTAGCCTGGATTCGTGTGTGTGTGTGCGCTATTTTTTTCGTTATGCTGTTTATTTTGATTATGATAATTATTATTATGGTTATTGCTTTTAATTAAAAATATTACAATTAAAATCATTTTAATTTTGTAAATTTTATTTACTTTTCGCTTTATTGATTTTCAATTTTGCCCTACAGGCAAGCAAATTATTTAAATTGATTATAAAGCCAGCCTTGTTGAACACAGACAAATTTAAGTGAGGCTGGGTGAGAGTGAAAAAAAAAACAATGCATAATTAACTTGCAGTTAAGAGAAGTGAGAGTTTAGGACAATATTTTAAATATACAGTTTCGGACATAATAAAAGCAACAAACACATACATGAATACCTACCACACTGGCGTACAACTCAGTTATTATAATAATTTTTGATAAGCAGGCGTAGATCTAGTGCGACCACACCCATTTTGGTAAAGTTACCGACAATAACCATACAGGCAGGATTTATCAATTTTTAGTTCAATACGACCAAAACCGTCTGAAATATAGTATTCTTATTAATTTGTGGGCGATAAAAGTAGGTGTGGCAACATTTTTTCCCAACTATCTGTAGGGGAAGGTGCTGTACCTTGGACCGAATGTACCTCAGTCCGAGTGTCAATTGCATATATCTACTGAATATGCAAGATAATGTTCTTTAACGAAATTTTACACTCGCGGAAGTAAACGCCCTTCCGTGAATATTGAAGCCTTAAGGCTTGCTGTAAGCCGATGGCTTACCTGCTGAGCTCTTCAAGAATGGAGGCGAAGCTCTATTTAAATGCATTCATGAGCTTCTATGCAGAAAATGGTCGGAAGAATGCATTCCAAACGATTGGAACCTCAGTGTGCTCTGCCCAATCCACAAGAAAGGCGATCCCACAATTTGCGCCAACTACCGTGGGATAAGCCTTCTGAATATCGCATATAAAGTCCTGTCGAGCGTACTATGTGAAAGACTGAAGCCCATCGTAAACCAGCTGATTGGACCTTATCAGTGTGGCTTCAGACCTGGCAAATCCACCATAGACCAGATATTTACGCTACGACAAATCTTGGAGAAGACCCTAGAAAAACAAATCGACACACACCATCTTTTTGTCGATTACAAAGCCGCCTTCGACAGTCCAATAAGGAATCATCTATATTCCACCATGTCTGAATTTGGTATTCCTGCAAAGCTCATCCGCCAAGGTGATTCCTTATCGTGCGACTTTTTCAAACTAATGACGGAGAAGATCATCCGAGCTGCTGATTTGAGACGCAGTGGCCCGATATTCTACAAAAGTATTATGCTGCTGGCGTATGCTGATGATATCGATATCATTGGCCATAATACGCGCGAAGTCAGCGCAGCATTCTCCAGGTTAGCGAAAGAGTCGAGTCGAATGGGTCTTGTAGTGAACGCAGATAAGACGAAATACCTAGTGTCAACAAATAAACAATCCCAGCGTCTTGGAAACCACGTCACTGTTGACAACATCGCCTTCGAGGTTGTTAAGGACTTCGTCTACCTGGGATCCAGCGTAAACTCTTTCAACGATGTCAGCATTGAGATAAAGCGAAGGATAGCTCTTGCCAACAGGTGTTACTTTGGGCTGAGTAGGCAATTGAGAAGCAGAGCCCTCTCTCGACGAACAAAACTCACGCTCTATAAGTCACTAATCATGCCCGTCCTATTATATGCAGCACAAACCTGGACGTTGAGCAGTTCTGATGAAAAGACTTTGGGAGCCTTCGAGAGAAAGATCCTTCGTAAGATCTTCGGTCCAATCTGCGTCAATGGCGAGTACCGAATTCGATGGAACCACGAGCTGTATGAGCTGTACGCTGACATCGACATAGTTAAGCGTATTAAAATCGAGCGGCTCCGCTGGCTAGGTCATGTTGAGCGAATGGAAAACGACGCTCCAGCGAAAAAAATATTCGATTCGGTGCCCGGTGGTGGTCAACGCAGAAGAGGACGCCCAATCTTCGTTGGAAGGATCAGGTGTTGGATAACCTGACTACACTTGGTGTTTCCAACTGGCGCCAGCAAGCGCAGAACAGAAATGGCTGGCGCAATTTCTTATACGAGGCCAAAACCGACCTTCGGTTGTTTGCGCCAGATAAGTACGTAAAGTAAGTAAGTAAGGCTTGCTGTGAAGGATGTTGTGAACATTTCAAAGACTCCATTAATACGGCACATGGAAAACATAATGCTTCGGGAAATGTTGATTTTGTTTATAAAAGCAAGCTTAATAACCGTCAAGTATTTACTTTCGAGAAAGAGAAAGCTTTAGCGGAATATGTACTAATTGCTTTTAAATTGGATTATAGACTTCCAATATCAGAATTACAAAAACTAGCTTTTGAGTTTGCTCAGGCAAATGGTAATAAAAAAATTCCTCAAAGCTGGTACACACAAAACAAGGCTGGCTTACAATGACTTGAATTTTTTTCTGCGCCCCCATTTGAACATTGCCTTACGTAGACCTGAAGCTACAAGTTTGTCCAGAGCTACTAGTTTTAATAAGACTAATGTTACATCTTTTTTCAATAATTATAAAGAATATTTGGCCCAGCTACAAGCTTACACCTGATCGTATTTACAATATCGATGAAACTGGAAACTCGATAGTGCCACCTTAAATTCTGGCACAGAAGGGCGAAAAGCAAGTTGGGACATTGACATTGGGAGAGAGCAGTAAATGCTATCGGAAATCATGTGCCTACAATGCTAATTTTTCCGAGAGTTCACTTCAAAGAACATATTATTGCGGGAGCTCCTGCTGGAAACATTGGTAGCACAAATCCAAGCGGATGATCGACGGAAGAACTTTTTTAAAATATTTAAAACACTTTATTTCGTTTGTAAAGCCCACAAAAGAAGCAAATGTCCTTTTAATAATAGATAACCATGACTCCTACATCGCAATTAATGTAATTAAGGAGGCCAGAGACGACAACGTATTTTTGCTAACATTGCCACCACATACTTCTCAAAAGTTTCAACCCTAAGATAGAACTGTGTTTGGTGCTTATAAAACATTCTACAACCAAGCCTCAAAAGAATGGATGTTAATTTATCCTGGAAAACCTTTAACGATTTATGATATTGCACATGTAATTGGAAAGAGCTATTCTAAAGCATTAGAATATCTTTGAAGGCTTTGAAGTTATTAAAATATGGCCATTAAATGAAAATGAATTTGGCGATAATGAGTTCCTGTCATCATACGTCACAGACGTCATACGTCACACCCGTTCAATAAACCTCCATGTCAGAGTCAAAGCGTTACATCAGATGAGCCAAATCCTTCAACGTCTAGTGCTGCGCTCGGTGTATCCAATAGCATAGCAACTTGTTCAGAAAGCACAATTTCACCTCAGGAAATTCGACCTTTTCCTAAGGCTGAGCCACGAAAACGAATGGTAAGAGGCGGAAGAAGATTAGGATAAACCAGAATTCTCACAGATACACCTGAGAAAGAAGGTGTACCTGAGAAAAATTTTCTCTAAAAAAAGTTAAAATAATGCTTTTAATTCTGTTCGCGGAATATAGGTACATTTGGCTTCTTTAAAACCCAGAATTTATTGAGGGATTATTTTCAATGGTCCAAGGTACAAATACCAATGGACCGAGGTGCAACCGCATGCTGTACCTTGGACCGTTTGAGGTTGGCTGGGAAAAATTAGCATTTCGATTTAATGGTAACTTGTAAAAGATCCAACTTAACGTCATTTAATTTCAAAGATATAAGTGAGGAATCTGTAACAAAAAAAATAAAAAAAATGTTGACGGGAAACCTTGTAGATTGATAATACTAAAATCTGGATCAAGGTACAGAACCTTCCCCTACTCGAAAAAAAATCTACTGCCAAAATAGATCTCAATCGACCCGGCAGTTTTGGAGTCTATAGTCATCAAGCTGATATTACCTTGCTTTACATATAAAGGGTGATTTTTTTGAGGTTATGATTTTCATGCATTAGTATTTGACAGATCACGTGGGATTTCAGACATGGTGTCAAAGAGAAAGATGCTCAGTATGCTTTGACATTTCATCATGAATAGACTTACTAACGAGCAACGCTTGCAAATCATTGAATTTTATTACCAAAATCAGTGTTCGGTTCGAAATGTGTTTCGCGCTTTACGTCCGATTTATGGTCTACATAATCGACCAAGTGAGCAAACAATTAATGCGATTGTGACCAAGTTTCGCACTCAGTTTACTTTATTGGACATTAAACCAACCACACGAATGCGTACAGTGCGTACAGAAGAGAATATTGCGTCTGTTTCTGAGAGTGTTGCTGAAGACCGTGAAATGTCGATTCGTCGCCGTTCGCAGCAATTGGGTTTGTGTTATTCGACCACATGGAAGGTTTTACGCAAAGATCTTGGTGTAAAACCGTATAAAATACAGCTCGTGCAAGAACTGAAGCCGAACGATCTGCCACAACGTCGAATTTTCAGTGAATGGGCCCTAGAAAAGTTGGCAGAAAATCCGCTTTTTTATCTCATTTCTGGTTGAATGGCTACGTAAATAAGCAAAATTGCCGCATTTGGAGTGAAGAGCAACCAGAAGCCGTTCAAGAACTGGCCATGCATCCCGAAAAATGCACTGTTTGGTGTGGTTTGTACGCTGGTGGAATCATTGGACCGTATTTTTTCAAAGATGCTGTTGGACGCAACGTTACGGTGAATGGTGATCGCTATCGTTCGATGCTAACAAACTTTTTGTTGCCAAAAATGGAAGAACTGAACTTGGTTGACATGTGGTTTCAACAAGATGGCGCTACATGCCACACATCTCGCGATTCTATGGCCATTTTGAGGGAAAACTTCGGAGAACAATTAATCTCAAGAAATGGACCGGTAAGTTGGCCACCAATATCATGCGATTTGACGCCTTTAGACTATTTTTTGTGGGGCTACGTCAAGTCTAAAGTCTACAGAAATAAGCCAGCAACTATTCCAGCTTTGGAAGACAACATTTCCGAAGAAATTCGGGCTATTCCGGCCGAAATGCTCGAAAAAGTTGCCCAAAATTGGACTTTCCGAATGGACCACCTAAGACGCAGCCGCGGTCAACATTTAAATGAAATTATCTTCAAAAAGTAAATGTCATGGACCAATCTAACGTTTCAAATAAAGAACCGATGAGATTTTGCAAATTTTATGCGTTTTTTTTAAAAAAAAAGTTATCAGGCACTTAAAAAATCACTCTTTAGATAAAAGCACCCTCTTACAGAAGTTTTTTGAAGTTAAAGCAGCCTATGTTATATTTCGGAGTCAAGAAAATCTTCATATCAAGATTCATCAAAATTTATCGGTCGAGTCGTTCAACTCGAAACATATTTTTGCACAAAGCGCCCTCTTACGGAAGTTTTTTTAAGTTTAAGCAGCCTTTGTTCTATTCCGAAGTCAAGAGAATTTTCATATGAAAATTCATCAAAATTTATCGATCGAGTCGTTCAACCATAAACATATTTTAGCATAAAGCACCTTTAAACAGAAATTTTTTTAAGTTCAAGCAGCCTTTATTCTATTCCGGAGTCAAGAGAATCTTGATGAGAAAATGAGGAGAAAATTTCATCAATATCAATCCAGTCGTTTAGCCAAAAAACGTATTTTTGCATAAAACTCGACAAAAGCGCCACCTATCGGGTCCAAAACTATCCTATCTTTCAAGCTGGAACCAACCATGCATATTTACAAAATTTCACTGAAATCGGTTGGTTGGTTTCTGAGATTAACGAACACAAACATAGTGAGATATGAAGATAGTGACACGTGAAAAAGAAGAAGAAGTATTAACATTTTTGTAAAAGCAATTTTTTTTCCAAACAAACTTGTGTTTTTATCTCTTCGCTTTAGTAAAGTAAACAATTTATGAGATTAACACACAATTCAATAAAAAATAACATGCAAAATTTCATAATAAAGGGTGCTTTTTTGCGAGACAAAAAACTTTAAATTGGCAACACGGTTTTTTGAGACAGCGATTTGACATTTCTCGGCTGTTTTCGGATTAATGCCTTGATAATGTCACAAATAGACTCACGCCGGATCAACGTTTGCAAATTGTTTATATTTATTTTGAAAAAAGCCGGCTAAATTTTATTCAGTGATGAAGGACACTTGGTTAAATGGCTACTTGAATAAACAGAAGTGCCACATTTGGAGCAATAGTAATCCACAAGCCTTTCTCGAAACACCGTTACATCCAGAAAAAGTTTGCTGTAACATGGAGATACACCCGTGGATTGTGACGTGACAGAGTATCTTTATCCTTATTCTTGTCCCTATCCTATCTTTTGTTTCCTTACTTATGCTCATCCTTATTCTCATAGTTACATTTATCCTAATGATTGTTCTACTTTTTGGACAAACTGTTGTTATAATCCATGTTCACATTCCTGCCCTTATCCTTGTTCGAATCCCTTTTCTAATCCTTGTACTACTTCCTTTTCCAATGTTTTTTTTTTAATCGTTTCCTTAGTGTGTCCTTAGGCCCAAGGACCCAACCTTTATACCAATTTTGTTCTAATTATTGTTTTAGGAGTGTTTAAATGCTCTTATTTGCTCTAATCCTTGCCATAGTCCTTTTTCTTTTAGGCCATTTCTTTCCCCAACCTTTCTACCAATTTTGTCCTAGTTATTGTTTAAGGTGTATTTAAATCTTTGCCCTAATCCTTGCCATAGTCCTTTTTCCAATACCTATCTGAATTTTTTTCCTAATCCTCGTTCCATTTCGTGCTCTTATCTTTGTCCTACTCCTTATCTTATTCTGGGTCCTAATCTTTGTTCTCCCAATGCTTATCAAAATCCTTGTCCCTAATACTTGTCCTTATGTAAATTTTAAGAAATTCTTTTTATTTCTTTCGTTTTACTTTTGCATTTGTTGCATTTAGGTTACTTTTAGGGGTTCCCTGAGAGACCACATGACGCTATAAATTTTTTTTGTTTTTATCATGTGGTCGAAAGCCTCAGCTTTACTGTCTTTCCATAAAATTTACCGTAGCGCTAATAGTCACGTAGTTATAATTCCATGCAACATTTTATCATTGTTGTTGCATTTTCACTGTATTAAGCGGTTGTCTCCTTGGTGTCGTAGCTCCAATTTTTTTATGAATTAAATTAAACATTTTTTATTGTCGTAAAATAACATTTTTTTGTAACACTCAACGGGTAATAATTCCATGCAACAATATTGCAATTTCGTTGCATAAGCTGATACCTTCGCAACTAGACGAAGTCATAATTTATTTTTTTTATTTCGTTGTTAAGCCAAGTTGCAATCCTTTATTTAACTGTGCCGCATATGCTCACCGAGTAATAACTTCATGCAACGCCGTTTCAGCTATCGTTGCATGTTGTTATTTAAGCTAATTTTCAAGCTGTCATCACGAAATTTCATATTTAAGCTTGTATCTAAAAAATAAAAATAAAGTTCGAAAATGAGCCATTTCGGATGAAAACCACGCCTACCTCAATTACAAAGTGACTTTATCAAAACGGGAAAATTTCTTAGAATTTCACAAAAATTAATATATGCTCAACGAGTAACAATTCGAGTAACAATTCCAAGCAACGCCGATGCATTATGAAAGAGTACCTTTTTAAAATGTTGTGAAAGCATGCAAGGCAAAACGTAACGTTGTCAAAAAACGTGGGGTCGAAAATTATGTGGTCAAAACGTCGAAAATTATGTGGTCAACGATTTTCAATACCGGATAGAACGTATCTTTCGGAATTACCTCAATTGGAGTGGAAATAGTGCTTCCAAAATTGGTTTAAGCGCATACGAAAGTGTATTGATCTTCGTGGAGAATATGTTGAATATAATAAAACCAATTTCGATCATTAATATTTGTTTTTTCATAATTAGGGCAGAAATATAAACAGGAAACCTCGCCACATTCAGTTAAAAATATCTTTATTCGTTTGTATAAATTTGATTCTTAGACTCCGAAAGGTAAAAATAATTTTGTTATTGGAAATGTCTGGAGAAATTTAAGTTTACTTTCAGGTCTTTAACCCTTTGAGTCATAAATTTTTCTATTGAATATTTTTGTCTGAATTTTCTTACTCGTGAGTTTTCGTGGTGACTGATTACGAATCTGAAGTCATATCTTGAAAAATCTGAAATTTCGAAATGACGGATCCAATATGGCCAGGTAGTGGTTCGCCATATTGGATCCGCCATCTTAGATTTGTATAATTTCAAAGTTTGACTTCAAATTCGTAATAATCTACCACTTAAAAAAACCCCTCAAGAATGATTACTGATCTAAAAATTGTGAAAAAGTATTCTTTAGCAGAAAAATGGGTCCACCATATTGGATTCGCCATCTTCGATTTGTACGATTTACCAAGACACGCCTGAACCTAGAGTGGTAACCAAAAAATATAGTTTAAAAAGATGTACGTCACAAAGCCACCTTTAAGGTCCGTAGCGGCCCCGCTGTGACTTAAAGGGTTAAGGCCTTAGGTATAGTTCTCCAGCTACGTAGATGGGGCATGAGTTTAAATGGGAGTATATTACAGCAATTTTTCCTGGGATTTATTTTTGTATTTATAACTTTACTAAATGTTCTAATTAATCCCACTTCTGCCATGTGTTGATTCAAAATTAAGATAAGGCAACAAGCTAAAAATACGCTTAAATCAACAACTTTGCAATATTTTGGATCTTAAAAGCAGAAATAATACAACTGGCATTCAAGATTGTGAAAACGCTCAATGTTTCTAAATATTTGCTCATCGCTTAAAAGATTACAGTTTATTTCTTTCGAACTTTTGTTGCCTCAAACCTATTTTTGTTTCATCATGTTGGCTCAATTAATTCGAGCATGCAACGTGTAGAAACGCGGCTAATTAGCACCGCTGGGAATTAAATTGTATGGAGGATTGTTTGAGCACTCACACACACACACTTTTGAATTGTGTGCAATGCCAGGCAATCGTCTGCATCCACCACACCATTCACCAACTGCTTTTTGCTACTTCCTCATCTCTTCTTTCCTTTCATCTTCCATTGCAACTTGACTCGACACAAATTTTGAATCTCAGCAACGAGTGAGAAAAGCTGCCAATAAACTTGAAAAATATGGCAACAAAACATTAAATATATATACTACGTTTATATATATATATTTTTATAAAGCAACAACTGTTCTCTTTCCATTCTTCAACTATCTTCTACGCGTGTTGATTTTAGCAAATTGTTTGTTTTTGTAAAATGTTGAACGCGCCATCAAGAAAAAGTAAAAGTTTAATCAACTTGCTGCTCAACAAAGCGGCAAAAGTTGCCAGCAGCTTATGTTGCATCAAGCCGAAATTCAGAGCGAAATATGAGAGAATATCAGAAAATGCATGAGCCAGAGGGTGTGTGGGGATATTTGAAGTTGAGCGCACGAGAAGAATTTGAAACGTGCGATAATCAAATCAAACGAGTGTGCAATTTTAATTGGACGATTTAATTAGAGTACAACTTGAATGAGTGCAGTTGGCGTTGTGCGTTGTTGGCAGAGAGAAAGATAGATATAGAGAGAGAGCAGGTGGAGTAGAGCGGCGAAACCAGAAAATGTGCAAAATATTAATAATCATGCAGCATTTTCAAGCCAACTCGAATATTGACTTAGTTTATAATTAGCTGCCAACGAAAGAGTGAACGAGGTAGAGCGTAAAAGAGGAAGGGGTAGTGTTATAGGTTTGTACACTACGTTATGGTAAAGTAAGTGGAACAGCCCAAGCTAGAATGAAAAATTGAATGAAGAAAATGTTCGTTACTAGCAAAGCATGGGCTATGGGTGTGAGTGAAAAGAGCGCAATAAGCAATTTTCAAATATTTTCACAAGGATTAACAAGAAAATGTGAAGCAGAGAATATGTTTGTTTTCCGGTTTTGTGTGCGTGGATGTGCGGCTTAGTTTGCTGGTTTTACTGTTAATTGGTAATTAGAATAATTAGCTAATTACTGTGTGTTATGAGTGCGCTTTTGACTGGAAAAGGAATTAATTGATGCCTTCATTAAGATTTGTAGGTTTTGTAGAAATTTAAGACTAACTTGATTATTGTGAATATTTGCTTTTATCGTTTATTGAAACGTTTGATTTAATGTAAATCGTTCTTAAGCATTTGATTTTTTTTTAAGATTTGTTGGATAGTTATTTTTGCACTTACTTTGGGCCTTATTTTAAACCAATTATTTTAATCATTAATTTTTCATTTAAATTTTTAAAATTTTAAATAATTTATTTTTAAAAAATTCACTTTTGTATTGATATTTATCATGCATTTAATTTTTTTTTTTTTCAATTCGTAATTTCGAATTTTTTAACATTTTTTAACAATGTTATTTTTTCATATTTTTCGCTTTTTTGTTTAAATTTTTTAAAATTTTTGAAGTTTACAGTTTTTTTAAGATTTTATAATCAGTTCTCTAACTTTAATTTTCTTGTATTTGTATTGTATTTGTATTTATTGGACTTAAGAATTAGTACAGTAAGATCAATAAAGTTCTTTTAGCGTACAACAATTTAAAAACATAATAGTGTTTTATTTTCTTTTCTTTTTTTTTTTTTTGTTATTATTAATTTCTTGTTTAATTTTTTTATTAACTGTAATTTTAATTTATCTATTTTTTTATTTAATTTAGTTTTTATTAGATCTTATTTTACATTATTTTTTCTTTTATTTTTTTTTTTATTTATTTTTTATTTTTTTATTTTGATTTTTTGTTTTATTTTTATTTTATTTTTTTATTTTTTTTTTTTTATTTTAATTTTTCTTATTTTATTTTGTTTTTTATTTTGTTATTTATTATTTTAACTATGTTTTTATTTTGTTATTGTTTATTTTAACTATGTTTTTATTTTTTAATTATTTTTTATTTTTTAATTTCTTTTAATAATTTTTTATTTCTTTAATTATTTTTTAATTTTTAATTATTTTTTTATTTCTTTAATTATTTTTTAATTTTTCATTATTTTTTACTTTTTATTTTTTTAATTAATTTTTTCTTTTTTTAATTTTTTTTATCTATTTTTTTATATTTATGTTTTTATTTTTTTTTTATTTTTTCTTATTTTTTAATTTTTTTTTTTATTTTACTTTTATTTTTATTTTTTTTTATATTGTTTGTATTTTTTTATGTTTTTTATTTTGTTTGTATTTTTTTATTTTATTTTATTCTTTTTAAAATATTATGAGGACAGTTTTTGATTTATTTTATTAATTATTGTTTTATTTTATTTTTTAACTAAATTTATTTTTAGTTCAATTTTTACAAAATTTTTTATTTTAATTTTTTTTTTAATTTATTTCAATTTTTTATTGATTTTAATTTATTTAAATTTTTTATTGATTTTGCTTTATTTTATTTATTATCGTTTTATTTTATTTTGAATTAAATTTACAATTTATAATAAAATAATTTTTTAAATTTTAGTTTTAAGTTTTAAGTTTTTGTGATTTTATTATCTGTTCTCTAATTTTAATTTTCATTCTTTGTTTTTTTTTTTTTTGTTATTATTTATTTATTTTTAATTTTTTTGTCTTTGCTGTCATTTGAATCGATATTAATTTTGAGTTATTTCTGATTTTTATTTTAACTGTTGTGTTTTTATTTTAACGGCTATGTTTTCATTTTTATTTTTATTTTAATTATTTTATATTTATTTATTTAATTAGTTTTTATATATTTTTTTATTTTTTGAAATATTTATTCTTTTTTAATTGTTTTTATTTTTTTTTTCTTTTTTGTTTTTTTTTTTTTTTTTGTTTTTCTTTTGTGTTACTTTATAAATTATTCTTTTATTTGATTTTGAATTAACTTTAATTTTAGTATTATTTTTGATTTTTTTATTTGTTTAAATTTTTTATTGGTTTTGTTTCATTTTATTTATTATCATTTTATTTTCAATTAAATTTAATACATATAATGAACGTTAGTGATTTTCAGGCTGAAGGCCCAATAGATTTTTATTCAAAAACAAACGTTTTGTTTTAATTTCTAAAAAAGAATTTATATTTTTAATATTTCTCTCGCCGTCGGTAAGTAAAATAAACGAATTATATTTAACATGGACATTAAACATGGATTCAAAATTTTTAAATTAAAAAATATAACAGAATAAATTAAAAAACAATAAACACTAAAAGAACCACCTCCAATTATTTTTTCGTTAACTTGTCAATACGAATTTCATATTCATTTTTAATATTAGAGTTCTGTTTATATTTTTATTGATTTTTTTATTTATTTTTTAATTTATTAAATTTTTTAATTTTTTGTGTATTTTGGTATTTATATTTATATTAATTCTTTAAATTTTTTAGATATTTTGAAGTTATATTTTAATTTTTTATTTTTTCAAATTTTTCTTATTTTGATTTTTTTTTATTTTTTTTTTTTTTTTGTTTGTTATTATTATTTTTATTTTTATTTTGATTTTTTTTTATTTTTATTTTGATTTTTTTTTATTTTTTTTTTTTGTTTGTTATTATTATTTTTATTTTTATTTATTTTTTTTTTGTTATTATTATTTTTATTTTTATATTCATTTTTTAATATTTATTTTTTTTTTGTTTTTATTTTTTTTTTTTTGTTTTTATTTTATTTTTTTATTTTTTATTTTATTTTTGTTTTTATTTTTTTTTTTATTTTTTCTTTATTTATTTGTTTTGTTTTTTATTTTTTTTAACTGATTTTTTTGTATTTATTTCTTTAACTTATTTTTTGTATTTATTTCCTTAACTTATTTTTTGTATTTATTTCTTTAACTTATTTTTTTATGTATTTCTTTAACTAATTTTTGTATTTATTTCTTTATTTTTATTTTATTATTAATATTTGTATTTATTTCCTTAACTTATTATTTGTCCATATTTTTTATTTATATTTTCTTTATTTACTAACACTTATTCTTCCTTTTCATTATTTTTATTTATTTTTTTTTTATTTATTTGTGTTTTTTACTTTTTCATATTTTTATTTATTTTTTATGAGTTTTAAGTTTTTTTTTATTTTTATATATTTTCTATTATTTTTATTTTTCTATTTTAATTTTTCTGTTTTATGTTTTTTTAATTTTATTATTTGTCATAAACAATTTTTTTTCTTTTTGATATCTTTATTTTTATCTATTTAAATATATATTTTATTTTTTGTTTATATTTTTATTTATTTTTATTTTATATTATTTCTTATTATTTTATTATCTATTATTTTTTTTTTTTGCATTATTTTTTTTATTTTTTTGTATTAATATTTTTTTTTTGTTTTTTATTTTATTTATAAATTTTTGTATTTATTTTTCATACATATTTTGTATTTATTTTTTATACTTTTTTTGTATTTATTTTTTATTTATTTATTAGCCTTTATTTATATGTGTATTTTATATTTATTCTTTTATTTTGTACTAAGGGTTTAGTTATATTTATTTTTTAATTTTTGTAATTTTTTATTCTTTATCAATTTCGTATTTTTTTCTTATTTTTTGATGTATTTTTTATTATTTTATTTTTATTTATTTTTTATTAACTTTTTAATTATTTTATAATTTATTTTTTTCTATCATTTTCTTAATTTTTTATTTTGTGTATTTATTATTATTTTTTAAGTTGACTTTATTATTTATTTCTTTCATTTATGTCCTGTATATATTTATATTCATTTAATTTTTAAATAAATTAATATATATATTTTATTTGTTGTTTTATTTTGAACTATTTTTACAAAGGTAGTATTTAGTAGTATTTAGTATTTACATAAAAGCTGTAAATACTTTAAATTCTAAATATTTAAACAACATTTGGAATCTACTCTGAACAAATATTAAAACTCTTAAGTTTTCAAGCACTCCGTACACTGCAACAACATTTATTGAAAATGATAAATCTCATTATTTCACGCAACTGGTTTGTAATAAAAATTTAAATATAAATAAAAGTTGGAGGATTTAAGTCTTGCTAAACCTTCACAACCACCAACACACTCCTCTTTTAAAACACCCTAAGGCTTTATAAGTTGGACGCACGTAATTGCACGCTAATTAACATTATTTGAATTATGTTTTAAAATTTTATGAGCTTGCGCTTGGTCACAAAATTTCTAACTCCTACAAGGACTGCCAGTAAAAGGTGACAAGAGAGGGCGGCGGAGGCGTCCAACAAAGCCAGGATACAGATAGGTAAGGTAAAAATATGAAATGACAATTGAATGAAAATGACATCAAAAGCAACAACGCGGCGCGCTTTTACGCTGCGATTAGCGGCTTCAAAAAGCAAAGTTGTCACAGTTGTTGTTGTTGTTATTTTGTTGTTGTTTTATTGTTGCCACCAACTGATGGACACAATCACTTAAAATGCAATAAGCAAATTAATTTGGATGTGAGGTTGCGGATGAGAACAAGTGTGAGTGTGTGTAGTTGAACTACAAATGTGTAAAGGTCTAGTTGCAACTGAGTGCGTAAGCGCCGCGCTTTGATAATTTTAATTGCTTGGAGCGGGTAAAAAAAAAACTGCTCTAAATAAAAAAATAGATATTTTTTGTTGGCACCAAAGTAAATCGCTGAGCTTCAAAAGGAATTTTTGAACATTTATAAGTGGACGACAGAGTACAGAGAAATGCTAAATAAGCGGGGGGTCTCTCACTAATCGAGTTGGTGATTTTGGGTTCGATTGAAATTTTGTGAACAAAGCTTTTTCGTAAAGCTTCAATTTTTGATAAAAGAGAGAGTAAAAGTCATGCACAGATTTTTTCCAAGGTTGCCAACTGGTCGAAAAAAGAAAATAGAAAAATTATAGGTTAGGCGATTTTTTTTTGTGACAATCTGAAATTTAATCTGTTTTCAAATTCTCGATTCGTAGTTTTCGAATTTCGTTTGCTTGTTCTTATTCATATTTAAAAGCTATACAATACTAAACAAAGATATGCTTTGTTTATCAGGGCGTATGATTAACATTTATTAAAAATTACATGTCAATCATACGCCATGTAGTCCAGCACAGAGGTAATTTTGAGTGCATTATTATATTAATAAAAAGTAACTGTTATACTTTCTAGTGTTTCTAGTGCTACTTAGTTGTTCAACCGTTTTTTTTTGTAACTCATAAGTGACAGCCACTTTTTTTTTTTTTTGCGTAAACCATGTCATAATTGTGGGCATTTTTCCCGTTTTCATCTTAATCCTAAGTATTGCGTTTTTTATCATTTTAGCTAATTATAATGCCCTTTAAAACACTGCTACTCTAATAACAAAAAATTTTCTCGACTGGTAACGTTGTTTTTACTCAGAATAACACATAAAATCTCTTGTTAACTCCTCATATACTATACATTTCAATTGTTACAACTTTTACAACAACAAAAAAAAAAAACAATCAAACGGATTTGCAGTGTCACTCAAATGTCATTTGCATTGTTTTTTTTACTTTTGTTTGCAGACATATTTGGATATGCATACATGTGAGTATATGTGGATGTATGCTTTTTGTGTCGTGTTATAATTTTGCAAAAAGCGCGCGCCGTTTATTAATGTTGACCGTCAATTATGTTTTAATTGTCATAAAAGGTTTCAGTGCCCACAAACACACACCAACACATGCACATAAATACAGCACATTTACCAGTTACCAACGGAGATGTGGATGCGTCTGAGTGTATGTGTTTATGAACAATTAAATCCAACTGGGAGTTAAAAGTTGCACAATGTTACCGGATCAGCGGATCTGAAAATGGACTCAGAGTGGGTAGCAAAAGGAAGGTTGTGGCGAAAGAGGAAGAGACAAAAAGCAGATAAGCCAGCAAGGTTTACACTTTGAAATTAACAACATAATAATTTTGTTTTCAAATGTTTCATGTATTTTAACAGAAACATATTCTGTTAAAAATCAAGGAAAGAATTTTTAAAAATCAATGAAATTTTATTTTTTATTTAGATTTATTATTTATGTTTTACATTTTTTAATAATTCGGCACATTTTTATCATTCATTAAGTTTTTTTTAATTTACTATTTCAAAACTAATTTTAGTTTTAAGTGTTTTATTTATTTTCTATTTTATTAATTATTGTTTATTAATTTTCATTTATTTTTATTTATGGTTTAATCTACTATTATCAATATATTTTTTATGTATAACTTAAGTATATTTTATATTTTTATTTACTTTTTCTAAATTTTTTTTTTTTTAGAAAGTGTTTTTATGTTTTCATATTCTATTTTTTTTAAACTTTTTATACTTTTTGTATTTTTCTCCCGTTTTAATTTATTTTTTATATAAATTTTTAATTGTAGTTTTTAACTATCTATTATTTTTTGTTTTATTTGTGTTTTATTTTGTTTTTTATTGTTATTTTTATTTTTCATTTTTTTATACTATTTTATATTTAATATATTTTTTCTTTTTTTTTTCTTATATTTTATATATTTTTTATTATTTAAATATTTTTTCAATATTTTTATTTTTAATATTTATTTTAAAATTTTTTTATTATCTTTTTATTTTTTTTATTATTTTTTTATTTTTTTATTTTTTATTATTTTTTTATTTTTTTAATTATTTTTTTAATATTTTTTAATATTTTTTAATATTTATTAACATTTTTTTAATATTTTATTGAATATTTTTAATATACTTGTTAAATAATTTTGTTTGTTCTTTTAATTGGTTTTCAATTTTTTCGTTTTTGTAGTTTCCTTAGCTTGTATTTGCTATCGTATTTATTTTTTAATATTTTATAAATGAAATTTTTCAATATCATTTTGTAATTTTTTAATTTTTATTTTTTAATATTTATTTATAATTTTATTTATTTTTATTTGTTTACTTTTTTAGTTTTTATTTTTTGTTTCTTTTTTTAAATTTTTGAATATTTATTCATATTTTTTAATATTTTTTTAATATTTTTTTATATTTTTTAATATATTTTTAGATATTTTTTTTTAATATTTTTTTAATATTTTTTTGAATATTTTATTGAATATTTTTAAAATACTTGTTGTATAATTTTGTTTGTTCTTTTAATTGGTTTTCAATTTAGTTTTTTATCGAACTTCCTTAGCTTGTATTTGCTTTCGTATTTATTTTTTAATATGTTATAAATGAAAATTTTTAATGTAATTTTTAATTTTTATTTTTATTTTTTATTTATTTAGTTTTTATTTTTTAATTTATTTATTATTTATTTATATTTTTTTTATATATGTATATTTTTTTTATTTTTTATTTTTTGTTTTAATTTTTTTTATTTTTTTTTTTTTAAATATTTTTTTTATTATTTAAAAAAATGTTTGTTGTATTTATTAATTTATATTTATTTTCCATAGCCTTTTTAAAAATGTTTACATACATTTATTTTATTTTACAACAATAATTACACAATTATTTTTTTTAATCATTTTTTACTTTCAGTTTTTATTTTTTTCAATTTATGATTTTTACACATTTTTATTTTATTGTTTTTTTAACTTCTTATTTATTTATTTTTTTTTTATTTATTTTTTTTGTACCTTAACCAATTAAAAAGATTTTTAATACATTTTTCTTATATTTTTATATAGTTTTTCATATATTTTTTTATAAATTTTTTTATATATGTTTCATAAATTTTTCATACATTTTTATAAGTTGTTAAAATATTTTTTATCTATTATTTTCTATTTACTTTTTTATACCTAATTCTCATTTATTTGAACTTTTGTTTTTTTTTTTGTATTTATAATGTATTTTTTCATTTTAAATTTTTTAATATATTAATGGCAGTTGGAGGGATGGGGCAGAACACGTTAACACGCGTGGTCTGTTCGATGTTAATTTTGATGCACCAACCATGAGGTCCGCAGTTCAAATTCTATCTGTTAAAGAAAAATTCTTTTCAATTGGAATAAATTTTGCAAAAGGGCCGTTACCTCTCTGCACCCAAAGACAAACCCCGGAGGGTAAATTACTATATTATTTATTATTTTATTTTTTTTTTTATTATTTTATTATTTTATTATTTTATTTTATTATTTTATTATATTATTATATTATTATTTTAATATTTTATTATTTTGTTATTTTATTATTTTATTATTTTATTATTTTATTATTTTATTATTTTATTATTTTATTATTTTATTATTTTATTATTTTATTATTTTATTATTTTATTATTTTATTAGTCTATTGTTTCATTACATAATTATTTTAATTTTTTTATTTTTTTATTATTTCTTAAATTTTAATATTCTTATTATTTCTTGACTTTTAATATTTTTTTTTTATTTCTTGACTTATTATTTTTAGCATTTTTAGCAATTTTTGTAAGATTTAGTTTTTATAATTTTATAATTTTTACAGTTCAATATTTTTCAAAAATTTGTATAATTTTTATGATTTTAAATTTTTTATAATTTTTATCATTTTTTATTTTAATTTTTATAATTTGAAGTATGCTGATTTTCATAATTTTATTATTTTTATAATTTGTATAATTTTTATATTTTTTATAATTTTCATAATTTTTAAAATTTATATAATTTTTACAAACTTCATAATTTGTATATTTTCCATACCATAAAATTTATATAATTTTTATTGTTTTATTTTATTTTTTTATTTTTTATTTCTTTTTTTATTTTTTTTTTATTTTTTTTTTAATTTTTTTTTTTTTATTTTTTTATTTTTTTATTTTTTTAATTTTTTTTTTTTTTTTTATTTTTTTTTTTTTATTTATTTTTATTTGTTTTTTTTATTTTTTTTATTTATTTTTATTTGTTTTTTATTATAATGTTTATTGCATCTATGGTTTTTTAATTATATTATGTATTTTCATTATTTGTGAATTGGTTTTTATTTGTTTTATTAGTTTTTATTTTTATTTATTTGTTGTTTTTTGTTTATTTTTATTAATTTCAAGTTTTTTAGGTATAGTTTGTATTATTTGTTTTGTTTTTTGTTTTTACATGATTTTTGTTATTTGTTTTTTTTTTCTTTAATTATTGTAATTTTTAATTGTTACTTTCTAATTTTTTGTAATTTTTAATTTAATTTTTTTTATTATTCTTTTCGATCTTATTACTTTTTATTTTTATTATTTATTTGATATAATTGTTTACTTTATATTATTTTTAGTATTTTTATATATTATGATTATTATTTTTTTTTAGTTTTTTTATTAATAATATATATAAAAAATGTTCTTGGGCTTAAAATCGGTTTAGCGTTGTTTTTTATGAATAATTTTTTATTTGAATTGAGAAATTTAATTTTTTGCATTTTTTATTTTTTGTTATTTTTATTATTTTTTAATTAAATTGAAACTAAAGGCCACTTTTTCGTCTTTTATATAATTATAAACTCTCAAATCAATTAATAAATATTTTTGTTTTGAATAAAATGAAAATTAATTTATCAATATTTTTATCTTAATTAATTTTTCCCAAAAAAACATATGTTTAAAACTTTTATTGTAAATAACTTGAAATTTTTTCATTTCAAAAATGTATTGGTTAAAATAAACAAATGATAATAAAAATATATTTTAACAAAATATAATTAATAAATTTTTTCAAATTAAAACTAGTTATTGTAACATATTTTCTCTCAGTGTACATTGGCAATTATAATGGTTGTTCACTAACAAATCCAACTCCAATTACGACGAATGGACGACGCACGTTTCTGCGGTCAACGTAAGCACCATGAGTGAAATGTTGAATATGTTCATAGACAGTGAACGAGAGAAGTGATGGGGGGAGAAAGAAGGGCAGAGCAGGCAAACAGCGATGCTCGTGAGGCAGTAGCATCCTTGTTTGGTCGCTATATGCAAATCCATGATTACAATTAAAAAGGAAGCAAAGCAAGGAAATCTACTGGCACAAATTTTGGAACAAAAGCAAAAAAGTGGTAAATGACAGGTGGCAGAACACAACAGTCGCAAAGTGGGAGAATATACAACTCAGATGGTATTCAATGGGATGGGGCGGGGGACCTTCATCTACGCCACTCATGGTTAAAATGCACCAAAGAATAGTGGATAAGTCGCAAAATGTCGACAGCAACATGGTGCACGTTGGACAGCCCCAACGAAAAGAAGAAAGAGCGAGTGAGCAGTTTGGGAGAATGCTGTGAATGCAGTTTGGGAGGTAGGTCTAAATAAAAAATTAAACGAATCATAAAAAAAGAGCGCCAACCAACGAGTGGTGAATGAATTTCAAGTTTTTGCAAAATGGGCGCAATTATTATTTATTGAAAACTTTCGAGAGAGGAGAGAGATAGAGAGAGCGAGAAGCAGTCAGTCCTCGGCGCTGTGGACAATGTGGCAAGTTGTAAATATTAAAATATATGCAATGCATATATAATTTATTTAGCAATTTAATTAATTTTTACGCATGATTGAAGTTAAATTGAAAAATTGCACTGCAACCAGAATTTAAATAGCAGCGAATAAAATGACGCTATAAATTAAATAATAAAAAGCAATTTATGGGTATTCACAAACAATATGGCAAATAAATATGTAACGAACGAGTGTCAACAATTTCGACAGGATTTGAATACGGTTTTTTTTTTCTTTAATATTAAATCATTCACTGGCGACGGCGGCGGCAACAAATATTTTGATGGGAACAGAGGAGATATTTTAATGACTGGAGATAAATGGTGACTATGAAGTGGTAACAAAAATTAGGAGCTTTAATGTTTTCGAACTTTGTGATTTATTGCTTTTAAAGTACTTGTAAATTGTAGACTAACATTTTGAAGCGTAAGTAAAGTAACTCAGCTCTCTGTAGCATTAATGTTTGTGTACATGAGCGGCAAACACAAACCGTACACAACGCTACTAAAAAAAATCTGGAAAACTAAAGTAATTTCCAACAATTTTTATGTTTCTAGTGGTGAAAAGTGTTTTAGGCAAAATTGAGGAAAGAACACAAACAAATCTTGCCATCTTTTATATAGGGTGTTTTTTTTTTTAGAGGAGTAGAAATTTGAATTGAAATAAAATGCTGAGATAACATTGTTTCAAACGGAAAATTGGCTTTATAAGAAAGCTAATTTCATGCCATTATCATATAAATATGACGACAAGCATGTGGCCGCCGAGGCGAAAGTTTCAAGTTTTCAACCATTTGGGGTTGTATCTCATCAATGGTTCGCGCAATGTTATCTTCCAAAGTATTCGTGGTTGCTGGTTTGTCCGCATAAATCAATGATTTCACATAACCCCAGAGAAACCCATAATCCAAAGTCTATAGATCGCTTCATCTTGCTGGCCAATGGACTGAATCATAACGAGAAATAACCCGTTAGCCAAATTTCTTCTTCAGTAAGTTGATTGTTTGAAGGGATTTATGGCATGTGGTGACGTTCCGTTGAAGAAACAGGATTTCAATAAAGATTTCATTCTATTGTGGCACAAAATAATTGGCAGCCATGGCTCTATAGCGCTCGCCGTTGGTAACGGTAACGCTCTCATTGGCCTCATTTGTAAAGAAGAATGGTCAGAATGATTCAAACATTCAACAAAAAGTGATTTTTTTTTGTGAATATAAAGGTGCCTAGAGAATCTCTTGTGGATTTTCTGCACTCTACATGCGGCAATTTTACTTATTGACATGCCCATTGGGCCAAAAATGAGCCTCATTGAGCCAAAAGAGAGCCTCATTGAGCCAAAAATGAGCCTCAAAATATTGCGATAAAACAATGAGTTGACTCCCACTTCATTTTCAACCCATTGACCGAACATACGGCACAAACGATAGTCATTCCGCTTTAATTTTTGCACCAGCTGGATCTTATTAGATCGTAGGGCAAGATATTTACGCAAAATTTTCCATAAAATGGTGTAAAGATGGCCAAATGGTGTAAATGGTCACAAACGATGGTCATTCCGATTTAATTTTTGCCCCAGCTGGATCTTATTAGATCGTAGCCCAAGATCTTTACGCAAAATTTTCCATAAAGTGAATGTACATGGTTCAAAATGCTGTGCGATGGCAAATCGACTCATTTGGGTCTTCCTCAATACTATGCTCTACAGCAACAATTGCTTCTTCGATGCACACTATACGTCTTTGTGGATATGTCCCATCATTAAGAGTATATGTACGTGGGGCGAAAACGATCTATGATTAATCCAGTTAGTCGCTCAGATGGACAATTATGTCGCATTCCCGAACCACGTACCACGTTTTTCGCAGTAAATTTGCACAATTTGCAAGCGTTGTTCTGGCGTTAGTCTATTCTTTATAAAATTACAAACCAAACTGAGCAAAAATGATAAAAGAGTTGCCAGAGCTGACCAAGGTATGAGAGTTGGTCCTCGAACCTCTAAAAAAAACTCCACTGCACGTATATAGAGTGTATCAATAAGAGGTGTAGGATTTGTTTTTAGAATAAAATGAACAATTGTTTAAATGTCTTTTGAATTTTTAATAAGATTATAAAGTAGACACATGGAGATTATGTATGAAATACAATATCTTTTAGAGAATCACCTCAGCTTAGCTGGCAGACTTTAATCCTTTTTTCGAAATTTCCACCAATCACTCTTTTGCATAATTGTGGCTCTATTTTGGCGGATGGCGCAATAGAGTGTTCACTTTGGGAGTTGGAATTATTTGCGAATGATTAGCATAGACCTTGTTCTTAACATAAGCCCAAAGGAAGAAGTTTAGAGGTGTTAAATCGGCAGATCTTGATGGGCAATTGTTGTCTCCAAAATGCGAAGGGAACTTGGTGCGCAACAGCTCATTTATTGCGCGACTTGTATGGCACGTATAAACTAAACCTCTGCACGAGTGCGCTTGAAATAAGTTACAAAACACTCATTTGTGGTGCAAATTCGTAAAAGTGAAAAAAAATTAGGTGGCAACCCTGCCAGCTTTGTTCAATTTTAAAATTCTGAAATCAGATTCGAAATCAGCGACCCCCTAAAACTATTTTATAATGCTTAAAACTCGTAAAAAACACACTATAAGGTGGCAATCCTATTGTATAAAAATTTTATAATTTTCAAATTCTGACAACGATTTCGGATTCAGCGACCCATTTTTACCCAGTAGTCGCCCAGGCACCGAATTCGTAAAAATAAAATTTCTATTTATCAATGGTAGAAATAATTACTTCGCCAAGGTTCTGTTGCGTTAGATGTGATTGATGCATTTTTCGCTGTTATCAATTGTTCTGTTTTTATAAAACGAACAGCATTGTGCTCTGTTAAAACAAACGGCGAACATGGTTTGCCTTGAAGCTGACGAGTGCTCTGCAGTGCTCGTTTGTTGTCATTACAAGTCATTGACATGACTTGCATACGCTCTGCTTGGCTTACAGAGTTCTGTTAAGTTCTGAACTCTGCACTGTTGGATCTACTGTTGTAGAAAAATCGAGTGCATTCGTGCAGAGGTTTAATATCAACATCCTACTGAAAGTGGATATAATCTGTGTCTGTTTTAACTTTATTATCTATCCGTTTTAAAGGATATTTAGTTCAATTTTTTTTTTGTGTTATTCAATAAAATCAATAATAATTAAAAATGCTGAAATAAAAAAGAAAAAACGTCAATCGCTTGTTCTAATCCCTCCGCTCGTTTTTGGCAGGGTTGTCAGATCGTTAGAACAGTGGCCATAGGCGTCCGCAGAAATTTTTCAAGGGGGAAGGGATTGAGTGCAGTCAAAGGTATGCATTGATGTACACTTTTATTTTTTTTTAACATACATACATAGAAAATAAAAATATATGAAATTTTTCCAGTCCAGGGGGGCACTTGCTCCCCCTGTGGACGCCCTTGAAAGTCTCCATATTCATTTTTTCAACTCAGGCCACAAAAAATTACTTATCATGTCTTTACAGCGCACTCCACATTGACTGGCACAGCTTTTCCGTTGTAATTTTCGAAAAAATATGGCCATATGACGTCTCCGGCCCAAAATTCCCACCAAACAGTCAATTGTTGCGACTGCATTGGCATCTATCGAATCACTCGCGGGTTTTCGGATCTCCAAATATGGCAATTTTGGTTATTTACATAGCCGCCAATGTGAAAATGAGCTTCGTCAGAAACAACGAAGCGATTTGTTGCAAAAACCACTGTCATCATTCATGTTTTCCAAGACCCAATCAGATAATGCAGGTTAACCGGCTGCAGCTCTTGAGTCAATTGGACCTTGAACGCATGCAGAGCCAAATTTAGTGAATATTCTCTGCAGTGTGGTCATGGAGAGCTTAAGTACTTGAGCTCGGTGACAAATTAGCAGCTTAGGTCCTTTTCAATTCTTTTCTTCACTGTCTCGATTTTTCAGTCGAACGTCCGGGGTGTTTCGGTCGTTTCGGTGTCTTGACAACTTGCACTGAGCCAGTCTCTTTAAATTTTTTGATTATGTTGCGCAATGATGTTCCAGAAGGCACATGATTACCAGGAAGGAATTTGCTCGAAATTTGTTCAGCCTAACTGCGAACTTTTGTTAAAAAATTCAATTAAAAATTCCTTTCTTGCCTACTGTGTAGCATTTGATGGTAAATTTCCCGCGTTTATAAAAGACAAATATCCACATTTGACAACTGTCAAACAAACAGCTGTTAAGTAGTACGCCTTTGTCAGCGTAAACCTCTCGTTGATACACCTTTTATAATGTAGGGGCCTGTCCAAAAAGAAGGTCTATTCTGAATTTTTCTCTCTTAATCTCATTGAGAATAAAGACTTTTGAGAAATTATTTGAATTAATTGAAATATTATTGACTTAAATTTTATTTTAAGTAGATGATTTTACAAAAAAAAATCCTTCAACTCGTTTTAATCCCCCACTTTTCAAAACCCGCATTGATGCAATCAAACTGCATTAATTCAATCAAACTGCATTTATTCCATTAAACTACGTTCCGGCTCAATTGCCTTCAATACTACAAGTTCTTTCGCTCCTTTTTATTTTATTTATTTAACTTATTTTACTTGTTTATTTGCTCGACTTACCACCACAAACTGTTAATTAAATTACTCGTATTTTTTTTTTTCGTTTTCTCCACAAGCAAATCGCCCACAAAATTGATTTCAGCTAATTTACAACTCTTACTAAGCACTTTTTATCTTCATCTCAATTGAGGTAAGCGCAAGTGTGTTTGTGTGAGTGCATTTCCCTTTCCCACTCTCGTACACAAAATATAATCTCTTTTTGATCAGTAATTAAAAACAACTCAAGCTGATAAAAATCACACAAAACCAATATAAAGAGAAAAACACAAAAAACCCAAAAATATGACAAATTGACAAACAGAGTTACACAGAAAAAGAACGCCAATCAAGGCAATAAAGGTGAGAGGGTGAGCGAACGAGCGAGTAACCAACAAACGTTGGGCATATAAAAGAAAACACAAATCAATTATGTCAATTGAAAGGCATTACAACGAGAGCTTTCAGTCGAATTCAACCGACTCCAACAAACACAAATAACGATGATGATGATGAAGATGATGATGTTGATGACTGTCAGTCAACAACAAACACAACAACAACAGCAATAACCCTATTTATATGGCCTGGCATCGCAAAGGGGCGGCACAACGATTGACAGCAATGGCAGAGATAAAAAAAAATGTAAACAATACAAGGAAACGCAATCAAAAAGGATTTAAAATATGAACAAGCAAGCAAGGTTAAAAAAAATACTGAGTTTATGCGGAGAAGAGCATGTAAAAAGCACGTGAAACTCAAGCACACTCGTTGAGTTAAATGAGAGTACGTCAAATAGTGTTACCGAGAGAGCAAGAATGCAATCTCAAGTTGAAAATTGAAATATAGAGAGAAGGTACTTTTAACGCTCTATCTATCGGGAGTAGTTTTGAAATTATATGCAAATTTTTTTATATTATTTTAAATGGCAAATGTGAACAAATGTTGACAAATGAAAACTAATATCAACAAAGCAGCAATTTGTCTAAGTTTAGGAATTTGTTGATTGTTGCCGTCTCTCTGTCGTCTCCCGTCATTGCTCTCTGAGAGTTTGCTTGTCAAAATCTGTTGCAGAGTTCAAAGCAGACAGCAGATGATTTTTTTTTTGCGCCAAAATAGACCCAACAGATTTGTTTACACAAGAGCACGCATTTGCAGCGCAGTAGCAGCAGCAGCAGACACATAGAGTTGCCAAGTGCATAAGACAAGAAAAAGTATTTTATTTAAAAAACAAAAAATTATTTTTGTATTTAGAATTTGTAATTGTATTCAGCGCTTAGAAGGAATTCATTATTTGGTTTTTTATTTTTTATTTTATTTTTGTTTTATTTTATTTTTTAATTTTTTTTAATTTTTTATATTTTTATAATTTTTTATATTTTTATAATTTGTTATATTTTTTTATTTTTTTTATTTTTTTATATTTTTTAATATTTTTTTATATTTTTTCATATTTTTTAATTTTTTATATTTTTTTATATTTTTTATATTTTTTATATTTTTTTATATTTTTTATATTTTTTATATTTTTTATATTTTTTATATTTTTTTTATTTTTTAAATTTTTTATATATTTTATATTTTTTAATTTTTTATATTTTTTATATTTTTTATAATTTTTATATTTTTATTATTTTTATATTTTTTATTCATTTTTTATATTTTTCCTTTTTTTTTGTATTTTTACTAATATTTTATTTTAATTTGTTAAGTTTTTTAGTTTTTTTTTAAATTTTATTGTTTTTTAATTTTATATTTTTTCTTTTTCTTATTTTTATATTTTTTTATCTTTCAGCAGACGCATGGTGTTGCAAAAGCATAGATACAAATGAATTACAATAAATACAAATGAATTACAATATTTTGTAGTGCTTACTTAGAATTTATTTATTTTCTTTTTATTAACCTTTTTTTTTTTTGTTTTTTTTTAAATATATATATTTTTATATAGTATATATATTTTGTTTTATATATTTTTAATACTTTTTATCCTTTTCAATTTTTCTTTTAAATAAATTTTAGGTTTTTCTTTTTTATATTTTTAATTTTTCATATTTTTATAATTTTTTAAAATTTTTTATATGTGTTATATTTTCTATATTACTTATATATTTTTATATTTTGTATATTTTTTGTAGACATTGTATATTTTTAATATTTTTTATATTTTTAATATTTTTTATATGTTGTATATTTTATATATTTTATATATTTTTTATATTTTTTTATGTTTTATATGTTTTGTATACTTTTTTATATTCTAATATTTTTATATAAAGTATATTTATTTTTTATAATTTGTATATTTTTTATTTCTTATATTTCGTATATAATGTATATTTTATATTTTTATATATATTTTTTATATTTTGTATATTTTATATATTTTTTATATTTTTTTTTTTATTTCGTATATTTTTTATATTATAAATATTTAAATATATTTTATTTATATTTTATATATATTTTGTATATTTTGTATATTTTTTAATTTTTTTTGTATTTTTAATATATTTTATGTATTTTTATATTTTGTATATTTTTTATATTTAGAATATATTTTAATTTCTTATATTTTTCATATTTTTATATTTTTTATATTTTTATATTTTATGTATGTAAATTTTGTATAATTTGTATATTTTGTATATTTTTTATTATTTTTATAGTTTTTATATTTTGTATATTTTTTTATATTTTTAAATTTTTTCATTTTTTATATTTTTTGTATTTTTTTTATTTTTGTATTTTTTTTATTTTTGTATTTTTATTAAGTATTACTGTTTTATTTTCAAAATTTTTTGTTTTTTTTATTTTCTAAATTTTTTACATACATATTTAATTTTTATATATATTTTTATATATTTTATATATAATTTTTATGCATATAATTTTTTAAGTTTTTATATTCTCTTTTTGAATTTGTTTTTATATTTTATTTCTTGAACTTTTTATGTTGTAAATTTTCGTGGCGGCCATGACCGAATGCATTGAACAGGATAGGATCATTCGATGACATTTCCAGACCAGGTGTGAACCCCAGCTGACACAGAGCAGTTTTTCAATTAAAATTAATTTTTCTGAACTTTTCTGGCTATCAGCTCTCTACAGACAATGGGAAACCTCAAATATTAAATAATGCCAGGTAAAGTGGCCAGGTCGAGTGCGTTAAGAAGTGCGTGAACCACTCGATGCCAATTCGAGACAAGGTTCGACGTAACCTAGCTGGAACAGAAAATTATTTCAATCGAAATTAATTTTTCTGATCGGCCGACAAATCTCTGTGCTCAATAGCAAACCTCAGGGAATAAATAATGCCATGTAAGGCTTCTTGAGAACATGCACAATAGCCGTTCGGTATCGGCGTGTAAAACTAGTAGGTCCAGTTCTCGGTCATTTGTGCACAAGGCATTTAATAACACGAACAATACATTTTGATCACATGAAGCTCGGTTATAGTCCTTTCAAGGGCTGAAATGGCTCTTTTGTTTTTTCTACCATTTAAAATTTTTTTTTATAATTTATTTTTTAACTTTTCACTTTTACTTTTTCATTTTTTTTATTTAATATTTTTATCTATTTTGGATTTTTATTTGCTTTTTATTATGTTTTTATTTAATTTTTACTTCTTCATGTTTATAATTCTGGCCGATTTTTCATTTAGTTTTATTTTATCATTATTTTTATTTATATATTATCAAATTTTTGATTTATTTAATTTTAGAATTTTCAATTTTTTGAAATTAAGTTTTATTATTAACTTGCCTTTTAATTTTTTAAATTTGATTTTTGATATTTTTTGTTTTGACATTTTATTTATTTTTAAATTTTTTGTTAAGTATTTTTTATTTTTTGTTGTCTCTGAAATTTTTAAATTTTAATTTAATATTTTTTAGTTTATTATATTTTTATTTTTATTAATTTTATTTTTAACTTATCTTATATTTCATTTTCATTCAGCATACATATATATCATATTTTTTTAATAGAAAAAATTAATATGAAATAATATATTAATATAATTATTTATATTGTTTTTATTTATTTTGTATTCATTAATTTTTTTATTCTAATTTCTCTTTTGTAATTCTTTGTTAAGTTTTTCATTTTATTTTATATTTTTTTTTTTTAAAACATACAAAATTAAGGTCGAAGAAAAGAAACAATTCACATTTATTTTATATTTTTTAAAATTTTTATTTTCAAACTAAAGTAATAAAATTTTATTGATAAAGTTATTTAACTATTTTTAATAGATTTCTGAATTGTTTAATATTCTTAATTTTTCTTTTAATCCGTTTATGACTTATTTGTTATTTTATCTGTATTCATTTTTTAAAATTTTTTGTACAAATTTAAATTTATTTATTTTTTGTAATTAAATTTTTTACTTTTAAATAAAGTTTTTTAATTAAATTTATTTAAATTTTAATTTATAAAATTATTTTTTTATACATTTTTTATATATTTTTTATATATTTTTTATTTTTTTATATATTTTTTATATATTTTTGTATACATTTTTTTATATATTTTTTTATATATTTTTTATATATTCTTATATATTTTTTATATGTTTTTTTGTATAATTTTTATATATTTTTTATATATTTTTATATATTTTTTATATATTTTTTAAATGTTTTTTATATATTTTTTGTATATTTTTTATGTATATTTTTTTTATTTATTGTTTTATATATATTTTTATATATTTTTTTTTCTATATTTTTTTATTTTTTTTTTATTTTTTTTTTTTTATTTTTCTGTATATTTTTTATATATTCTTATATATTTTTTATATGTTTTTTGTATAATTTTTATATATTTTTTATATATTTGTATATATTTTTTATATATTTTTTATGCATTTTTGTGTTTTTTATATATTTTTTATAAATTTTTTATATATTTTTTTTTATATATTTTTTTATATGTTTTTTATATGTTTTTTATAAATTTTTTATATATTTTTTATGTATATTTTTTTATTTATTGTTTTATATATATTTTATATATTTTTTCATATATTTTTACATATTTTTATATTTTATATATATTTTTTATAAATTTTTTTATATATTTTTTTATATATATTTTATATATATTTTCTATATGTTTTTTATATGTTTTTACATATTTTTTATATATATTTTATAAATTTTGTATATATTTTTTGTTAACATTTTAATGCTTTTTTTTAGTTTTTAATAATTTCTTATATTTTTTCATGATTTGTGAATTTTTATTACTTTATTTTATTTTTTTTTAAAAAAGATCATATTGTTAATTTTTTATTTTTATACTCATAGATATATTACTTAGCTTTGAACCCAGAAATTCATTAAATACATCTGTTCAGTCAAGTCTGCCTTAGTTTGAACATTGAATCGATTAGAGCGAAGTAGAGCGAAATCAAATGAAACGTTTTTTGATTTTCTATTTCTTAGAGAAATCTGTAGAAAATGTTAATTTTTAATTTAAGGCCTTTACCTTAGATAATTCAATTACCACAAAACCCTCTCCACAGTCTTTCTACACATCATCGATTAAAAGTTTTGAGTCATTAAAAGAGATTTTTTTAAATCTCACTTGATATGTAAAAAGGTTGTAGAAAGGTAAAAAACCACGTTTGAAATTGAGATTCGAACCCAGAAATTTTTATGTAGCATTACTACTTGCACCATTCGGCTAAAAAGTTGCACTTTGTTTAAAAAAATTCCACATGAAAGCACATTTTCCACATGAAATTCCACATGAAATTCCACATGAAAAAAGGAGAAACGATAAATTTAATTTTTAACCCTTGAACAGAACCAAATTGCGCAGCATGGCAACTCTATGGTTTACTTTGCAATGCATTCATAAATCCTGCAGCAACATGAATGTGAATTGGTACTCATTTGTTCGTCCTGCTGCTGGTCGACAAGGACAAAAATTATAGAAGCTTCAGCAACAGCAGCAGCAGCAGTAGCAACAGAGGCGCTTGTGGTCTTTGGTGGATTTTTAACAACTGCAACAAAAACAACATAAAGAAATGACAGGATTCGTATGCTTTGATGAGTATGATTGTGTGTGAGCATGCGGGTATGTGAGTGCGAGTGCGGGTGTGTGTGAGTATGCAAAGGACACTCAATGCAGGCAATTAAACAACATCCGAATGAGCCGATGCCGTAGCCGCTGCCGCTGCCACTGCCGCGGCGCAGGATGAAACAAAGCTGAATGTGTTGGGAGCAAAGACAGCCAGTTCAGTTAGGAAGAGGCTATACGACAGGAAGCAGCAGTTACAAGCAAGTAATGGCTATAAATACGTGGGCAGTAATGCCACCGAAATTCAGTCTTAATCGAATTATGAACGCGAGAACATCAACAACAGCGGCAGTAACAGGACTAAAGGATACAATTAGAGCAATCGTTCAGAAGGCTAACTAAGCATAAGCGCTTAACTGAGGATTATAAAAACAAAAATAAAGGGAATTAAAATTAAAATAAATTATTTTAAATTAATTTCAATAAAAATAAATCAATAAAAAGCTGCAGCATAGAGCGCTGCTGCATATTTTACAGGAATACTAAAAAGGACTTTGAAAAGGATTATGAAATTTAATTAAAATATTGATGAATGAAAAAAAAATTCAATTAAAAAGATATTAAAATAAAAAAAAAATAATAAATTGAGAATAATTTAGTGAAATATATTTAGACTCAAAGCACAATTTAAGGATTAAAAAAGTGCACTTTTAATAAAAAAAAAACTATCAACTGATTAAAAATGTTTACAAATTGGTTGACAAACTCTGTGCCCACAACAACAGCGACCACAACAACTTCTGGGCGCAGCGTCTTGGAGGAAAGCGCCACTGCAGCAGCAGCCAGCGCCGCAGCATTAGCCGCTGCGGCCAACTCTACGTCCAGCCTCATGTCTACGCCGCCCGATGTTGTGCTCGAGGTAGGACCACCACCTAGTGTGCGTTTTGTAGCGCACAGCATTGTTCTGGGCATGCACAGCGGTTATCTACGCTCGGCCATACGGCTGGATGAGCATATCGCCGGTCATTCAGCCGCTGCGTCTGCAACGCCCACATCTACAGAACTTGTGCTCTACTTGGGCAATGTGACCGCCGAACAGTTTGCGCCGCTGCTTACGTACATGTACACCGGTTACTTAGAACTGAACGTCGATAATATTTTTGTTGTGCTGCTGGCAACGCATGTTTTGCACATGCCGCGCGCGCTCGAGATATGCCGGTAGGTGGCGCAGTCTTTTTTTTTTAAAACATTTATTAAAATTCATCAAGTTACAATGCATTCGTTTCGTCTTATTTTTTTTCTTTTTCTTCTAGCTCTTTTCTTGCACGCGCACAATCCGAGGGTTATCTGGGCAACAATCTGCCGCCTTTGGCTGCCCCTTGCAGCAGCAGTAAAATTATACGCCCCATACCGAGCAAGGCGACGCTGCCAAATTTTGGTTTTATTGCCCCACCTATGACGCATCACTTGGCTCTACCGCCAACACCAGCTGCGGTTGCCTTCAAAACCATGCCGCAGCATGTCGCCTACCAGCCGCTAGCGACAACATCGCATACACTAGTCGCACCAGTAGAAAGCGCAGCAAAAGCTGCCGATGAGCACGAAGTTACTCTTGCCACATCCTCTGCCGCAGGCCTTAACATTGACGACGACGAAGATGATAATGATGAGGAGGTCTTTATTGACACCAACGAAGATTCGGTCGCTTCGCCTGAAATCGACTGCAACATCTCGGTTGCATCCTCCAAGGATGTAGAAATTGAAAAAGAGGTGCTGGACGTTGTCGACACCGCCGATACCGAGGATGCGAAGCAAGTCAGTGCCACGCAGAAACCCAGCAGTAACACTCAGAAACCAGCGCCTAATGCACGCAGCTTAGCAAAACGTGAGAAACTGCGGCAGAGTCGCAGCAACAAGCAGTCGCGACGCCAAAAATCGCCAGCTGCCAATGGTGGTCTTCAGGTAGCCAAAGCACCCATACTGGCCTCTGAGTTGGATATGGAACGCACTGTGACTGCCGTGCCAGTAGCCGAGAGCTCCAAGTTTATCGTTGACGTAGCCAGCTGCGATGGTCCTGTGCGTTTTCGACGCATACTCAACACTGCCTACGGACATAAGCCAGATGCCAACATCTATGCCAACGTGCTGCCCACGGAGCGCACGCAGCAGAGTGTCTCGCTCTCCTTTCATCAGCAGATGGCCAAGACTATCAGTCAGCAGCGGCAGCTGCAACATGCCGAAGAGTCGGAAAACAGCGAGTCGAGTGGCAGTGGCGGTGCTGTCGCAGGCGCTGTTGGTGGCAGCAGCAAGTGCAGCGGAGTAGGTGCCAAGACTAACACCAATGAAATCTACGTCTGCGTCTACTGCAAGCACAGCTTTAAGTCGCAATATTGCTATCAAAAGCATGCCAAGCGGCACCTCAATCCACTTAGCTTGAGCTGCGGTAAAACGCTAGAGCCAGTTGGCAGCCATACAAAGGAGGGCGGCAGCTGTGACCCAGCAGCATATCGACAGTCGGCGTCAGCCTCAACTTATTCATCGAGGCTGCCACAGCCAGCAGCAGCGGCGGAGTTACTGCGGCGCGAGGTGCGTCCGCTGGACATGAATGTGCAGTATTATCCTTGCAAGACGTGCGGCAGCAAGTTCCCCAGCTACTACTTTGTTCACAAGCATCGCAAGCTCTGTCATGCGGACGAGGAAGCGCAGGAGTCTGAGACGCGCAGAAGTACAGGCGGCAGTGGAGGTAATGGAGGTGGTGCACAAAAAAAGCTAGACTAGCAGAAACAGCACAAAGTAACACATTAAAAATTTCAGCGGAAACAGCGCACACCTGCCCGCTCAGGCACCCTGCTCTACTCTAGCTACCGCTACTTCTTCTGCGCTTTGATTTAATTAATTGACAAAAATTGTTTGTTTATGAAATTTTAATGTTAAACAACGCGATAAAAAATTATAAAATGAAAAAATGAATAAAATGTAAAGCAAAAAAAAAAAATTAATTTAATCAAATTTAATTTACTCGCAAGGGAGTTGGGGAGAACGACAACAACAAATACAAGCACCACAACAACTTAAATGTGACTCCAAAAGCAGATGGTGGGGGGGGGGAGAGGAAAGTAGCGAGAAGAGCTGAGCAGCGCAAACCGAAAAACTCTTTCCGCAGCAGAGTAAAAACTCGTAAAATATTCATTAAAAAGTAAGGCACAAAAAAATGAGGCAGGAACAAAAAAAAACCGTGAAAAAAAACGCTTCCTGCCAACCAACACAGGCGGCCAACATTGGCTGCACTTCCCGCAAGCATGAAGGAAATAAAATTAAATAATATAAAAAAATTATTTATGCATAAATTATATTTAAAAAATAAAATTTAATTGCGTTAATTGAGTGAGTTTTTTTTATTGCGTTATGATGTTTTCATAAATAAACACATACCGGAGAGTAAAAAAAACTGTATTGGCCAACAAAAAATTGGTCACAACAGACAGAAAAATGTTTTATACTGAGGAAGGAAAATCATGAAAGAGTTTTGAGTTGAGTAATATTTGAGTTAAAATCAGAAATAAGCGCGAGTTCGGTAAGATTTCGAGATATTTTAAGCTCTTTGAAAGCAATTTATTGAAAGTACTCATTTGAGTTAAAATCGGAAACCAGTACGAGTTGAGTGAGATTTCGAGTTATTTTAAAATATTTGCAAGTACTTATTTCAAAGTACACAGATGGGTAGCATTTGAGTAAAAATCAGAAACAAGTAAGATTTGAGTGATATTTCGAGGTTTCGAACTCTTAGAAAAAACTCCTTTGAAAGTACTGAGATGTGTAACATTCTAGTGAAAATCAGAAAAAAGCATGATTTGAGTGACATTTCGAGAAATACTCATATGAATAATATTTGAGTTTAGAACAGAAACATGCACAAGTTGATTGAAATTTCGGGATAAATCAAGTTCTTTGAAAGTAATATTTAAAAGGTACAAAAATGGATAAAATTTGAGTAAAAAGTAGAACCAAGAATGAGTTGAGTGCGATATCAAAATATTTTTAACTTTTTGAAAGGGCTTGGATGCATGACTTTTGAGTAAAACTCAGGAAGTAGTACGAGTTGATAGTACGAGATTTTGAGATTGTTTGAGCTCTTTGGAAGCACTCAAATGATAACATTTGAGTAAAAATCAGAAAAAGACACAAGTTAAGTGAGGTTTCGAGATATTTTATGCTCTTTGGAAGCACTAATATGAACAACAATTGAGTAAAAATCAAAAAAAGGCACGAGTTAAGTGCTATTTCGAGATATTTAAAACTCTGAAAGTTTTCTGAAAGTACACAAATAAATAACATTTGAGTAAAAATCAGAAGCAAGATCAAGTTGAGTGACGTTTCGAGATATTTTAAAATATTTACAAGTACTTAACTATTTCAAAGTACACAGATGGGTAACATTTGAGTAAAAATCAGAAACAAGTACTAGTTGAGTGATATTTCGTGGTATTTCAAGCTCTTTGAAAGTACTTAGATGTGTAACATTTGAGTAAAATTCAGAAACAAGTTTGAGTTGAGTGAAATTTCGAGGTACTTCAAGCTCTTCGAATTGCTCATTTGAAAGTACTTAGATATATAACATCTGAGTAAAACTCAAAAACAAGTACTAATTGAGTGATATTTCGTGGTATTTCAAACTCTTGAGAAAGTACGTGGTATTTCAAAACTCAGAAGCAAGTTCGAGCTGAGTGAGATTTCGAGGCATTTAAAGCTCTTTGAATTGCTCATTTGAAAGTACTCAGATGTGTAACATTTGAGTGAAAATTGGAAACAAGCATGAGTTGAGTGAAATTTCGAGATATTTTAAACTTTTTGAAAGCAATTTATTTAAAATACGCATTTGAGTAAAAATCGAAAACAAGAGTTGAGTGAGATTTTGGGAAGTACTCATATGGAAGAGATTTGAGTTTAGATTAGAAGCTCTTTGAAAGTAATTTTTGTAAAGTACACAAATGGATAAAATTTCAGTCAAAAGTAGAATCAAGAGTGAGTTGAGTGAGATTTCGAAATATTTTTAACTTTTTGAAAGGGCTTGGATGGATGACTTTTGAGTAAAACTCAGGAAGTAGTACGAGTTGATAGTACGAGATTTCGAGACATTTTGAGCTCTTTGGAAGCACTCATATGAATAACATTTGAGTAAAAATCAGAAAAAGGCAAGAGTTAAGTGAGATTTAGAGATATTTTAAGCTCTGAAAATAATTTTCCGAAAGTACACAAATTAATAACATTTGAGTAAAAACCAGAAGCAAGAACGAGTTGAATGATTTTTCGAGACATTTAAAAATATTTGCAAGTACTTAACTATTTCAAAGTACACAGATGTGTAACATTTGAGTAAAATTCAGAAACAAGTTCGAGTTGAGTGAGATTTCGAAGTATTTCAAGCTCTTTGAATTGCTCATTTGAAAGTACTCAGATATGTTACATCCGAGTGAAAATCAGAAACAAGTACTAGTTGAGTGATATTCCGTGGTATTTCAAGCTCTCTGAAAGTACTCATTTGAAAGTACTCAGATGTGTAACATTCGAGTGAAAATCAGAAACAAGCATGATTTAAGTGAAATTTCAACATATTTTAAACTCTTTGGAAGTCATTTATTTAAGGTACGCATTTGAGTAAAAATCGGAAACGAATACGAGTTGAGTGAGATTTCAAGAAATACTCATATGAATAACAATATGAAAATCAGAAACAAGCATGATTTGAGTGAAATTTCAACATATTTTAAACTCTTTGGAAGTCATTTATTTAAGGTACGCATTTGAGTAAAAATCGGAAACGAATACGAGTTGAGTGAGATTTCAAGAAATACTCATATGAATAACATTTGAGTTTAAATCAGAATCAAGTGCAAGTTGAGTGAGATTTCAAAATATTTCTAATAAAATATTATAATTAGAGTTTTAACATTTGATTAAAAAGTAGAACAAAGTGCGAATTGAGTGAGATTTCAAAATATTTCTAATAAAATATTATAATTAGAGTAAAATTCAGGAAGAACTAGCACGAGTTGATTGAATTTTTGAGATTTTTTTTTAGGTCTTTGAGGTTCTCACTTAAATGTACTCTGATGTTACATTTGATCGAAAATTAGCAACAAACATGATTTGAGTGATTTTTTGAGGTCTCTGAAGTACTCAGATTTGTTAAATTTGATTCAAAATCAGAAACAAACATAAGTTGAGTGAGATTTCGAGGTATTTCAAACTCTTAGAAAGTACTAATTTATTCTATCATTTGCTTCAGATGGTACTCAGATGTGTAACGTTTGAGTTAAACCAAAAAAAGTACAATTTAAGTGCTCAACCCATTAACAATTTATACCCATTAACTTAAACATATACAATTTAAATGCTCAATTGAAAGTAATTATGTTAGATGGCGAACGTTTGAGTAAAATACAGAAACAAGTACAAGTTGAGTGATATTTCGAGATTTTTTAACAATTTTGAAACCCTGATTTGCCTGAGATGTTACTCGAAAACATTTAATACATGGTTGCATTCAAAATATTGAGCGTAAAATTCTTTTGAGTAAAAATTTAATTTAAAAAAAATAACTTAAAAACTTTTTAATTTTATAAACTTTTCTAATCATTTTAAGAATTGCATTGTCAAAAAATAATATGTGAATTGAGTTCAACTCAAAACTTAAGGAAAGAAAAGGATTTTTTATTGGAAAAAATTGAGTAAAAGTTTGTGCAATCATATGATATGCGACGATTTAAATAAAATAACAACTAGTTATAAGTTTAAGTTGAGTGAGAATTGGTACAATTTCAATAAAAGATACTCAATAAATTAAAATTTTCTAAAAATGAATAAAAAAATAATATTTAACTGTTTTGCATTAACAAAAGTTGAGCCAAAATAGACGTTTTTGAAAAATGACTCAAAGACTCAATAAATAAAATTCTCTGGATAAGTTAAATAATTAAAATTCTAATGTTTTTCTTAAAAAAAGGTTGAGTGGAAATAGACAGCTTTATAATATTAAAAAAATTTCACGACTATATAAAATTCTGTTATTTGTCGATGTTTGTTGAACTGAATGATAAAAATTATGCCTGAGCTAAATGATGATCGGAATGAAGCAACGACTTGCTACATGTTCATGGAGAGTAAAATTAAACTCACTCAATAAATTTAAATTTTTCTACAAACGAAAATATTTAAAACTTTGCTGTTTTATTTAAAAACACATTGAGTGAAAATAGATGGTTTCATAAAATTAGAGCAAATTTTACTCATTTTTAGAAAATTATTATATACGTCGAACTGAAAGATTGAAAATCATGCCTCAGTAAAGCATGAACAAATTAAAGAAAAGCAAATAAATAAATTAAAGAAAATTAAGAAACAACAACTTCTTCAAAGTTCATGTTGAGTGAGAATTAAAAATCACTCTATAAATTTAAATGTTCTTAAGATTTCAAAAATTGAAGATTGAGTGGAAAAAGGATTTTAAGAAAATTTAACTCATAATATGAAATTCTTAAAAAATTGAGTAGAATTTTTTCAAAATCATTGAAATTTATAAGAAAAGCTTTTATGTTCTTTAAGTGAAGAGTAAATATTGAGTCTGCATTTGAATTTATGGCGAATACTATACTAATATCGTATTGTATATTGAGTGAAAATGAACAAAAACTCAAAAGAAAAAGGAGCAAAAAGTTTAATAAATTTCATAAATTCAAAAGAGAGAGACGGATAGAAAGCATTCGCCACTCAATGGCCAGTTTTGAGTTGCATAAAAGTTATAGAAATCGAGTGAACAAAAACTTAAAATGAACAGAATTAGCAAACAGATTCATAAATTTTATAAATTTAAAAGAGTGAAATTAAATAAATAGTAATCCTTTTTATTTTTAGATGGATAAAAAGTATTCGCCACTCTATAGCCAGTTTTGAGTTGCATAAAAGTTAAAAATTGAGTGAAACAATTTTTTTTTTATAAAGGTAGCAACTCTTAGCTTGAAAGATATTAAATTGAATATTCAATCTTATAGGTAGTTTCACAGGTACAACCTTTCTTCATTTCAATTCTCATTTTCATTTCCCATAGCATAAGATTCACGTGAAAATGTTCGCAAATTTGAAATTAATAGCTTATTTGCTATATTTATTGTTGAAGTTTTTTCTATTGGAATTTTCACTCGCGAACTTTTGTAGATTTAAAATAAATTTGAAACCGGGAAGTTGCTTATTTGCATCGGAGTATAGATGAGTGAGATAACAATCCACTCCCGGGGAAATTTTGTCATGCATAACTCCTAAGCAGGCTAATTGAGTAAAAGTTTAAGCTCAAAAGAAATTCACTTTCCACTCTAATTTTGAATTATACGTGTTTTAGTAAATTTCATAAAAAATTGCTTAAGAAGGATATCGCGTATTGAGCCATTTTGAGTTGAGCTCAATTGATACTAAAATGAGCAGTTTCAACAAAAGTATTGACAACGAAACCGGGCTCATTCCAATCTAATTCAAAAATAAATTATGTTTAACAATAAAACTTTCTGCAGCTTCATCAAATCAGAGTTGTTAAAAGCATTGTCAAGCAAATTAAAAATTCACTCAAATTCAAAACCGATTAATTGTGATGAACTCTCATCTGTATGTCCTTAGGTGAAAAGCATGCCGTTGCATATGTAGATATTTTCTATACAACATCTTCTATACAAGTTTATTTTCAACACCAAGGCATACTTTTCGGCGCAGCATGTTTTTCGCGCTACAACACTTTTTTGTGTTTTTTTTTTTTATTAATTTCAAGTTCATCATTTATTGATGCTCTGCACTTTACTACATACGTTATTTTGTTTTAATTTTTTTGTTGTATTTTTACCATATTAAAAAAAAAAACAATGCTGCAATAAAGCACTTGAAAAAGCGCTAAGAAAAAAACCATCCAAAAGCGTTTCCGCTTGCTTTTTGTTATTTTTTTTAATTTTTCATTGCTCTGCCTCATCCTACACGCAAGCAATTAACTCATTTTTTGGCACTGCTTGCCTCGTGCACTTCCTCTCACTCTCGCCCACTCTCACTCTCGACTTTTTTTTGCGCTCTCGCCCTACAATCAACTCAAAACAACACCCACCGCTCGCTGCTGCCGCATTTGGTTAAGAAATGAAAAAAAAAGTTTCAATTAAATAAAAAATCAGCAGAGTAAAAATATTTTAATTAACTGACCGAAGTGCGCGACCGAGTCAGCGAACGTGAAAAGCCGTGTTGGATTGGGTGGGCTGGGCGAAACAATCGTGAATGGGTTGTAAGCCTGTTAAAAAAATGTTACCTTTTTTTCCTTTTTTTTTACGTTTGAGCATATTTAAGCATAACATTAAAAATGTATGCAACAAGGCTCAGATTCATTTGCAGGATTCAGGCAAAGGACACACATTTTGGTCAAAAATAAAATGGCCACATTTGACTGGGTTCTTGTTTTATTTTTTTCCATTTATTTATTTGCAACAAGCTTTTTTAAAGCATTTACAAGCCGGTTTATTGATTTTCTTGGCAAAAATTTAAAAAGTTATTAAAGCACCTAAAAGTAGACTAAACGAATGTTAAATGAAGTAAATATACTCCGAAGTAAGTGTAAAAATTAATTATTTTATAATGTCTGTTAACTAAATTAAGATTTTAAAAGCAAAAAAGATTTCTAAACATTTAGAGCCTGTGATGAGCCTAAAAGTAGGCTATATTAAAATGCATACTCTAACAACTTGAACTAAATCATTGCGAAGAGCTCTTGGAAGTGCTTTTCAATACATTAATTCTTCATTTAATTACAGCGCCTTGCCACAAATCCGATGCATGAATTAGAGCAAGAGAGCGAAAGAGTATTTTCACGGCAACTTTAAGCATGGCCAGATGAATTTTGACAGTTCCATTTGAAAATTTTACACTTTCAAGCAAAAACGTACTCACAACTTTTTGGTGTATGTGCGCTAATTGTGTTGTTTACAGGGGTTTGAAAATTGTATTTCCGAAATAAAATGAAATTAACTAGTGAACATTTTCGAGCGATTAGTTTTCCACGTGGATTGATAAGAAAGAGTGCATCGATCAACTTAATTAGACTTTTGCTGATGAAGCACCATACCCAGCGACGGTAAAACGCTGGTTTAATGAGTTCGAGGAGCGTGGTCGTCGTTCTCTGCAAGAGGAATTTCATGAAGGTCGTTCAAGAACGACTGTTGTGGCATAAAACATCGATGCTGTGCTCGAACTGTTGGAAGTACACCGGTTTGTGACACATCATGAGATCGAATCATCCTTGGATATCGATTTTAATTGAGTCTTAAGGCGTCAGGAAGATTTTTTCCTTTTGGATATCTCATAATTTGCGGACGCTCAAAAAAGAACTCATATCGATTGGTGCAAGGAAATGCTGAAAAAATACAGCGGGGGTGATTCGAAACACGTCTAGGACATCACCACAAGTGACGATCTACGCTTATGAGCTAAGCTTAAACAAAGCAGCAATCCACTGTTTGAGTCTTTTAAAGCGATCAGAACCCAACAAAACTTGTTCACGGTCGGAGCACATCCAAGCAAATGATTGCCAGTTCTTTAAGAAAAACCAGTCATGTCACAACTTTACCACTTGAGCAATGGAGAACTGTTAATGCTGAATGGCACACAACCATTTGTTTCCTGGAATTGAGGAAAACCAACCACCGAAGGAAGGTCACATCATCCTCCATCACAATAAGACGAGTTCCCACACATCAGCTCAAACAAAACCGTTTTTGACCACTCAAAACATGGGAATTGATGGGTCATCCGCCTTACAGTCCATACTTGACACCCAAGGACTTCTTCTTGTTCCCTCACATCAAAATAAAAATTCGTGGCAAGCGTTTTTCTACGTCCGAACAGGCCGTTGAGGTCTTCAAAAACCTAGTTTCAGAGTTATCAACTTCAGCGTCGAAAAACTATTTCGAAAATTGGTTCAAAGAAATGTAAAAGTGTATTAATCATCCTGGAGAGAACTTTGAAAAACAATAAAAGCCTTTTCACTGATTAAGCACTGTTTTTTTATTGTTAGGCACAAGACTTAAAAGGCAAACCTCGTTCTAGGGTTTATCCAAAAATTTTTTTCCTTGATTTTATTTTTTTTTTTTGACTCAACATCTAAATCTAAATAAATTAATTTAAACTTAAAGAAATAGCCATAAAATAGAATGTGTTAATGAACAAAACTTACCTTTGCCATCACTTGCATTCGAGTCCGGTGTGCCAACAATTGTTGTTGTAGTTGCTGCTGCTGCTGCTGCTGCTGCTGACACTGAAGTTGTTATCGTCGTTGTTCCTGCTGCTACTGCTGACGATGACGTTGTCGATGACGATGCGGCAACTTTAATGTCGTTCATCATGCTGGACGAGGTTGAATTATTAATTTGAGCGGACTCATTATCGAGACGCTGCTTTTTGGGATCACTATAAAAGAAGGGCGAAGAGAATGAGAATTAGTAGAGAGAAGAAAAATTTGTAATCGACAATTATTGTTTCATTTAATAAAATTGAATAAAAAAAAAAATACAAAAAATCCACCAGATATTAAGGAATGTACAGTGCATCGATCTTATATAATGCTATGCCTACACAGAGAGTTTAGTTTGAGTTTCTTAAACAAAGTTGAGTTTTGCAAATGAACTCAAAATAAACTCTTGAGTTCCCATCCACCACCTCTGGGTTCCCACCCAGTACAATTATGCAGGTTGAAACTCAACCGAAACTCAATTTGCTTTTAGTTTATCAAAACTCAATTTGAGAAAAGCCTAAAAGTATGCTAATGTTCCGATGAAAATGTAGGTACGTTCAGATGCATCTTTTTACATGACAACTTTCCGAGAATAGAGCAATTTGTGCTGAGAAATGTTAAAAACAGCTGTTTCTAAAATTGTGCAGTTTACTTTTTGCAAAAAACGAACTAAAAAGCGAAGAAAAGAACAAGTGTAGATGATGACGTCGTCAAATCTGTAGGGGCCGATAAAAATGCCGATTTGCGCAACGCAAAGAATTCGCATGTGTACGCTGAGATGACTGCAGTCTTGTGCTCAAGTGGAATTGATGTTACGGTGGTGGAGGTGCAAAAATATGAGAACACATAAGTAAACAAAGTTAGGTAAAGTCACACCAAACTCAATTCTGCCGACGCATCTTTGGGTGAACAGCTTTGGTTGAACTCAAACTAAACTCAAACAAAACTCAAACTAAACTCAAACAAAACTCAAACTAAACTCTGTGTGAATATAGCATTAATAGATAGTTTCCAAACCATACTTTTTTAAATAAAATGCCTCAAAATCTCCAGCGAAATTGTTTCTTACATTTAAGGGGGGTATTATAGTGTAGAATTTTGAAAAATCGATTTTTTTTTTGCTTATTTTTAGAAAATTAGACCTTAGTTGAAATATAATAAATTGTGAGTGTTAATTTCAACTTTTTAATTTAAAAAAAAGAAGATTCTGTCTATCTGGAAAACCACCGAAACATATTCATTCTGGGACGAAGACAATTGAAATTGCAAATTATTTGGCAGTTTGCATTTTTTAATGAATTCTTTTAACCAGTTTTAAAAATTATGAACGTCATAGGAATCACATTTGGTCCAGAAGCTCATGTATTCGCTTCCAGACGGAATGAAACTCGGATACGTCGCTCAGAAGTATGAGCTGCTAATGCTTCTAAGGAAGCTAGAACTGATCGTCTACCAGAAAGAACTACGGAAAATAATTATTTTGAAGAAGAAGGCCCAATATAAAAAAAAAAAAATAAAGAAATTAATAACTGGCCATTTCAGCCCTTGAAAGGACTTTGACCTAGCTTCTTATGATCAATTGTATTGTGCGTGTTATTAAGTTTGTACACAATTGACCGCGAACCGGACCTACCGGCCGACTCCGAATGGCGATGAACAGAATGTTCTTGTTCTCAAGAAGCTTTACATGGCATTTTTTATTACTCTCTGAGGTTTGCCATTGTGTGCAGGGAGGTGGCGGCCGTACATAAAAATTATTTTAATTCAAATAATTTTCTGTTGCTGCTGGGGTTCGAACCCGGGTCTCCAGGTTCGTTGACATAGAGGCCACGCAATTTAACCAACTACGCCACGGACGCCACTATGTATGGAAGGCCCAATGTATGGAGCAGTAATCGCCGATTGACGAAATGTAAGTACAGCGCCCTTGTATAGAACTACTTTACTCAAATCTTTAAACGCGTTTTTCTCGAAACTACTACTGTGGGTAAAAAATACCGGAATAGCCACAAAATTTATTTTTCTAGGGACAAATGTTTTAATTTTTAAGTTGGTACTACTGTCAGCGACATCTGTGCCAAATTACACGTCAAAATATTCATGGAGATCCACGTTATTTTGTAAATAGCCTTTAATACTTTCTTCGTTTCGGTTTCTATCTTTTCTAACGATTCAAAACGGTGTCCACTGAACGGTTTCTTGAGTTTAGCGAATAGCCAGAAGTCACATGGTGCTAAGTATGGTGAATACGGTGGTTGCGGAACGATATGGGTCGAGTTTTTGGCGAAATGATCACGATTTACGAGAACAGTGTGAGATGGTGCATTATCGTGATGCAAAAACCAAGAATTGTCTTCTCACAAATCCGGTCTATTTTGCCGCACAACATTATCCAAACGACGCATTACACCCAAGAAGAATACTTTGTTGGTAGTTTGACCGGTTGGAAGGAATTCATAATGCACCACACCACGATAATCGAAGAAAATTTTCAAGTGCTTTGACGTGGTTTTTTCGGTCTCGGCTCATCTTTTAGCATGGTATTCACCCGATTGATCGGCTGTTTCCGGGTCGTAAGCGTAGACCCAAGTCTCATCTTCAGTTATGATGCGGTTCATTTTGTCTTGATAGTCGGAAAGCATTGTTTCACACACATCAATGCGGAGGTGTTTTCCCATGAAATTCAGCGTTTTTGGCACCAATTGAGATTTCATTTTTCTGAGGCCCAAATGGTCATTCAAAATGGTTTTCTCTGATCTTTCCGATATTCCAACAAGGTCAGTAAGGTCTCGGACTGTTAATCGACGATTTTGGAGCATTTTGGAACTCTTTGATTTTGTTGACGTGTAACTCAGCAGAACATTTTGTACCACTCATAAACTTTTGTTTTCGATAGAACTTGCTCACCAAAGGCCTTCTGCAACATTTTCAATATTTCGGCGGCAGAAATTTCATTCCGCACACAAAATGTAATGGAACTGCGTTTTTGAATACTTTCAGACATTATAAAAAAAGAATAATTCACTTAATTTTACAAAATTTACGAATAATTTTACAAAAGGACGCGTATCTCAAACACAAATTAAATTTTTGAAGTGTGATTTGGCACAGATGTCAGTACTGTCACTGATGTCAGTGCCAACTTAAAAATAAAAACATTTGTCCCTATTGGAAAATTTCTTTTTTGGGATTCTGGTATTTTTTGACCATAGGTACTTTTTCTAACAGGTTCAACATAATATATCAAGTTCTAATGGACATAAAATTAGGCGTGGGCCCTTATTTTCTATATCCCTCTATGACCCGGACTAAAATTATGTAAAATTTTGTTTTTTTCAAAACTTTAACAAAAAGGCCCAAAAATTACTTTTTTCAAACAGTTGCCATTTCGCGAAAAAAATTTCTTTCCCTAGTCTGGGATATAGCGAGGGATATTTTTTTTTTCAGATTACTAGAAGGGTTGAAATCGTATTAAGATGGAGGCACGTTTTTTTCTACTAAATATATAATAATAAATATTTGTTTTTTGTAAATATTTTCGCTGCCTTTTTTTGATTTTTCGTGAATTTTCTTGACACTCCCCTATTGGCTTTTTTAAAAAATTAACTAATGTTAAATCTAGTATTTTAAAGACCTAAAATCTAGTTGAACTAATTAACTTCTTTCTCACAAAAGAGATCAATGGAAGAAAAATCTGGCAACGCCTAGCTTTCAAAATCCAAACCGAAACAAACAAAACAAAAAAAAAACAAAAACACGCGATAAACGCTAAAACAAAAACATAAACGACTAATTAGCGCAAAATGTTAACGTATTAAAAGCAAAACAAAGCAACCACAACCAGCTGATGTGTGTGTGTGTGCCCTTCTTTGTGTGTGTACTCACCTAACATCTGAGTTGACTTCACTGCCAGCTCCAACATCCAACTGCGACACTTTAAGCTTTTGTCCAAGAAAACTAGAGCCAGTCGCTGCTGTTGCTGCTGGTGCTGTTGTTGCGGCTGCATTCTCTGCATTTTTACTCTCTATTGACAGTGATTTTGATTGCGCCGCAGCAGCATCGTTTGTTGTTGTGGCCGCAGCAGCTGCTGCAGCGGCAGCAACAGCGGCAACAACATATGTTGTTTTAACGCCATTCGGCATATTGGAGGGATGCATACTTGAGGCTGTTGTTGTTGTTGTTGCTGTTGTTGAGACAGCCGTTGACGCTGTAGCTGTTGTTGTCACTGTTGCTGTTTGTTGTGGTTGTTGGGGTGGTGGTGTTGCAATAGACGACTCATCCTTTGTAGCTTTTTCACTCGCCGAAGCAAGCTTTTCGCTCTCAGTTTCTTTGCTGTTGTTGTGGGTGCTGGTGTTGATGCTGCTGGTGTTGGTGGTGGTTGTTGTCGCTGCTATTGCTGATTTCGCTGCATCGTCAGCTTTCGCTTTCGCCGCAGTGCCATTAGCAGCTTTTGCTGATGAGCTTTCATTTGCAGCTTTATCATCCTCGCCAACTTTTATGACTATTGTAGCAGAAGCACTAGCAGAGACACCAGCTGTTGTTGTTTCTGTAGCCGTCGTTGTGGACTTTGTCGCAGATTCTGTTGTTGTAGTTGTTGTTGTTGTCGTCGACGACTCTGAGCTTTCAGCACTTTTTGCAGCTGTTGCTGTTGCTGTCGCAGTTGTTGCTGCTGCCATTGTTGTTGTTTGCGTCGTTGTTGCCGTCGCTTCTGTCACAGCTCGCTCTGCTGCCGCTCGCTGTTCACGTTCTGACGCGCGTTCACGCTCAGCACGTTCACGCTCCGCTGCCGCCGAACGGCCACCAGTCTTTTGTTGCTGCTCGCGCTGCAGTCGCGTTGTCACGCCCGTCGTCAGCGAGTCAATGATGCATTGCGTCTGCTGTTGTTGTGCCTTCTGCGGATTGCGCGAGCTACGCGTGCGCTGTCGCGACTTGCGCAGCAGCTGTTTATAATTCTCCGTCTTCTTGCTGAGGTAGTAGTAGCGCACGCAGTCCTGCGCCGACTTGCGGTCGAGGCTGGCCGCGATGGCGCCAAAATTCTTCGGATGCTGCAGAAACTTCTCCTTGAACAGCTCTTTTTCACCGGCAGTCCAAACATTGAGCGCTTGTCGCTCCTTATGCACAGCCACCATATCCTTGACAGCGCCGTTCTCATTGGCATAGACACAACGTCGCTGTCGCGCATCATACATAATGGGCGGAATGACGGCATATGAGCGCA